>WOXC01011884.1:0-515000 GCA_011680675.1 Gymnobelideus leadbeateri
CCAGGGCATGTTGGAAAGGTCATAGAAGACTCAAAGTAATAGCCAGGTGAGAAAAAAATCAAAATAATTCATTTTAACTATTCTCACATAAACAAACAGATGAAAGACAATTAGGGTGATAAGCCAAAGAACTACTCAATCCATCTTGGACAGACACTGTAGACTAGGTACAGAATTAAGTAGATGGAGAATAGCTTGCATGGCCTTTAGAAAAATTTACAGCATTTAAAATGGCCTCAAGCTGCTTCCTGAAACAAAGGATCATGTTTCATTAACATTAACATTCTCCTTGTGGTTATGTATGATTCTGAGTCATGTAATGGCACAGTCTCCAAAGATTTAAAGTTATAGGTCACACAAAAGACAATGGAGAGTTATATGGTGCATATGAGTAGTTTGTAACATATTACCAATAAAGAATTGGTAAAGAACTGGAATAAAGTATATCTGAGAGAGATGTATGACTGGGAAAGGCAATGGCTTCACTATTTAGCCAGAGAGAGAGGGATCAATTGCTGGGAAGCCTGTTATCAACAAATTGTCAAGAGATCTGGTGTAAACCTCCCAGTATGTTAAATGCCTCCTCTCTTCTCTTTGGAGGATTTATGGAAAAAATGTGAAGAAGAAAAAAGGAAAAGGAATTTCCTTTTTCACAAAATTTCCTTTTTCACAAAAGGAAAAGTCAGGAATAGGTCATAATATATATGTTTGGGTGGAATGTCCACATTGATACAATCACATGTGCATTAGATTCTTCAGTCAGCATAGTCATATGTGTATTGTAGTCACTCTACAAATGTTTCCTGAATTGAATGGAATTATATACACAAATTCTTATAATAAAAATTTATGAAACTAAGATGAGAAAATCAACATGAAAAGACTTTGAGAAGTTAAAATTTTATGCAAAAATAAGAAAATATTCTTTAGTAATGACTGGAATGTCACGACCTAGTTGCTGTGTAAATTGGCATAATTAATTGCATCTATGTGAAATAACAACTCTCAGTGCTGAATGGAAGCTATGATGTCAACCTGAAGCTTTTTACCTAAGCTTGCCCCCAGAGGAGTGTAGCAGCAAGCACCCCAATATCCCCAGGGTGACTGCCAACACAGGTTCTTAGATCTGCTTTTCAAAAGGAAAGCAACTCAAAATGGGTTCTTTAATCAAACAAACACACATTACCTAGTTCAGGGGAAAAAGGTCAGCACCCCGAACTTCAGAGTTACAGAACTTACAGATCAAACAGACAGGCTTCCAAACTGTCCAACCATTACATCAATACCAAATCACAGTTACCAGAGAGGGAAGCATCAACATCTGAGTTTTCAAAGCCGGGGGGCTCTCAACAACGGCTTCCCAGAGTCTCATCTGGTCAAATCACACAACACTTCTCAGAGTGAGCCCCAAAGCAAAGCCTCTCCTCAGGGCTTATATAGCCTTCTCTTGGCTCAGAGAATGTAACAACCTCCTTGACCCACTGCCCAATCACAAAGTATCAAGGTGTGGGCTTTCCTGAAAAACAAGCCTCCCACCACAGGCTCCAGGTGCACTTAAGCTAGGGGCAGGGAAGATCTTTAAATTTGCATTTCCATTACAAGGAGCTGACCATAGTAGTGACAGAGGACTGAGGATCATGTTTCCAGGCAGTATGGAGAGCAGGGAGTAATTTCTAATGGCACTCATTCAGTATGTAATGCTTGTCTTTCTGCCGTGGAAAAGAAACTTCAATATAGGTTCAAAACACAGGCTAGTTTCCATCCTTAGAAGAAAAGCTAAAAGGGTTATTGGAAAACCTCTTCAAACTCCATGATATTAGAACAAAGAGTTCCTTTAAATTAATACAAAAAAGACTTCAGGATAAAAATAAAGAAGAAAGGAGATTTGAAGAAACAGAAGAGAACCCAAGGGGTCAGGAGTACAGAGGATGAAAAAATGTAACTGAGAGAAGAAAGGGAAGAATCAGCATTTAACCCTTGGAGCTAAGTAATAAATTTGAAGATCCACATAGCCTGTGAATCCATGGGGGCACATCAGGGGAGAAATCATTCAAAAAGTAATGATCATGGTTAGTGTAACTGTGGTTGCTGATTCTCTTTTAAGTAATACCAAAATTGGTTGCCCTAACATTAGCAATAGAGAGGTCTGCTGCTTTCCCTGAGCATGCTTCCAGTATTGATTAAGCCATTAAAGTATATTCTTTGGGATCAGCCATCCAAATGGTACTGAATCCAATCCTAGTGCACATTTCTCTATCTTGTCCACAAAGATAGAGTGAAAGACTTTGTCAAATTCTTCACCAAAATTAAGGAAACCAGTAACTGCTGAATTTCCCCTGATTTAGTAACCATGTCAAAAAACAAACAAGGAAGGAAATGAGGCTATTCAGCCATGGTCTGTTCTTCCTAGCTTCTTCCATTCACCATGAAAATAATTTTCCTTAATATTATTTTCATCAATAATTTTTGTGTTTCATATTGTCTAATATTTCCCCTTAGGACTGAATACCTGCTAGAATCCTGAAGAAAGTAACAGTCACCCAACCCTATGGGGAATCCCAACCAGCAAATAGGCATTTAATGCCAATTTTCTGGTTGGGATCCCCATAGGGTTGGATGCCCAGTAAGTCTCCAAATCTTGGCAATTTTTCATTTTTAATGTATTTTATATTCATTCCTTTATTTCCATTTGCATTGTTACCATCCTAGATAAAGCTAGCTTAAATTCTTAACATTGTCCTTGGATTATTGTAATAACTGCTCTCTTTGCCCCCATTCTCTTCTTGATCTATAGCATCCTGCACATTATTGCTAGATAAATTTTCTTTAAGTACCATTCTGATTATATTACATCTTCACTGAAAAACTTTTGTAGCTGCCTGTTGTTGATCAAAGTCCAACATTCTTATCTGGCATTTATGACCATTTTTGACCCCAATATTTTTGGTCTCAATGAATGTTTTCATTCTTATCTTCCCACTCCCTACCCAAATCTAATGAATGCCCTAACAAATTTCAATCACTTGTTACTTCTAGCCATTTCTTCTTCATGTTGTCCTTTCTCCCTGGAATGTTTTCCTCTCTATCAAAATTCCACTGACCCTTCAAGGTCCAGCTCTCATGTCATGTCTGCCAGACCCTCCCTGATCACCCCTGCCAGATCTGATTCCTTGTGTATCTTTTTCACTAAAAGGATTAAATGAGATATTTGTAAAGCAATTATCACAATACCTGGTACATTGGTATTTAATACATGTTTATTTACTCCTTCCTTTCCTCTTGTGCAACTCACGTGGTACATCGCATATTGCCTTTTCCTCTATTATGGTTACTTCTGTAGTGTGTCATATAACAACTAGACTGTCAGCTCCTGGGGGGCAGGAGAGAGCTTTTGTATTTCTTTGTGTCCTCTGAAAATCCTTACAGAAAGGAAGCACTCAACAAATATTTTGGAATGAATAAATAAGAACAGCCAAATGAAATTAAGTAGTGAAAAATACAAAAATTGAAGAATAACAAACTCTTTGGGAATATAGATAGTATCGAGTCCAGTTTCCATTCAATGAAGAAATCCCCTCCACAAAGTTTGACATTTATATTAAAAAATCAATTGCACAAAAGCAGGATCAGGGCACCATGGTTTGGCAGCAATTCATGTAGAAAAAAAAAAAAGATCTGGAGTTTGATTAACCATAAATTAAATATGACTCAACAGAGTGATGCAATTGCTAAAAATGCTAATGTAATATTATGCTGTATAAACAGAAATACAATGGAAAAAATATGCTGATGTACACAGGGTGAATAAAACCTAACTACAATATGAAATTTGAGCAAACAATATATGGCCAGATAGGTGCCCAGCACAGAATCACAACCTCAGAATTGAAAGGGAACTCAAAGTTGAAGTCCAAGCTATACTTGAACTGGAATCTTAGCTACACTCCCCCCGCCCCAATTGTTGTTGAACTTGAAGAGAATTGTGGAATGTAAGCTCCTTAAGGGAAGGGACTGTTTCTTTTTGGTATTTATGTCCCCAGTGTTTGACATGGTGCCTGCACATACTAGGTCCTTAATAAATGCTTGTTGAGTGATAGAATGATTGATGGAAGAACTCTAGCATTGGGGACAATTTTTAAGGTCTCTCTGAGGTTCTTTGGAATTGATTATGAGACATGGGAGACACTGGTAAAGGACTGCCCTGTATGACTTGCTCACATTAAAAAAGGTGCTGTTCTCCATGAATGAAGCAGAATTGTAGTAGCTCAAAAGAAACACGAGATGCACAAATTTACAGACATCTCCACTCCAAATGTTCCTATGGTAGAGCCTTCTGAGCTCATATTGGTTTGATCATTCATAGTCAGACACACTGTATCTTGACTACCACACGGCAATGTCATTTGGTTCTCTTAGAGAACAAAGGACAGTAACCAGGGTTGGGGAGCCCACTGCCATCTGGGGGTAGATTTGAGAAGATTTGTCAACTAATTAGATATGGGGTGAAGATGAGGGAGGATACCAGGATGATGTCAGGCCAGGAACATAAGTACTTGAAAGGATGTGGCTGTCTTCTAAAGAAATAAGGTAGGGATGAACTCACCTATAAAAAAGAAGTGGATAGCAGAATGGATTACAAATCAGAATCCTACAATATGTTGTTTACAAGAAACACATTTGAAGCAGAGAGACACAGGGTAAAGGTAAGGGACTGGAGCAGAATTTACTTTGCTTTAGCTGAAGCAAAGAAAGCATGGGTAGCAATCATGTTGGCAGACAAAGAAAAAGCAAAAACAGACCTAATTAAAAGAGATAAGAAAGATAACTATATCTTTCTGAAAGGTACTGTAGACAATGAAGTCTATATGCAAATGCACCAAAGCTAAATTTTCAGAGAAGTTAAATGAGTCATGGGAAGAAATAGATAATAAAATATACTAGTGAGAGATTTCAATTTTCCTCTCTAGGAACTAGATAAATCTAACCAAAAATACAAACTAGAAAGAAGTTAAGTAGGTGAATAAAATTCTGGAAAAGTTAGATATGATAGATCTCTGGAGAGAACTGAATGGGAAAAGGAAGAAATATACTTTTTTTTTCTAAGCAGTACATGCACCTGCAAAAAAAATGACTATGTATTAGGATATAAAAACCTCACAACCAAATACAAAAAAGCAGGAAAAGTAAATGCATCTTTTTCAGACAATAATGGAATAAAATTATATTTAATAATGGACAATGGGAAGAGAGATTAAAAATTAATTGGGACTTAAATAATCTAATCCTAAAAAAATAAATACATCAAAGAACAAATCATAGAAACAATCTATAATTTCATTAACGAAAATGACAATGAGACAACTGACCAAAATTTGTGGGGTGCAGCCAAAATGGTCCTTAGGGGAAAATGGATATCTCCAATTGTTTACATCACTAAAAGAGAAAAGGCAGAGGAATGAATTGTGCATGGAACTTAAAAACTAGAAAAAGAATAAATAAAAAATCCTCAATTAAACACCAAATTGGAAATTGCAAAAATCAAAGGAGAGATTAATAAAATTGGAGGTAAAAAAGCTATTGAACTAATAAATAAAACTAGAAGCTGGTTTTATGAGGGAAAACACAATAAAATAGATAAGCCACTGGCTAATTTGATTAAGGAAAGGAAAGAAGAAAACCAAATTACTAGGATGAAAAATGAAAGGGGTGAATTCACCACCAATGTAGAGGAAATTGAGACAATTGTTAGGAGCTATTTTCCCTAATTAACTGCCAATAAATTTGACAATCTAAATGAAATGGATGAATATCTACAAAAATATAAATCACCCATATTAACAGAAGAAATAAAATAATTAAATAACTGAATCTTAGAAAAAGAAATTGAACAAGCCATCAATGAACTTCTTAAGAAAAAATTCCCAGTCACATGGATTCACAAGAGAATTCTACCAAACATTTAAAAAACAATTAATCCCAATGATATAAGCTATTTGGAAAAATAGGTGGAGTTCTACCAGGTTCCTTTTATGACAAGAATATGAGGCTGATACCTAAACCAGGAAAAGCCAAAACAGTAGACCAATTTCTTAATGAACGTTGATGCAAAAATTTAAAATAAAATACTAGCGAAGAGATTACAGCAATATGTCACAATGATCATACACTAGGACTAAGTAGGATTTATACCAGCAGCACAAGTAATTTATACCAGCACTATTAGGAAAACTATCAGCATAATTGACCATATGAATAACAAAACCAACAGAAACCATATGATTATCTCAACAGATGCAGAAAAAATATTTGACAAAATGTAACATCCATTCCTATTAAAAACACTAGAGAACATAGGAATAAATGGAGTTTTCCCTAAAATGATAAGTAGTATTTACCTAAAACCATCAGCAAGCATTATCTATAATGGAAATATGCTAGAAGCCTTCTTAACACAATCAGTGGTGGACATAAGATACCCATTATCACTTCTATTGTTTAATACTGCATCAGAAAAGTTCACTATAGCAATAAGAAGAAAAACATTAAAAGAAATAGGATAGGTGATGAGGAAACAAAATTATTATTCTTTGCATAGGATATTATGTTACACATAGAAAATCTTAGAAAATCAACTAAAAAACTACTTGAGATTATAAGCAAATTTAACAAAGTTGCAGGATACAAAGTAACCTCTCACAAAGCATTAGCATTTCTATACATTACCAACAAAGTCCATCAGCAAGAGATAGAAAGAGAAATTCTATTTAAAATAATTATAGATAATATAAAAGACTTGGGAGTCTACCTGCCAAGACAATTCCAGGAACTATATGAGCACAAATATAAAATACTTTTCACACAGATAAAGTCAGAACTAAACAATTGGAAAAATACTAATTAATCATATGTAGGCCAAACCAAAGTAATAAAAGGGACAATTATATCTAAATTAATTGATTTATTCAGTGCCATACCAATCAAACTATCAAAAATTATTTTATAGAGCTAGAAAAAAATAAAATTCATCTGGAAGAATAAAAACTCAAGGACATCAAGGGAATCAATGAAAAAAATGTGAAAGATGGTTTTCTAGTCCTACCAGATCTCATAATATTATAAAGTGCTAATTATCAAAAGAGTCTGGTACTGGCTAAGAAATAGAGTGGGTCAGTGGAATAGATTAGGTACAAATTACATTATAGTAAATGACCAGAGTAATCTATGATAAACCCAAAGATCCAAACTTTCGGAATAAAAACTCATTATTTGACAAAAACTGATGAATAAACTGGAAAACAGTATGGCAGAAACTAGATAGAGACCAACATCTCACACTGTATACCAAGATAAGATCAAAATGGGTACATGATTTACACACAAGATGGTATCATAAACAAATTAAGAGATCATTGAATAGTTTATCTGTAAGCAGGAGGGAACTTTTTAATGGGGACAGGTAGGTAGTACACGAGGTAGAGTGCTGGACTTGAGGCCTCTCTTTATTTGATTTTTAAGCTCTTTTTTGAGCTTTTCCATGAGTTCTTTCTGAACTTGAGACCACTTCCCATTTTTCTTTGGAGTTTTGCCATAGGAGTTTTGACACTTTTATACTCTTCTGAATTTGTCTCTTAATCTCCCCTGTCACCACAATAACTTTCTATGGTCAGATTCTTTCTTTGTTGCTTTTTGCTTATCTTTTTTGATCTTTTTCCTTTTATTTAAATTTGAGCTCTGTTCCCAGTGGAAGGAGGATTGCCTCAGGCTTCTTCTTCCAGAGGCTGCAGGACTAGTTATTTGCCTGGTGTTGTACTGATATTGCATTGAGGCCCCTGGCGGACCTTGTGTCTGGTGCTGCATTGAGGAGATGTGGTGTGGAGCGACTGGTGCTACTTGAGATGATAGGCATCTAGCAGTTTACCTGGTGCTGAGCCGTAGTGATGGTGTCTGACATGTGCTGAGGTCAGAAGGGAATTTCTGGGTTTCCCTGGGGCTACAATGAAGCATATGGATGTCTGGCCACTGGAGGTTGCCTGTTTGCCCAGGGCTGTGTTGAAGTATGTGGTGGTTCTTGGAGTTGGAGTCTGCCTGTTTCCCTCTCTATGCTGAAGTACATGGTGCGTCTGATGTGGGCACTTCCATCACATTAGGGCTAAGGATCTCCCACTGGTTTGCTGAGGTGGAGCTTGTTGCTGGCTTACTGGGATACTTCTTGTTCTGGACTGCATTCCCCTTTTGCCTGATTTGAGACACACCTTTCTTGGCGATCTTCCAAGTCTTTGGGCTAAAAGATTTTTTCACCCCATCTTTTTGCTGGCTCTTCTGTTCCAGAATTTGTTTTAGGGTCCTATTTTATGGTTGTTTGGAGGTGAATAAGGGAGAGTTATGGCTATTTACTACTTACTTCACCGTCTTGGCTCCCAGAATATGACAGTCAATAAATTCTTCTTGATTCATTTATAATACTTTTCACATATAGTTACTGTAATATTGCCTCCTCATGTGGAAAAAAAATAAGAAGAAAAACATTCCAACAGTGAGCTAGGACTAAAAAAAGGAATTAGCAGAATGCAACTATTTCAATTGGAAGTTTATTTCTAAGTGATGAGATAATAACTACTGCTACACAAAGGGCCTTATTTTGGCTGTAGCTTCCTAATAATAATAAAAATAATAACATTTATATAGCACTTCCTATGTGCCAGCCACTGTGCTAAGCACTTTATAATTCTTATCTCATTTGATCCTCAAAACAATACTATGAGATAGGTGCTACTATTATCCTTTTTTTTAACAGATGAGGAAATTTCAGCAGAGGTTAAGTGACTTGGGCAAACTCACACAGTTTATAAGTGTTTGATGGTGGATTTGAATTCAGTTCTTCCTGACCCCAGGCCCAGCTCTCCATCCACTCTGTTACTTAGTGGCCTCTAACAACACAAAGAATCTCAGCTTTTGCTTCCTTTTCAAACGAACTATTGAATTCATACTTCAAAGAGCCTTTGTGTAAACGGTTGCTCATTTCCTTTAGTCTCAAGCACTGTCCCTCACCAAGAGTTTGTTTTCTTGAAGATGTTTTATCAGCCTATCATTTGATGTTTGATGCCTTTTTTTCCTATGAGGCTAGCAAGTAACTATTACTATTCTTGCTTCCCCTGAAGATACCTCCTGCCACTCATGTCTCTGCTCTCCTTACTCTGACAAGATTCTTATAATTTGCATAGGAATGGAGGCGGGGGAACAACTTGTATAGGAGCAGGAACTCTGCATAAGGTAAAGAGTTGCAGCACCCTAGACTAAGACCAACATGGAAATCTCTCCACCCCATATTGAGCAATACATGGTAAGAAGCCCAAATAGGTTAAGAAAAGGTAAGGCAGTTTGAGTATAGTTCTGGCTAGATGTAGAAGGTTGGTCAAATGGCCTTTAAACCTTTCTTAAAGTCATGGAGTCATAGATTTAGAGTTGGAAGAGACATTAGAGACCTTCTTATCCAAGTGCCTCATTCTAGAGAGATGGAAATTGCTGCTCAATGAGGTTACAATGACATGCCCAGGGCCATACAGGTAATAAATATCAGATTCAGTACTGGAGACCAGGTTCCTTAAGAACTAGTATACTACGAGTCCTAGAATTCCATCATCACATGATTAGGATCTTAAGATTTGGAACTAGGAGAACATCTGTATTATTTCACATAATGATTAGCAAGGACAAATCAATATTGGAAGAATGCCCACAATAACAATTTGGGTATAATATAGTAAACTTTATTTTTAATTGAAAAGATGAATCGATTGTTTCTAGTAGACTGCTCTAAGAACTAATTTCTTAGAAAAGATTTCACCTGCCTCTTCCAAAATTAAAACAAAAATCAATCTCAAACACAATCCACAAGATGGATGTTTAATGGTAGCAGGATGTCACTATGTACGTACTCTTAGTGGCAATAGATCCCTGGAACGGACATTAATGATATTGGTCCATTTACACAAATACAACTGTTTGGCAAAAGCCTTGTGTTCCAAATTCCAGGTTATAATGGGTAGTGGGTAAAAGGTTCAATTTTAGCTTGTTGGACACTTGAGACCTACCATTAGGTTAGTTGAGAGAATATTCTTTGCTGAGAAAATGAAATACATACATTCTCAGGGGAGGACTTCATGTCTATTTTTTCCCTTTTCCTTTCCTTCTGTTCCTTTTTCCTTTTATTTTTCCTTTCATTTTTCCTTTCATTTTCTCTTTTTAAAATTTGAGATGGCATTTTGGATGAGAACAAATGGAGTGGAGGTGAAGAGTCCAAACTAGAGAGGGAGGGGAGGGCTTTTTCACTTTTAGAGCATAAATGCCATCTCCTTGGTATTAGAACCCTGGGAATTTATGGTTCAAATACCTTTTAACTTTGGATGTGAAAAACTGAGTGTTGGCAAGCCAAATGCCTGTTACTATAGGAGAAATTTGAATGCCTAAATAGGTAAAACCCAAGATAGTTAATTAGAATAAGTATTACTGGGGAAGGCTCTCCTTTGAAGTATTGCCAGGAGGCATGATTAAGGATTTAGAAAAATTAATTTTACATTCAGGGAAAGGTGAAAGATATTCAATGATTTGTTCAGTGCCTGTTAAAGACTTTTTGGCATCTGAGCTATAAAGCAAAATATCAACTATTTGTGAGTTATGTTTCCCTCGTTTTCCAGGATAGAATAACAGATTCAGCAGTCACCCTTCCTTTTACCATTTTACCATTACATTGCCAGGTTAAGGACAAGACTGAAATGTGACAGGGTCCATGTACATGTAGAACAGATGGGCAAAATAAGGGAAGATCAGGGGCAACTGTGCTAATTGTGGAGAAAACAGCAGATGAGTTGTTGCTCTTCTCATCTGTGACTTTTAATTTTAGAATATAATGGCTTTTTCAACATTAGCTCTTGTTGACCAGAAAGTTTGGTTAAAGGAGGTAAACAGGCTAGGTGTTATACCTTTGTGTCATTTATTCCCTTAAAGCTAGACAAAACTAGTAAGCGTGTACATACAAGGAGCCAAAACCTAAGTTCTGATTGCCTAATACAAGACTGACAAAGTTTTTATGTTTTAGGACAATCCCAGGATGTCTGTATCCCTCAGATTTTTGGTCACCATATGTTTACAAGACAATTGACAAAGTAGTAGAAATTGGAAATTTTGATCCTAGGACTCTTGAACTTTTCCCCCATATGGAGTATGTCCCCAAGATAAGAGAAATCCTGCTGATTGCAGGCATTCTATCATAAACCGAAGAATACCCATTGTTGACCTTATGTGGTCTTTCAAGTAACTAACACAGGAAAGGCCATTTTTAGAACAAAGCAAAGCAGTGTGATTGATTAGTTCAGGCTTTGGATCTTATTGAGGGCCAAAAATGGCATTTAATGATTATCACCCTCAGTGGGTTTCATCTTGGCATTGAAGAGTTTCCACAATCTGGTTTCTTACTGCCTTTCCAACCTTTCTTTGATATCTGGTCCCCTTTATGAATTTAACAGTATAGCCAAATTGGACTATTAGCAGTTCTGTGCACTTGATTCTCCAAGTCCTAACTCCTATTCTATTTTTGTATAAGCTAGTCCCCTGAGCCTGGATTTCACTCTCTCATTTCTACTGCTTGGAATCCCCTGAAGGATCAACTGAACTGCTGCCTTCTCCATGAAATCTTTCCTTATTCCTGTAGTTAGTTGTCTTTCCATCCTCCATTTTCTTTGCACTGTGCTTCCCTGTATGAGAACCATACTTATCCATCTGTGTAAATGATAGGTCCCTGAGGAGAACATAATCTACTTGAAGGCAAGGATTGTTTGAAGCTTTCTAACACTATCACCTAGCATAGGGCTTTGCACATAGCTGTCATTTAATCAATGTTTGTTTAACTGAATTGAAGCCAATTTCTATCTTAGTTAAAACCACACAGAAATAATAACAAGAAAATCCCAGCCCTTTTGCATACAGATAGTATTGTCCTTATGTAAGGACTTATGGGATGAATAGCAGGTGAGCCTAGCAAATACCACCAAAAATAATAAAAAATAAAAAAAAAACAACAGAGTAGGCTTGGAAGGTAATGTATGCCTTTTCTCACCATCCTACTCTGGGCTTCAATAATATCCAGCTATCAAATGACCCAGTGAGGAGATTAAGGAAGAAGAGGTGACCATATGGGAGGAGTTGGTCATAGTCAGTTTAGGGAAATAGGATGCTAGAGGGGCCAGAAGGAAGTTGGTGGTGATTATGTATCCTTGTAAAGGGAAATAACACTCAGGTAACTAGCATTTATATAGCACTTTAAGGCTTGCTAAGCATTTTACAAATATTATCTCATTTGATTTTCATAATAATCCTGGTAGATAAGTGCTATTATTAATTCCTATTTTGCAGATAAGGAAACTGAGGCTGACAGAGGTTAAGTGGCTTAGATGTTAGTTGTCTGAGACTGGATTTGAACTCAATTCTTTCCTTACACCTATCATAAGGAATCCTTGCAAAACTTGTGGCCCAGAAGTTGGAACTTCAAGCAATCAACTCCTGAGTCCCAGTGATTTCTGGAAAAGTCATAATTCCTGCTAATCACAGAAGAGATATTTGTGGGATTCTTTCAGATATTTCCACATATCTAGCAAACACATATATTACCCACTTCAACTAAGCCTTCTAATTTGTAGAGAGCATAGAATAGCCAATAACCAGTCACTTTTCTTTGGGGGGGTGGGGGGGAAGGGGATAGCTAATTAGCTTGATCTGAATAGGAATCATATAGAAGGTGGCAAAGGGAAGAGTCAGGATGAGGTAAATGATCCTTTCCAAAGTGCTTTCTATTTCTTTCTCTGAAGACTCTGTGTGTGTGTGTGTGTGTGTGTGTGTGTGTGTGTGTGTGTGTGTGTGTGTGGCCTCCAGCCTCTGACCCTGAATTGGGCTCAACTTGAACACCTCTCTCAAAAATAATTGTCTCCATGATTTATATTTCTCCAATTAAGATTTCTTTACCCAGGAAATAGCAGAATATCACTATTTCTCTCCCTCTAAAGGACTCAGGTTCCTTGTAAGAATTTAGACTAATAAAATAGAAAATAATAATAAAATAAAATAGAAAATAAAGGATATGTTATTTAATCTATCAAATGGGCAAACCTAATAACCTCCCCTGAACCTTAGTTTATTCAATTGCAAAGTGAGGTGATAATTTTGTAGTTGTTTTTCAGTTGTGTCCAAAATTTTGTGACCCCATTAGGATTTTCTTGGCAGAGATACTGGAGTGGTTTGCCACCATTTTATAGATGAGGAAACTGAGGCAAACAGGGTTAAGTGACTTGCCCAGGGTCACACAGTTAATAAGTATCTGAGACCTGATTTGAATTTAGGTCTTTCTGACTTCAGACTTGGTACTCTACCCACTGTACCACCTAGCTGCCCTGGAGTAATAATAGCTAGCATTTATATAATGCTTACTATCTTCCATGTACCCATGCACTGGGCTTACTACTTTGCAATCATTATCTCAATTGATCCCCTCAACAACCCTGTGACAGGGGTGGTATTATTATTCCTATTTTGCAAATGAGGAAACAGGAGCAAATTGAGATTAAGTGAGTTGCCCAAGGTCACACAGTTAGTGTCTGAAGTTAGATTTGAATTTAGGTCTTCCTGACTCCAAGCTCAGTACTGTATCCATGGTAGTGCCCCACTTAGCTACCTCTCATAATGACTGTAGTACGTGTTTGACAATGTGGTTGTACAATTTAAATAATATAAAGTATGGAGATTGCTTTGTAAACCTTAAAATCTTTATCTAAGTTGCATTTTTGTTTGTATTTTTTTTGTTGTATTTTTATTTATTTTGTTAAGCATTTCCCAATTATATTTTGATCTGGTTCTGTCCTACTAGAGGGTTTCCCAGTCAGGAGTTTGACATTTCTGATTTAGTCCACTCTCTACTTCAACAATAATTTCCTCTTCAATATCCCAATAAGTCACCATCTAAACTTCACTTGAAGACAATGAGGAGGCAGCCATTGCCTCCCAAGACAATCCATTTCATTTTTTTATTTTTTTAAAATTTTATTTTGGTTTTTGGAGGGGTGAGAACAGGGCAATTGGGGTTAAGTGACTTGCCCAAGGTCACATGGCTAATAAGTGTTAAGTGTCTGAGGCTGGCCTTCCTGATTCCAGGGCTGGTGCTCTATTCACTGCCCCACCTAGCTGCCCCAATCCATTTCATTTTTAGACAGCTCTATACAATGAAACTTCTTTCTTACATTGAATTGAAATTTGCTTCCTCTGCAACTTGCACTGATTGGTACAGTTTCTCCACCCTCTGGGGCCAAGATGAATGAGTGGAAGCCCATTTCCACATGACAGGTTTTCAAATACTCAAAAGAGAATTATCTTGCTGGTTACTTCCATGTTATAGTTGAAGAAACTGAGATTCAGAGAAATTAAGGGATTTATCATGGAGCTGGAAAGCAGGTAAGCTGGGACTTGAACCCAAATCTTCTGATATGAACCCCACCAGAGCACACTGCTGACACTGGAAGGATCATAGCTATAATATTCTCCTACTATTATCATATGTGTTCCCATCAGTGCTCTCCTTGGTGTCAATTGAGCTCATCAAGTTCAAATCTGTGCTTAGACACTTACTAGCTATGTGACCCTGGGCAAGTCACTTAACCCCTTTTGCCTCAGTTTGGTCATCTGTAAAATAAGCCGGGAGAAGAAAATGGCAAAGAACTCCTATATCTTTGCCCAGAAAACTGCAAAATGGAATCACAAAGGGTCTGATATGACTGAAATGACTCAATAACAAAAACAACAAAAAAGGCATAAGAAAGCAGACCAGGCAGTAAACTCACACACAACTTTTATTCTAACTGCAAAACTGAACATAACTTTTATGAAATGAAAGTTCTCATCGTGTTAAAAAAAAATACACGTAAACAAATATAATGAGAAAAAATGATACTGATCTGACAAATCAGCAGGTTTTAAAAAATGAAGCGGTATCAGTGTTCAACTTTTAAAATGATGTTTCTTGTTGCTCTAGATGCCAATTAGTATAGTGTATGAAATGGTGGAACAAATGAGGAGTGTAAATATCAATACCATTAATTATGTCTTGCTCTTAATTAAAAAGTAGATGCATCATCAGGAAGACCTGACAAATCCTGCAACAATTATCTGAACCTTTGTGTCCTAATTTTGTTGCTTAAATAAAATGATCAGCATTTTTGGTGGCTAATGGTAAATAGATTCCAAAGCCTTATTATAATGCTCTCTTTGGGTCTACTTTTTAAATGAAACTATCTACCATAATGTCCTTTTGGGAATTCAACAGTGATTAGGTTTCAGGTTGGATCAGCCTTATTCTGAATTCTGCTGTCTAGAAGATAGTGTTATTGTGAGGTTCTGCAGCGTCAGAAGATGCCACAGCTGGAAATGAACAACTTCGTTAGGATTTTGAGTTATGATTCCCATGAGGGCATTTGTGCAACTTATGAAGCATCAAGATAAGTAAAGACCAAGATAAGTAAAGATCATTCCATTACCTGTGAATAGACAGAGAGCCAGTGTGCCACCAAACAGGAAATTGGTGGGTGGCCCAAGATGTAGGGCCAGTTTAAAAGGCAGGAAAGAATTCTAGTTGCTTCTGGATATGAGTGTCATGAGCAAGGGAGACTTAAGAATATAATGGGGGAATCTTAAAGAACCATGGGAGGAAGACCTAGGGTAGGCCTAGGTGATATTTAGAAGAGTTTGATTACACTATTGATCTCGATATAGGAAAAGGTAAGGAGAATGAAAGGAAATTTGAGATAGGGGGTAGACTAAGACTAGGAATGGGGACAAACTTCCTCTGGAAGTTGTGTTAGAAGATATATGGTTTGATTATATTTATTAAAGATAAGATTTTTGTGCTCTATAAACTTATCAAATATGTATTTTTGTATACTTTTTCATTTTATTAATCTCTTTTGGGAAAAATGCTTCAGCAACTATTATTTTAATTGAACTAAGAGATGGAAAAAGGATTGGTTCACTTTTCATCCTAGAAAATCAGTGGGGACAGAATACTCCCATACTAGACATAATGAGGACTGTCAGGGAAAGGTACTGCCAACCAAAACAGAGCTGAAGGGGCTGGTCTACAAGAGAGTAAGAAATATCTCAAGTATGGTAAGTGGAGCTCAAGAGTGAGTTCTTCTTTTCTGACTGTGTATTTCCTTGCAGCAGTTCAGCCATATATTTAGGTAGCTAAAAAAATAATTAAATAAATAAAACAAAGAGTATGTTCAACAGTCTTTTCCAAGCTCTATCTATGGCATGATATTTAACCATTTATAGATGCAACCGATCATAGGCAAGTCTAAAGTTCCTAACTCCAGTTATGATTATTGATGTATGTCTGATAAAGGTGAAGTACCAGGTATATCATTAAGAATTGTCTGACTGCTAACCAGAGAAAGTACTTGCTACTGCTGGCAACTCTATGCTCTAGAAATGCCTCCTAACGTGGCTCAAACTTGTTCTAAAAGGTTGTCAGGGTGAGAATTTGGTGCTTGTAATTTGTTATATTCCTTTGAGACTTATTTGTTTGGTATTTTAAATCTCACTGGTACCATAATAATATGGTGGTGGCATGTGATCAATGGCAGTGATATGTTGGTCAATATACCTAAGGCAATCTCATAAAATTGATACAAATTGATAAAAAGTACACATAACTTCCTCATCATTCATTAAAAAAAATTTCCAAAGTATTGAAGACTATCACTGTGTCATTGCTTCACAACAGATCATTCCTCATAAAGGAATTTACCATATACCTATAGCTAAATACTAGATTATGGATACAGATTTATACCTAATGTTCAAAACTATGTCTATATAAGTAAAGTGTATTATTTGGCCCTGATTATTGCCCTTTTCTATCATTGGTTGACATGAGACTCCTTGTTCAACCTTTCATTTTTTGAAGAGAACCAGTGACATCATGGGATGGTGTCTTGACTTGCACAGGAATTGAATTTAAATGAGGCAGAGTTGCACAATATCATTAGCCTTTCTCCCTGACTCATCAAAGTCCAACAGCAAGACAAAAGTCAATATGAGTGATGATAGTGTGGGATGCAGTGTATAGCCTTGGCATTCTCAATGTCTCACCAATTCTTAGTGTTCCACAGTGCCTGCTTTTCATCTGCCCATTGTTTTCATCTCCCCATTCTACCAGGGGAATTCTTCATGTACCTGGGGTAGAAATCCTCCTAAATTGCTGAATTAAAGCCATAGGGTGTTTAGGGAGGACTAGTACCTCTGCTGTGAGAGTTTGCTGAGCCCTTTTCAGGGGTGCTCATCTACCTTTGGCATTCACCTGTCACCTAACTCTCACTTGTATCTCCAAGAAGCTGTATCATGTGCTAAAGTCACACAGAAGACTAGAGCCTAACTAAACAGTCCACTAAAAGTCTTCAATGCAACCAAGATGATATTTGGCACAAGAGTTTTCCTGAATAATTTTGTGAGACTAGATTGACTTGCAGATAAGCTGACTTAGGAGACTTGGCCAAAGCCTGGTTCCCTGGTGACTACTGCTTTTATAAGCCCTTGTTCACTGTTACATAATTTGTAGACCCCAGGTACCGGGTGACAGGGGCACCCTATTGAGAGAAATTTTTAGTAGAGCTAGAGTAGAGGGGAGAACGTTTGTGGGAACATCAGAGATACAGATGGTATGGAAGCATATAATCAAAGAGTGGGATCAAGGATCAAAATAATTAGTCAAAAAGCATGTGTTAGGTGCCTGCTATATGACACACACTGTGCTAAGCACTGCTGTTACAAAGAAAGGCAAAAATAGGCCCTGCCCTAAAGGGTTTAACAATATAATGGAGGAGGCAACATGCAAGCAAATGTGTACAAACAAATTATATATACAGGACAAACTGGAGACAATCAAGAGAGAGAAGACATCAGAATTAAGAGAGAATTAGAAAGACTTCCTGTAAAAAATGAGATTATAGGGGCGGCAAGGTGGCACAGTGAATAGAGCACCAGCCCTGGAGTCAGGAAGACCTGAGTTTAAATCCAGCCTCAGACACATAATATTTACTAGCTGTGTGACCTTGGGCAAGTCACTTAACCCCAATTGTCCTGCCTTCTCCCCTCCAAAAAGCAAAAAAAAAAACCCAAAAAACAAAACAAAACAAAACAAAAAAACCCAAAACCAAAATGAGACAAAAACAAGCAAAAAAAGTGAGATTATAGCTGACACTTGAAGGAAGCCAGGAGAGAGAGATAAATAGAGAGAAAATTCCAGGCATGGAGGACAGACAGTGAAAATGCATGGAATTGCAAGATAGAGTATCCTTTTTAAAATTATTTTTAGTTTTTAACATTCAGTTTTATAAGATTTTGAGTTTTGAATTTTCTCTCCTGCCTTTTCCTCTCCCCTTCCAAAGATGGCATGCAATCTGATACAGGTCATACATGTACCATCATCTTGAACATATTTCCACATTAGTCATGTTATAAAGAAGAATTAGAACCAAAGGAGAAAACCATGAGAAAGAAAAAAAAACAACAACAAAAAAGGGAAAATAGTATGCTTTGGTCTGCATTCAGACTTCATATTTCTTTCTCTGGATGTGGATAGCATTTTCCATCATGAGTCTTTTGGAATTGTCTTAGATCATTGTGTTGCTGAGAAGAGCGAAGTCAGTCATAACTGATCATTGTACAATGTTACTGTTACTGTGTACAGTGTTCTTCTGGTTCTGCTCACTTCCCTTAGCATCAGTGCATGCAAGTCTTTCCAGGTTTTTCTGAAGTCTGCCTGCTCATTATTTTTTTATGGAACAATAGTATTCCATTGCATGAAGATAGAGTATCTTGTGGGAGGAACAATAAAGAGGCCAGTGTCACTGAACCATAGAGTAAGTGGAGAGGAGTAAGGTATAAGAAGACTGGAAAGATAAAAAGAGGGAGGTTGTGAAGAGTTTTGGGAAAAAAAAAACCAACCCACAATTTTCTGTTTGATAGAAGATAGTAGGGAGCCACTGGAATTTATTGAGAAAGGGGTGATGTGGGGTAGCCAATGTGATTCCCAAAGCAGCTGCTATGAATATGCATACATATTCCCAGGATTTGTTCACAAAATATAACAGACTCTCCTCCTCCAAGACAAAACCAAAATATTTATTTGGGACATTGCTATTAGAATAGCAGAAAGCAAGATTTAGCAAGTTACTTATCACCAATTCAGGGAGAGCAGGCCTCAAAGAATTCTTTCTAGCCTCCCTGCAAGCAAGTTCCCCTAGGCAAGTTCCTCCCTCCTCTTGCTTCTCCCTCCTCCAGTTTAACTCTCCTCTGGCTTCTCTCTCCTCCCACCCCTTTCCCTTCAAGCAATACAATGTATACTATTTCCAATCAAAGACTTGGCACTTGATTGGCTTAGTGTGGAGAAGTTTGGAAATCAACACTTAATAGAAAAGTGTGGGAATCCCTGAGGCCCAGGGTCTAATTGGCTCGGTGCCAGGGATCCAAGTGAGGCCTATTAATGGGCAGTGAAGATCTTATATCCCATTAACTTTACATATGGTCAGTCCTAAGTTTTGAGAAAATCATTTTGATAGCTGAATGGAGGGTGGACTAGAATCAGGAGAGACTTGAGACCAGAAGACCAGCAGTATATGGCAGTAGTGCAAGGATGAGGTGATGAGGGTCCACATTAGAGTGCTGGCAGTATCAGATGCTAAGAATGGGACATATATAAGAGCTGTCACAAAGGTAGAAACAAGAAGACTTAGCAAGAGATTGGAGATGAGAGATGAGAGGAAGGAGTAGAGGATGATACCTATATTGTGAATTTGGGTGACTAGAAGGATGGTGATGCTCTCAAAACACTAACAGGAAAGTTAGGAGGAAAGAAAGCATTAGGGAGAAAGATGAGTTCATTTTTGAATATGCTGAATTTAAGATGTTCACAGGATGTCTAGTTTGAGATGTTTAATTTGGCAGTTGGACATACAAGTTCAGAAGAGAAGCTAGGGCTCAATAAATAAATTGTCTACATAGAGATGATAATTGAATCAATGGAAGCTGATGATATCACCAAGCAAAATAATGTAGAAGACAAAAGAGCTTAACATAGAGCCTTAAAGGACACTCATCATTAGTGGGTTTGACCTTGATGAGAGTCCAGCAAAGGAGACTGATTAGGAAGTTGTCAGATAGGAGGAGAACCAGGAGAGAGGAGTGTCACAAAAATTCAGAGATAAGAGGATATCAAGTAAAGAGCAATCAATAGAGTCAAAAACTGAAGAGAGGTCAAGAAGGATAAGGACTGAAAAAAGATCAATTAAGAGATCATTTGTAACTTTGAAGAGAGGTGTGTCAATTGAATGATGAGGTTGGAAGCCAGACTGAACTATGTTAAGGAAAGAGAGGAAAGGATATGGAATCATCAATTGTAAATAGCCTTCTCAATGAGTTTAGCCACAAAAAAAAGGATGGGAGACATAAATATATCTAGATAGACAGATTTACAGATCTATTTATCTATATAATGAGAGCTAGCAGATATATACAGATCAAGTGAGAGGGCTTTTTTGAGGATAGGAGAAACATGGACATGTTTGTGGGCTGTAGAGCAGTAGCCAGTAGAAAGGAAAGATTAGTGACACAATAGGGATGATAGAGGGGGCAATCTACTGGAGAAAATAGGATGGAACAGGATCATTTGTCTGGGTTTTCCATAGCAAGGAGAAGAGCCACTTCTTCATGTGAGACAAGGTGGAGGAAATAATTTCAGAAGGCATTTGAATGATGTGAGATGAGGAGCAGGGGAGAAGAGGTAACACTTCATTAACAACCTCAATTTTTTTCAGTGAGACATGAGGCAAACTTATCATCTGAGAAAGTAGGTGTAGGTATGTCCTATGTGAAGTTTTAGAAGGGATGAAATGACTTAGAAAAATTGTTGAAATGAATGGGAAGGTAAATTTTTTAGGGAGATAGAAAGGATTGCCTTGCTGTGGTGAGGGTTCAGTTGAGATTTTATTATATATGTATTGGACTCAGATAGGACAGTTTCATGATTTTCTCTACCTTCATTCAGCAGGATGTGAATAGAAGTGAAGGCAGGATGGTGAGAATCATTGAATAATGGGACTTGTCAGGACAAAAACCAGCTATGGATAAGGGGTAAGGGATTAAAGAGAAGACAACATAAAGGTGTTTTACTAGTTTACCAAGGATTCAAGATTGAGAAAGGATGAGAGAGTAGCTAGTTCAGGGGCAATAGTCTAGGAAAGAACTGTAGGGTTAAGGTATTAGAGGCTATATTGAAGAAAAAGATCAGGTTTTGGGGTTACAAGGCAGAGTGAGAGGTGGAATGACAACAGATTTTGATCAGATGAGGGAATTTCAGAATTCATGAACATGGAAATGGAACACTTGTGGGTGATTACAAGATGAAGGGTATAATCATCTCTGTGTTTATCTTCCAAGAATGATAATGGAGCAGGTCATAGGAATAGTAAGGTGACTAACTGGGAAGTAAGGGTCTTTGAGGGAATATCAATATGTACACCGAAGTCCCCTATTATAAGAGCAGGAGTTGAGGAAGAAAGACTGTGAGCCAGATCACTAAGGAAGAAAGGAGAATGTCTTGGAAGTTGGTAGATAGCAGCCACCAGAATCTTGATTATGTGATAAGTAGGGATTGAATGAACCTTAGAGAAGAAGAGATCACTGAGTTATGGTAGTAGAGGGAATCTGGAAGTTGCAATGGGGAAAAAATATTGACTTTTCCATCGTGGCCAGGGTGCTAGGGGTGGAGAGGTGAAATTGCAGATAGAGTTGGAAAGGGAGGCCAGAGAAATGGTGTTACCAGGAGATAGTCTGGTCTCAGTGAATGCAAAAAAGAACAGGAAAGGAAAAGGTTTAAGATAAATGTAAATCAGTTGACAGGGGCCAGCCAAGAGAAATCCTGGAACTGACAGCATTCACCAACCTGCAGGAAGTTGCCTAACACTTGCCATAAGCCTAGAGATGGGTTAAGGTCTTTCAAAATAAGCCTAGAGATGGGTTAAGGTCTATCTGCTGTTCATTAAGGACTTAGTTGGATTACTATGTGATTGGGAAGGGAAGAGATACAGATCAGCTGTAGCAGATGGACTTTTGGAGTCAAATTATGGCTCTTGTTTAGAGGATCTGTACTGTTTTGGCGATGAGGAGGAAATTGCTTTTTGGCATGCCCTTAAGGGTTGGGGAAGTTGGATAAAACTATTCTAGTCTAAGGAATAGTTAGATAGACATTGGATAGACATTGAGGAAGAGATTTAATTCAATTTCTGCTCATTTCCTGATTAATAAACATGACGAGGTCTCAAGAGAATGGAAGTCACTTATAAAGTCTTATTAGAATGCAGAGATAGTAACAGCCTGCCTAGGCCACTCATAAGCTTAATATTATGATTATAGTATAGTGGTTCTGAGGATAACAAAGGCATGAACAGAAAGGATGTCACTGTAGGATTCCAAGGGCTACTTGATAAGTGACCAGCCTTATTATGATGCCACAAGAGTTATGGGGGAAGAAGTTATATATGTTGCTAATTGATGACTAATGACAGAATATCTGTAATGTGTAGAGAATGTAACTTCATTCTTTGTACTGTTTTATGTACTGCATTATCAATCAATCAACAAACATTAATTAAGGACTTACCATTTACCACTTACTGAGATGGGTACTGGGGATATAAAGGCAAAAGTGAAATAGTACCTGCCCTCAAGGAGTTTATATTCAAGTGAGGGAGATAACATGCATGTACTTGGGAACATAAAAAATACATGAAATAAGTACAAGGTCATCTTGGCAGCTGGGGTAAGATGTTAATACCTAACAGGACCAGGAAAAACCTCATGAGAAAAATATGGAAGGACAGTTTAGATGAATCATCAAATAAAGTTGGACTGGGGGGAGATCATGAAGAACTTCAAAAACCAAAATTTGTAATTGATCCTAGAGATAATAGGGAGGCAAAGGTGCTTGTTGAGTGGAAGAATAAAATGGTCTGACATGCACTTTAGAAACTAACTTTGTTAGCTGTATGGAGAATAGATTGCAATGGGGAAAAACTTCAGGCATAGAGACCAATCAATTAGGAATTTCTAGTAATGGTCCAGGAGAGAAGTAATGAAAACCTGAACTAGAGTGTTGGTTTTATGAGTGGGCTGAAGGGGTATGTGAGAGATTTTGCAGAGATAGAAATGTGAAGATTTAGAAATGGATTATTTGGGGTGAGGGAAAATGATGGATATAATTACATACTCAATGTAGTTTAACCCTGACATGGTAGCTTAAAGGATGTCAGCAGTATACATTTCTCATGACCCAACATTAGACAGGATAAATAATTAGTATTTCTGCTTCTCAGTGTAAAGGACTAGCAAAGAGGTAGGACCGAATGTTCTCTGCCCCACCTCATTGCTAACTTTCATCACTCATAGGTAGAAAAGCTGGAATCTGAATCCAGGTCCTCAGCTTCAGATCCACTATACTTTTCATTACATCATTCTTCTGCTCTGTTGGAATGAAAAATAAAGGCTTGAAAATGCTGTTACTCTTTATATGTCTGAAATCCTATTTCCTGAACTACTTGTATTATTCTTAAAACTGCACCTCTTGGAGGCTGAGCCAAGATGGCAGAGTAGAAACAGCTCATCCAAGCCACTCTCACCCCAGACTACCTCCAAACTATGTAAAAGGGGACTCTGAACAACTTCTGGAGCTCCAGCACCCACAGAACGACACAGAGAAGCTAACCTCCCGCTGAGGACAGCCCAGCAGCCCTGCAGGAAGGACCAGTGCAGTGGTCTGGGAGCCGGCAGCGCAGCAGGGCAGGAGCAGAGCGAGCCCAGGTCCCCGTGAGCCGAGGTTTTAGCCCCAGGGCAGCAGGGCCAGCAGCTAGCTGGAGGAACCCCAGAACACCAGCAGCTGTGGCGACTCCAGAATTATCAACATAGACATGCCTAGGACAAAGTAAGAGGTTAGTGTCCTATGGACTTTGGGACCCGTATTTAGGGAATGCGTCGGCTCCCTCCCCAGGGG
Source organism: Gymnobelideus leadbeateri (assembly GCA_011680675.1). NCBI lineage: Eukaryota > Metazoa > Chordata > Mammalia > Diprotodontia > Petauridae > Gymnobelideus > Gymnobelideus leadbeateri. Next base: position 24,140 of record WOXC01011884.1, read on the forward strand.
GCTAGAAGCTGCTGAGGAAACACGCCATTTTGTAGTTTCCAGAGGCAGCTCCAGCTCCTGGCCTGCAAATCGTAGGGAGATCCAGCGATCAGTCTGGGGGGGGGGGGGTAATCGCTCTTTCTTTAACCTCCCTGGACCTGGATTGTGATCTAGGGTGGAAGTTGTGGGTGGGTTTACAGCTTGCCAGAAACGGAAGTTGCCCCCCACACGTTCGGGACGAAAATTCCTCTATCTGGCCTTAAAGCCATAGTGTGGCAACAAGCCCAAAAGTCAAGTAATTAAGTGGCAACATGCCAAGGCAAAGGAAACAGAAAAATGCAACCCTAGACTCCTATTTTGGGGGCATAGAGCGGAAAAGGACTGTGAGGTCAGAAGTCCTGCTCCAAAAGCCCCAGGGGAAAACATGAGCGGGTTGCAGGCCATAGAGGACCTTAAGAAGGACTTTAAAAATCAAATAAGAGAAGTGGAGGAAAAATTGGAAAGAGAAATGAGAAGGATGCAGGAAAAGTATGAAATGAGGGTCAACAGCCTGACTGAGGAAAACAACACCTTAAAAAATAGACTAGCTCAAATGGCAAAGGAGGCCCAAAAGGGCAATGAGGAGAAGAATGCCTTAAAAAGTCGAATTTGCCAGATGGAAAAAGAATCTCAAAAGTTCACTGAGGAGATTCATTCCTTCAGAGTTAGACTGGAGCAAATGGAAGCTAATGACTTTATGAGAAATCAAGATGCTGTTAAGCAGATCCAAACAAATGAAAGATTAGAAGGCAGTGTGAAATATCTCATGGGAAAAACCACTGACCTGGAAAATAGATCCAGGAGAGACAATTTAAAAATTATTGGACTACCTGAAAGCCATGATCAAAGAAAGAACCTAGAAATCACCCTTCAAGAAATTCTCAAGGAAAACTGCCCTGATGTTTTAGATCCAGAGGGCAAAATAGAGGTTGAAAGAATCCACTGATCACCTCCTGAAAAAGATCCCAAAAAGAAAGCTCCCATGAATATTATAGCCAGGTTCCAGAATCCCCAGATCAAGGAGAAAATACTACAAGCAGCCAGGAAGAAACAATTTCAATATTGTGGAAACACAATCAGAATAGCCCAGGACCTGGCAGCTTCTACACTGAGGGATCGAAGGGCATGGAATATGATATTCCAGAGGGCAAAAGAACTGGGAATGAACCAAGGGTCACCTACCCAGCAAAACTGAGTATTTTGTTTCAGGGGAAAATATGGTCATTCAGTGGAATAGAGGACTTTCAAGCATTCTTGAGGAAAAAACCAGAGTTGAATAGAAAATTTGACATCCAGACACAAGAAGCAAGAGATGCCTGAGAAGGTAATCAGGGAAAAGAAATCAAAAGGAACTTATCAAAGTTGAACTATTTACATTCCTATATGGAAAAATAATAACTGTGACTGATGAAATCTTTCTCACTATGAAAATAATGGAAGAAGGGGTGTATGGTCATATGAATACATATGTGAATGTGTGTGTATATGGTTACAGTTATATATGGATAGAGGGCATAGGTTGAATTTGTTGGGAAGGGAGAATACTCAAGGGATGAAATTATGAGGTGAGAGAGGAAAGTGGCAAGAGGAGATGGGGAGAGACAGGGTAGGGTAAACTATCTCATGTAGAAGAAGCAAGGGGAAGTGGTTGCAAAGGAGGGGGAGAATAAGGAAGGCTAAAAAGGCAAAACCACATTCACATTGAATTTGGTTCAGGGAGAAAATGACATACATACTAAATGGGATATATCAACCTGCAGCAGGATAGGGGGAAGGGGGATGAGAGGAGGGATGATGGATGGGAGGGCATCCTTGGGGTGAGGGGAGGTTGGAAGTACCCATTATAGAAGAGGGACAGGATCATGTAGGGAATGGACCAGGTGGGGGGTGGGATGAGTGGGAGGGAATTATAAGCAGTCTTGTACAATATATCTACTATGATCATGTTTTGCATAGCTAGACATGTTCAACATATACTGAATTACTTATCTCCCAAGAGGGAATGGGTGACAAGGGAGGAAGGAAATGGATCTGAAATTCGAGGTCGTAACATTAAATGTTTCAAATATATATAAATACTATTATTAATACTCTTTTGCTTGTAATAGGGTGATAAGATGTGCAGGCATTGGAACACAAAGACTCACCTTTCTCTAATGGAAAAGTCGATGGGGGTATGGGAGAAGGTATGGGAGAGAGCAGATTGGAGGAAGCGATATCTTGCGGGACTGCTATTCTGGGAGGGTGGGTAGGGGAAAAACAGGGCGGGGGGAATGATTGTAACTGAAAATCTGGCGGAAATTAATGATGTAAAACAGAAGTTAATAAAGCATTTGTTTAAAAAAAAAAAGAAAACAAACTTGGGATCATCAAACTGTTTAGTTTTTCAAATGTGATTCAGTCCAATTTCCTACTTAAATTTGGTCCCAGTACATTGCTTATCTATAATAGATTTTATTAGAGGGTGGTTATTTTTGTTGTTGTTAAGTGCCACCTTCCTTTTATTGAGCTTTTCCTGATTCATCTTCCAGCTGCTGGTCCCTTCCCAATCAATGCTGCCTTATATAGGTTTCATTTATGTCTAATGTGTTGTCTCTCCCATTAGAATGGAAGCTCCCTAAGGGCGAGAACCATTTTGTGGTGTTTATTTCTCCAGTACTTAGCATAATCTCAGGAGCACAGTAGGCACTTCACAAAGGCTTGCTGATTGATTAATAATAAGACAATAGCCTTAATAATACATCAGAGTGCCTTTGACAAATTAATTAGAAGGACCAGAACTGAAGAATGCCTTGAAGGATCAAGTTATGCTAATTGAAACAGTGAATTTTTAAAGAAATCCATAAGTTAAAGAAAATAGAGATAATAGGATGAAATGATTTATTTCAAAGTAAAATTTTAATACATGCTGAAGAATTATTTGTATTTGAAGTCCATTTGCACAGATAGAAAATGAAGAATATTATAATGAATTATAGTAAAACTATAAAAGAGCATTAATTTATATGCTTGCTCTTCTAGTATTAAAAAAGTCTGAGGGAAGTTGGATTACTCACTATGGAGTGTTAAGAATAACGTGGATGAGGAAGCATGGAGAATGTATGATTTATATCAGTGAAGGGATTGCCTCCATTCATGAAATCACAGACATGCCAAAGTATTTTCTTTTTCCTGTTGAATGGAAACCTTTGAATGAAAGAATAAAAAAAGTAATTATTAAAACATTGGGGATACAAAGTGGAATAAGATGCCTTTAAAGAGCTTACATTCTCATAGGAAAACCAATACACATATTTATTTATATATGTACATGTATAACAGACATAGAAACCAACATGTACACATATATGAGACACACATATGTGAATAATATACGTATATGTACATATGTGGAATAATATATGTATATGTATGTGTGTGTGTATGTGGTATCCTAGGAAAGTATAGACATTAGGGTTAGGCAGAAGATGGATATGGTTTTCAAATCAAGTAGAACAGTATTACTGGACCATAGAGTACGTAGAGGGAAATAGTAGGTAAGGTTGTTAAGGTAATATTGTAGGTAATGTTTATTCATTACATTACATTGTTTATATTGTTTATACAATGTAATGTTTATACATTACATCGAAGTTTTATGAAACACTTTATAAATATGATCTCATTTGATCCTCACAACAGCCCAGGGAGGTAGGTCCTAGTATTAATCTTATTTTACAGATGAGAAAACTGAGGCAAACAAATTAAGTGACTTGCTCAAGGTTACATAATTAGTAAGTCTGAGGTAGTATTTGAATTCTTGTCTATTTGATTCCAGGTCCAGCACTCTATCCACAGCACCACCTAATTGGCAAAGGCAGGAAGGGAACAGTTTGTAAAGACTTATAAACTCTTGATATAAACTCAGTGGTATAAACAGAAGTTTCTAATTGATCTTAGAAGTAATATGGAGTCATTGAATTTTATTGAATAATGGAGAATCATGATCAGACCTGCTTTTTAGGAAAAAAACAACAACTTTGCGTCAGAGTAGGGAGAGACTTGCAGCAGGGAGAATAATTAGGACACTAGTATAAGAGTCCTGGAGAGAGATGATGAAGGCCTGACTGAACTGTGTGAGTGGAGAAAATGTGGTGAAAGATATAATGGTGATAGAAATGCTTTAAAGATCAATTATAGATATGGGATGAGTGAGAGTGATGAGATCACTCTGAGGTTACAAATCTGGACCTCTAGAAAAATTCCAATGCCTTTCACCATAATCATCAAATTTGGAAGAGGAATGGCTTTCGATAGAAACATAAAGATTTCTGTGCTCGTTAACTTGGATGTTCCTGTGGCCTACTCAGCTCAAAATGCTTCATAGGCAGTTCACAATCTGCAACTGGAGTTCAGAGGAGAGACTAGCCTGAATCTGTAGATCTGGAAATCATTTCCATGATAACTGAATTACTATTATCTAGTGAGGTCATCAGGTGAGAAAATATAGATAAAAAAGAGAAGAGGACCAAAGACAGAGCCTGATATTAATGAGTGTGAAATGGATGATGATCCAGCAAATGAGATAGAGGAGGAATGATCAGATATGTAGAAGAGCGTAGTGTCATGAAAACACATAGAGGAGAGAGTATTAAGGAAAGGAGGGTAGTTCACAGTATGAAGTGTTGTGGAGAGGTCAAGAAGGATGAGGACTGAAAAAAGATCCTAAGATTTAGCAATTCAGAGATCTCTGGTTAACCATGGAGAGGGCAGTTTCAGTTGAGAGATGAGTTTGGAAATCAGATTTCAGAGAACTGAAAGTGAGAGAAGAGGAAGTGAAGGCAATAAGCAATTACTTAAAATTATGTCTATACCAGTGCCGTTTTTCTCATAAGAGATATCTTTGTGATTCCCAAGGTCAGAGAAGTAAAAATGTTTTTGAATCATGATCTCTTCATAGTTTGTGGTGTGATGAATAAAAAAATTTGAAAGACATAATTTCTGGGTAATTAATAATTTTATTAATCATGCTAGCTGATAATTACAGTGACTCAAATGCCAAAGACCCCTCATGAAACCCATTCAGTGCTTATATGCTTTGGAAGAGTGGGTGTTCCCAAGGGTAGGTTTCAACTCTAATTGATTAACAAGTAATGAGAAAATGAATATTATAGCAAGAGGTGGGTTTATTCTAATGAGGGTCTATAGGACATGACTGATCACTTAGTCTTGGTCAAAAAGCCTTATTTATACCCATGTAACCCATCTAGGGTAATCTAGACAAAAGGGGGAATCCACTTTTACCCAGATCTGTCTGAGTAAAACACAATGGACCTGAATCCATCAATTCACCTACACTAAAATTTCTTTACCTTTTGGACAAATCTGAGTTTTCCCTCTCTTTATTGGTGCTGTAATTTAAAAGTTTCCTGAATAACCTATAGGGACTGATTTCTGAAAGAGGAAGTAGAAAAGAGGGAAAACCTTAGTCCTAATTCAGTAATTGGTTATTGATATAGAGATAAATAACAATTTCTCTTAGTGGTTAGAAAGAGGTACTCTCAGGTAATTGATGGAACCTAGATGTTATTGTTCTCTCTGGTTCAACTCTTCTTGATGTCATTTGGGGTTCACTTGTGAGGTACTGGGGTAGTTTGCCATTTCCTTCTCCAGCTCATTTTACACATGATAAATTGAGGCAAACAGGGTTAAGTAACTTGCCCAGGGTCACACAGCTAGTAAGCTTCTGAGACCAGATTTAATCTCAGGAAGATGAGACTTCCTGACTTTAGGCCTGGCACTCTTTCTGCTATAGCACCTAGCTGTCCAGAACCTAAATGGTATTTCTTAATAAGCTCTGTCTGGTTGCTATTGTTCATCTTTTGTTTTCAAAGAGGACCCATGATATCACTGGTGATATCCTGACTTGTGAGTGAATTGGATTTAAGTGAGCCAGAGTTGCACAAAGGCATAAGCCAAACTCTCTCTTCCTGAGTCATAGAAGACCAGTGGCAGGACAAAAGTCAAGACTGCTGTCAATGACTAACCCTGTTTGATAGACAATAGAATGCTCCACAAAGTGGGATTTTAAAGCAGTTCAGATATGTGCTGAGGGGGAAATGGGAGAAAAATAAAATGGATGATATAATACTGATTACTCTGAGCAAAACTTATTCAATACAGTATGTCTGGCTTTTAGAAGCTTTTTTGTCTTCCTAATGAAGATGCATTGGGGAAGCCTCATATGTGGCAAATGATAAAGCCCAAATGTTACAAGAACAGGCTGAATAAAATAGAATAGAATCTTGCTGCTTTGAAATGCAAAAAGATTGTTTCTATTTTTATACTTGCCTTTTTATTTCTGATGTTTTTTTTAAGGTTTTTAGCATAATTCCAAGCTCAAAACATGCATATCAAAAAGATATGGGAGTGGAAAATGTGGCTGTCTAGTCAAGCAGTACAAACAGACACCCATTGATAGGGTTTCATTTTAAAAATATGCTTTATGGATCTTTAAAAATTTTATCCTCTTATTTTATAGCTGCTTTTTTTTTTTAACATTCTACTTGGGGCCACATAAATAGATGTGTAGTCTTTTGTATGTGGAAAAGGGCATTTTCTTTTTATTTATTTATTTATTTTTTATAGCAATTGGGGTTAAGTAACTTGCTCAAGGTTACACAGCCAGTCATTATTTATGTGTGGGTGCTCATTTTCTGAGGTCAGATTCGATCCCGGGTCATCCCAACTCCGAGGTCAGTGCTCTTACTGCGACACCTAGCTGCCCCATGGCCTGTACTTCTAAGTATTGACTTTTGACTTAAATGAAAACAAGGCGTTTGATGTTTTCTTAGAGACTTCAGTGTGATTCTGTGCATCGTCTGAGATTATGAAGTCATGCCCTGGAGAAGATCAAGCCTGTGAGTTCTTCATATGAAAGGAAAAGCACGAAGTAGTTTAGCCTTTAGTTTTGAACTTTCTTAAAATGAATACAATAGCCACTTGACATAAAATCTTGTGCATTTTAAATTCTTGAAATCTATTACTCTCTTTCAAATACACAAATGGGTTCTAACTGATCCAGCTCCCATGTCTCAGCACAATTTTCATTTGCATTGTAGACTATAATATATATATATATATATACATATATATTTTAAAGCAATTGGGGTTAAGTAACTTGCTCAAGGTTACACAGCTAGTCATTATTTATGTGTGGGTGCTCATTTTCTGAGGCTGGATTCAATCCCAGGTCTTTCCAACTCTGAGGCCGGCGCTCTTACTGCGCCACCTAACCATCCCTAGACTATAATATTTATGTTACATATATTCTGCAATAGCTTTCCTTTGAAAAGGATGGGATGGGAAGGATGGAGTTTAGAAAGGGAAAAGAAGAAAGAGGAGGAAGAATAGTTTTTTTGAAAAAGATAATGAATTCTATTTTGGATAAGGTCAGTTTTAAGCACCTTCAGGACATCCACTAGGTCAGGCCTTGGGAAGCTGTGGCCTTGAGGCCACATGTGACCCTCTAGAGCCTCAAGTGTTTCCCTTTAACTGAATCCAGACTTCATAGAACAAATCCCCTTAGTAAAAGGATTTTTCTATAAAACTTGGACTCTGTCTAAAGGCCACAGCCAAAGACCTAGAGGGCCACATATGGCCTTGAGGCTGCAGATTTCCCACCACTGTACTAGGTAGTTGATGATGTGAGACTAGATTATCAGGAGAAAAACTGAGACTTGATATGTAGATCTAGGAAACATCTGTACAGAGATAATAATCAAGTCCACAGAAACATATGAGATCATCAAAAGAGACAGAGTAGTTTGGATTTAAGAGGTCATAGTCCTAAAACAAGATGGGAATTTAGTGGACCTCTATCCAATCCCATCATTTTACAAATGACAAAACCACAGCCAGTGAAAGAATTCCATCCCTGAGTGACTTGAGAGTCAGAGGACCTGTGTGAAATTCCACCTTTGCTCTTGCCTAGGTGACCTTGTGGGAGATTCTTTTCACATTGCTAGGCCTCAGCATCTTCAGTAAAATGAGAGGGGGAACTAGATGGTCTCTGAGGCCCCTTCGGTTTCTAGATCTATGATCCCAATTCTTGAGAAGAAGGTTGGGATGGAGCCTAGGTGTACCTGCAGCTAGGGGACAGAATATGAATGATGAACCACTGTAGAAGATGAGGAAGACTGGTCAGACAGTGAGTTGGAGAACCAAGAGCAAGAAGTGTCAGGAAAGTCTAAAGACTCCTACACTTTCTCACCTGATGACCTCACCAGCTAACAGTAAAGAGGAAAGAATATTCAGGAGGAACCTCATGTACTCTGGGAGTTAACAAATATTACAAAGTAGTCAGGGTTGAAGTTTGAGAAAAGGCAAATGGATGTGTCAATTACAGAGGTGACTGGTAACTTTGGAGATGGCAATTTTACTTGAATGGTGAAATTGGCGGACTCTATGTTGGATCTCCTCCATGACAGCAATATCTAACTACTCTTCCTCATCTTCTACCTTATGTGAGCAAATGCTTCTGCTTTCTATTTCTCATGTGTCTATGTCACTCCCCTGTTCTCTAATACCTTTTGGATCAGATACCAGTTCTTTTGTTCGACCTCTAAAGCCTTCATAACCTGGATCCAACCTACTTTTCTAATCTTATTTGGTTATAAATATACACAAGGTGATTTTGAGCAGGGAGGCAAGAGTAGCTAGGGAGATTTGCCAAACAAAGTCTAAATAAGATGCAGCCCCATTTCTCATGAATCTTATTATCTAGTAGTTTTGTACACAGAATTCTCAAGATGTCAATGATTATTTCTATGCTTATGATTCACAGATATATATGTACACACACATATAGATCCAACCCTAACCTCTCTCCTGAAATCCAGTCTCACATTGCCAACTGCCTCTTGGACCTCTTGAACTGGAAGACCTATAGATTGCTCAAACTCGATCTGTCAAAAATAGAACCCTAGGAGGGCGGAGCCAAGATGGCGGAGTAGAAACAGCATTTCCAATGTGCTCTGCCCCACATAAATTTCAAACAATGTGAAAGGGAGGTCCAAACAACTTCTGGAGCCACAGCACCCACAGAACAGCACAGAGAAGCTAACCTCCTGCTGAGGACAGCCCAGCAGCCCTGCAGGGAGCGGCCAGTGCAGTGCTCTGAGAGCAGGCAGCCCAGCGCACTGGGAATCTACAAGGCAGCCCGCAGAGCCTAGCCCAGGTCCACAGTTTTAGCCCCAGGGCGGCCAGGACTTCAGCTGACTGGTGGAACCCCAGAACACCAGCAATTGTGGCGATTCCAGAATTATCAGCACAGATATGCCTAGGACAAAGTGAGAGGTTAGTGCCCTATGGACTTTGGGACCAATATTTGGGGAACACGTGGCTTCCTCCCCTGGGGGCAAAAAGCTGCTGAAGAAACAGCTGCACAGAAGCCATTTTGCAGCATCAGCAGTGGCTCTAGCTCCTGGTCTTCGAACTGTAGGAAGATCCAGCAATCAGTCTGGGGGATAATCGCTTTTGCTTTAAACTGCCTGGATCTGGATTGTGGTCTTGGGGGGAAGTTTGGGGTGGGTATCCAACTTGCCAGAGTGGGTGGAGGCTTTACAGAGGCCACCCAACTGGCGGACGTTGTGAAGACTCCACGTTTGGGCGGAAGCTCCCCTGTCTGGTGGCAGAGTCCTACTGTGGCAACAAGCCCCCAAATCAAGTAATTAAGTGGCAATATGCCTAGGCAAATGAAACAAAATAAACAGAAAAGTTCAACATTGGACTCCTATTTTAGGGGCAAAGACTCTCAAGGCATGGAGGAGGACTGTGAGGTCAGAACTCCTGCACCAAAAGCCCCAAATGAAAATACAAGCTGGCTACAGGCCATAGAGGACCTAAAGAAACAGATAAGAGAAGTGGGGGAAAATTTGGGAAGAGAAATGAAAAAGATGCAAGAAAAGTATGAAATGGCAGTCAACAGCCTGACTGAGGAAAATAACACCTTAAAAAATAGACTAACTCAAATGGCAAAAGAGGCTCAGAAAGGCAATGAGGAGAAGAATGCCTTAAAAAGTCGAATTTGCCAGATGGAAAAGAATCTCAAAAGCTCACTGAGGAGATTCATTCCTTCAGAGTTAGACTGGAGCAAATGGAAGCTAGTGACTTTATGAGAAATCAAGATGCTGTTAAACAGATCCAAACAAATGAAAGAATAGAAGGCAATGTGAAATATCTCATGGGAAAAACCACTGACCTGGAAAATAGATCCAGGAGAGATAATTTAAAAATTATTGGACTACCTGAAAGCCATGATCAAAGAAAGAACCTAGAAATCATCCTTAAAGAAATTCTCAAGGAAATTTGCCCTGATGTTTTAGATCCAGAGGGCAAAATAGAGGTTGAAAGAATCCACAGATCACCTCCTGAAAAAGATCCCAAAAAGAAAACTCCCAGGAATATTATAGCCAGGTTCCAGAATCCCCAGATCAAGGAGAAAATACTACAAGCAGCCAGGAAGAACCAATTTCAATATTGTGGAAACACAATCAGAATAGCACAGGACCTGGCAGCTTCTACATTGAGGGATAGAAGGGCATGGAATATGATATTCCAGAGGGCAAAAGAGCTGGGAATGAACCAAAGGGTCACCTACCCAGCAAAACTGAGTATCTTGTTTCAGGGGAAAATATGGTCATTCAGTGGAAAAGAGGACTTTCAAGCATTCTTGATGAAAAAACCAGAGTTGAATAGAAAATTTGACATTCAGACACAAGAAGCAAGAGATGCTTGAGAAGGTAATCAAGGAAAAGAAATCAAAAGGAACTTATCAAAGTTGGACTATTTACAGTCCTACATGGAAAAACAATAACTGTGTTTGATGAAACCTTTCTCATTATGAAAATAATTGAAGAAGGGTACATGGCATATGTTCACAGGTATACATGGATAGAGGGCACAGGTTGAATTCGATGGGAAGGGATGATTATTATTTTTTTTTTGGAGGGCAATTGGGGTTGGGTGACTTGCCCAGGTTCATGTGGCTGGGTTTTTGTTTGTGTGTTGGGTGTCTGGGGCCAGATCCGAGCTTGGGTCCTTCTGGCTCCGGGGCTGGCTCTCTGCTCGCTGCGCCACCTAGCTGCCCCAAGGAAGGGATGATTCTTAAGGGGTGAAGTCAAGAGGTGAGAGAGGAAAGTAGCAAGAGGAGATGGAGAGAGACAGGGTAGGGCAAACTATCTCATGTAGAAGAGGCAAGGGGAAGTAGTTGCAGAGGAGGGGAAGAACAGGAAGGCAAAAAGGCAAAAGCATGTTCTCATTGAAGTTGGCTCAAGGAGAGAATCACATACATACTAAATGGAATATCTTACCCTCACTCACTCTCCTGAGTAGGGGAAAGGGGGATGAGAGGGGGGATGATGGAGGGGAGGGCATTCTGGGGAGAGGGGAGGTTAGAAGTACCCACTATCAAAAAGAGACAGGATCTAAGTAGGGAATGGAGCAGGTGGGAGGTGAGACAGGTGGGAGGGAAATATAAGCAGTCTTTTACAATATATCTACTATGGTAATATTTTGCATAGATATACATGTACAACACATACTGAATTGCTTATCTTCTCAGAGGGAGTGGGTGACAAGGGAGAAGGGGAATGGATCTGAAAATCCAAGTTTTAAAATTAAATGTTTCATAAGATGTCCAGGCAGTGGGGCTCAGAGATTCACCTTGCCCTAATGGCAAAGTCGAAGAGGGTATGGGAGAAGATATGGGAGACAGCAGATTAGATGAGGGGATATCTAGTGGGACTGCTATTCTAGGGTGGTGGGTAGGGAAAAATGGGGGGAAAATGTAACTCATAATCTGGTGGAAATGAATGATGTAAACCAGAAGTTAATAAAGCATTTGTTTAATTAAAAACAAACAAAAAAAAAAACAAAAAAAAAATAGAACCCTAACTTTTTGCTCAAAATCTTCCTCTCTCTCAAACTTTCCTATTAATCTCAATGGTATCACCATCTTCTTACCCAGATTTGCAATCTCAGGTGTCCTCCATGACTGATCTCTCACACCCATTCCATTTATCTGTTGTAAAATCATGCTTCTACCTTCATAACATCTCGGCTATAATATTCCCTTCTCTCTACTCATATAGCTGCTATCCTGTCATAGGTCCTCATTGTTTCATATCTGGACCATTACAATCACATTATGATTGATTTCCTTGCTTCAAATCTTCCAACTACTATCCTTTAATCAAATGTCATGTAATCTTCCTAAAATAAAGATATGACCATGTCATACATCACCTCCCACCTCCAACCTATAAACTTTAGTGGATTAGAGGATGCCTCAAGGATCAAATATAAAATCCTCTATTTGACTTTTAAAGCTCTTCACAAATTGACCTCTTCCTATCCCCTTTCTACTTTCTTTCTTTTTTTTTTGGAGGAGGGAAGGCAGGGCAATTGGGGTTAAGTGACTTGCCTAAGGTCATACGTCTAGTAAGTGTTAAGTGTCTGAGGTCAGAGTTGAACTCATGTCCTCCTAACTTCAGGGCTGGTACTCTATTCACTGTGCCACCTAGCTACCCCCCTCCTTTCTACTTCTGCTATAATCCATTAACAATGACCTTCCTACTGTTCTTAGAGCATAACACTCCATCTCTAAACTGTGCCTTTTTTAAGCTGGCTCTCTCCCATACCTAGAATGTTTTTTCCTTACCTCTCCCTCTGGACTTCCTTGGCTTCCTTCAAGACAGCTCAAATCTCAATTTTTGCAGTAGGTCTTTCCTAATATTCTTCTCTACTACTGCCTTCTTCCTCAGATTACTTCTCTTTCTTTCTCCTTCTTTCTTTCCTCTCTTTCCTTCCTTCCTTCCTTCCTTCCTTGCTTGCTTGCTTCCTTTTTCTCTATCACCTATATGTATACATGTATATGCACATATGTACATATATGTGTGTATATATTTACATGTATATGTCATATTACATAGTTATTTGAATTTTGCGAGGGAAGAAAATGTTTTTGCTTTTCTTTGTATCCACAGTACCTGCCACATAGTAAGAACTTAATGAATGCTTATTGATTGATTTATAAATTGTTTTTGAGTGAATGAATTCATGAATGAATGACGATAAATCATCAAATTCATGGACAGCAAAAATGACTGTCTTTTGAAGAGGTTCAGATTTACCAAATATCATTCATACTACCCAATCAAAAAGAAATCCTGACAAACCTACTTCAGTGACAAAGAAATACAGATTAAGCTAAAAAGACAGATCTGAATGCAGACTTTTCAAAACAATAATTCATAATATAGGCATTTTAGATGACCCTGCTGTGTACAAGTTGTTTTGAACCAACAAAAATTTATTTCCTCAAGAACTACAATTTTTACTAATGGTCAGATGGGGCAGAGGGAATTCACATCATGAATGGTACACCAGACAATGGGTCATCGATCTGAACAATTTAAACAATGATAACTGATGCATTGGGTGCTTCACCATAATTTATTACATATAGAGAGCTGTATTCTCTAGCCCCTTAGCCTGTGTTTAAGAATGTCTGTAAAAAGTTCAAATTGATTGAAGAGTGGAAACTGTCATCACCACTTGCTTTTGGAATCTAGCTGCCTGATAATGGGTGTAAATAGTTTTTTAATCAATTTAGATGATTGGGCAGAGGCATCTGGAGTCAAAGGACCTTGCTTTGAATCCTGGTGTCATTCCTCACTTCCTCTATGACCTTGGGTAAGTTATATAACCACTCTGAAATTGAGTATTGTCTGGAAAATGAGGCAGTTGAATTTATATAGTGTTTTAAGGTTTGTAAAACACTTTACACATTATCTCATTTAATTCCTACCATCTCTAAGTCTTGTCAATCCTAAGATTTTCAATATAATTTAAGGTGATGTGAAGATTTTTCCTTTTGCTATTTTTTGTGTTATTTGATTTCTACACTGCATTATTTAAGGCTCTGATATATGTGCATATATAGACATACAGATGTATATTATCTTAATTTTCCACTTTGACTACCTATTTGCTATCTGGCAAATCTCAATTTTACTATGTGCTGTGTTATATTGGGCTTGCTTTTCATGGAGTAAGCTATGATAACATGATGGAAATGAGCAACACTTTCAATAGGCTAGGGTTCTTATGTCACTGATGTTGCAAAAGTGGTATTCAGATTTGGAATCTAGGCATTATCTTTGGTTTCTGACCAGCCACTCCCTCATCCAATCAGTTGCCAAATCTCATTGATTTTCTTTCCTCAAAATTTCTAACAGATCTTCTCCTCTTGACTTGTACCACAGACTCTCTAATTCAGCTCTGAATCTCCTCTCAGTCATACTAGGGCAATAGCCACTAATTGGTCTCCCTGCTTTTTAGTTCTCCCATTCTTTTTTTTTTTTTTTGGAGGAGCAATTGGGGTTAAGTGACTTGCCCAAGGTCACATGGCTAGTTTTTGTGTTAAGTGTCTGAGGCTGGATTTGCACTCAGGTCCTCCTGAGTCCAGGGCTGGTGTTCTATTCACTGCACCACCTAGCCGCCCTAGTTCTCCCATTCTTAACATATCCTCTGAATAGCTGCTAAGAAACTAATCTTCCTAAACTATAGGTCTGATCATGTCACTCTGTTCAAGAGATTTCAGAGGCTCCCTCTTGCCCCTAGGATCAAATATAAACTTTATATGGCTTTTAAAGTCCTTTGTGGTTTGATTCCAGCCTATTTTTCTAGACTGATTGCACATTACTCTCCTCCGGTATTCTAGGATCCATCCAAACTGGCCTCCTCAGACATGAAATTCCATGTCTTTCCTTGCATACATCCCCTATGCATGGAATTGCCTGGAATATTTTCTTTTTTATTCTTGGAACTCCTATTTTAATGTATTTGGAGCCCTGATCTTAAAATCTTTTTTTATCTCTTTGTATATAATTTGAGTATATCTTGTATTTACTTACCTGTGAACATGTTATATCTCCCTAGTAGAATGTAAGCTCCTTGAGGGAAGAAACTCTTTTTTCCTCTTTGTACTTGTATTCACCAGTGTCCAGCAGAATTTCTGGGATATCATAGGTATCAGTAAATGTTGATCGATCGATTGATAAATTAATAAAAATACCCTACCTTGCTAAGTAGATATCCTGGCTTGGCCAAATTTTTCTGTTCAATTTGTTTGTTGATGATACATAAACATGACCTTAGTGTACATTCAAGCATTAGCAGCTCCACTGAAATTGCCAACAAGGACACCAATTAGTACAAATTGTAGCAGTAATTGTAATGAGAATTTGTTTGGAAAAGACTGGATACTGCCAATTCATTTCACAAAACCCCCTAGTGCATATAATGATGCTCAGTGAGTACTGGCCCAGACACGAGAAGACAAAGTGGCATTTTATAAAGCCATTTTTACCCAAGTGTATTCATTATTCATGGCACCATTAGCCATGCCTTTAACGAATTTTTATAAGGCATGTTTTCCTTGTGTTTTACATAAAGGCTATCACATTTCTTCCATAACTGATATTCTATGCATCTCTTATTCTGTATGGTTTGGGAGACAGGAGGAAAACCATGACAGTTTGGGGTCTGAGGGAAGAAACTGAAAAGTAAGGGTGTCAAACAGTGTCAAATGCTACAAAAATAATGAGGAGAGAGAAAAAAAGAGTTATTCATTACCTCAGTATATTTGTGGAGATGGGAGCAAGATTGCAAGAAAGTAAAGAATAAGTGAGTAGAGTCAAAGTACAGACTACTTTTCTAGAATATTGACAATGGATAGTAGGAGACAGATAAGATGGTAGTTTAAATTGATAGGAGGGTTGAGGGGAGATGTTTTTAGGGTGGGGAAGACCTGAATGTGTTTGTAGGCTGAGAGAAAAGCTCCAACAGAAGGGAACAATTCAAAAAGGAAGAGGGAAGAGAGAGTGGTGGGGGGTGGGGGGGAGAGAGAGAGAGAGAGAGACCGAGAGAGTTAAGGATACATGAAGGGTTGGGGATGAGGGTCCAGAAGAAAGGCTTGGCTTTGATAATGAGGAGGGAACCTCTTCTTCAGAGATCAAATGGAAGAAAGAGTAAAGAGGAGAGAAGGAAAGGGAATTAATTGCAGTATGAGTCAAGACCATTATCCAAAAACCACATAGTATTGTGCTCAGTTCTAGATACTAGATTTAGGAAAAACATTGATAATCTAAAGAGCTGCCAAAGAAAGGCACCCAGGATGGTAAAAGTCCTTGAGTTCATATTCATATGAAGATTATTTGGATGTACTGAGAATATTTAGCTGGGAAATAGAAAGATTCATGGGGAGGGTGGAGCATTAGTGTAGTATTCCCTCTGGATTATTGCTCAACTCAATATTCACAGTTTGGTAGGTTGAGTCCTTTGAGATCAGTCGCTACTTTCACAGGTTCTTGAATACTTTTAAATGGAACTATACTGCTAATAACATAGCTTATAAGTGCTTTCACTTTACTGTAATTCAGGCAAATTCATTTTCAGAAAAGAAATTTACATAGAGAGAATAGTAAGAACAATTGCTATAAAACATTTCCCCATAAACCTGGTACACATCCTCTCACAAATGTATGCAATATTCATAGGAAGAGTAGGCACAAAGAAAATAAAGATAGTGAGACATACATGGAGATAACACATGTGGTCAAGGAAATTCTACTAGGAGGTCAAATTAAATCCAAATATTGGGATAGTTGCAAATGCTAAACTCAGAACAAATGAGAGATACAAAAGAATAGGTTTATTTAGCTTATAATGATATAGTTGTTCAATACAGAGCAATGATACATCTCGATAGTCTTTTATCTGGCCCTGTTTAGTACTAACCTCCTTGTGTTCTTCCTTTAATCTAATGTTGATTTAGATAGACTCACAATGATGACTAACATAACCTCTCCACTGTAGAAGACTCTCTGCTAGGCCTGAGGGGGCACTGTGTCCCCTGCATTGTATGGTTTAATATGTCTGCAAGATTGTTAAATAGAACTTTACTAGTGTAAAGCCTCTGTTGTATATGAAATTAATCTCTTGCATTCTAACTGCCTGCATGGTAAGAGGCTACTACTGCCCATCAACACTCTCCAGCCCCCATTGGCTTATGATTTCATGTGCTCTCTAGGTTGGGGACTTCTCCTTTGAAATTTTATCTATGCCACAACTTAGGAATTTGGACCTACCCTGGATTTGCTTCCTACTTTGTAATGTATCTAAATCTGGACATAATTTTCTTTCTTGTACTCACAAGGAAGAGGGAAAGGAAGGTAGAGGTCACCTGTGCATTTTCTAGATGAAAAAACTAAAGCCAAGAGAAGGGAAGTAATTTGGCCAAAGCCACATAGGTTAACGAAGAGTAGAACTAGGTTTTTAAAGCCAGTATCATGACTCCAGATCTGCTGCTCTTTTCACCACAGATATAGGCAGAATATGGCAGCAGGGCAGGTAACAAAGGATAAGTTCAAGATGGTGACCCAACAGAGGGCTAAAGCTCAGAATGATTTGAGGCTGGAAAGGAAAGCTAAGCACATCATTTTCCTCTATCTCAGTCTAACCACATCTAGAGTGGTTTTGAGTCCTGAGCACCACTGTATAAGAAGGATATTGATAAATTGTAGAGCAACCAGGATGTTGAAGGGCCTTGAGTCCAATAAAGCTCACTTGAAGGAATTGAGAATATTTAGCCTGGAGAAGAGATGACTCAGAGGAGTCATAAGAGCTCTTTTCAAGTATGTGAAAGGTGGTGTGAGAAAGGCTGACAGTTTGGTTTCCACGTATTCTCTGAGAAAAATAAGTATTTCAAAAACAAATCCTCACTAAAGAGAAAATGGGGGAATTATGAGAGATGCTGATAGTTTGGTTCCCACAAGTTTCTATAGGAACAATGGACATTGAACAGGGTGTGCAGGAAAGCAAATATCAGGATAAGATAGGAAGAGTAGAGCCCGCCCACCCCCCACCCCAGCTAATCTCATAGCTGGAAGAAATTTGTAAAGGGGCCTGCCTGAGCTAGGCTGACTTGGACAGTCTGGGGGTTGGGAGATGGTCACCAACTTTTCATTAATATGCATGCTTAATGGGCAGGTTGGGAAAGTTGTAACCCAGAAGAGCTGGAACCAATCCCAGCTATGAAGAGAGAAACAAGGTGGGAAATTCAAATGGAAACAGCATTAAAAAGGCTTGCCTGCTTCTGGGTAGTCTTTTTCGTGCGGTACCCATTTATTCATTACAGAATAAATGTAAAATAAAGATAATGAAAACCTTTCTGGATCTCCAACAGCATTGTTTATTCCTAGACAGAGCACAGAGCATATTTATAACAGTGGTCATTGTGGCTGAGGTTTTAGATTTTGTATGAACAGTTGGTGGAAGGTGCCAACAGTCAATTTAGGTTTAGTGTTAGGAAACAGTATTTTTTTTTTTCAACAATAGGAACTGTCCAAAAGTGGAGTGAATGGGCAATCTTTAGAGTCGGTAGGTTTTCCCTCTTGGAGGACTTCAAGCAAAGACTTTTATTACTTTTTATGAATGTCATAGTGGAGACACCCCTTCTAACTCCAAAATTCAGTGACTCCATAAATGTGGATTCAGAATGGCTAGTATGAGTGGGATAGAATGGAAGAGTTGGAAGAGGTTTCAGAAACTATCATTTTGGAACCTCTCATCCAGAAGCAGCTGCTTTTTGGTATTCCAGAAATGAATCTTTCAGGCTATATTTGCAAACAGAGACTCTAAGCATCAGCCTTTAATGATTTTAAAAAAATTTTCTAGGGAAACATGAGAGGCAGAGTGGATAGAAAGCTGGCCCTTAAGTCAGGAAGATTTGGATTCTAGTTTCCCTTCTGATCACACACGCACACACACACACACACACACACACACACACACACCACACACACACACACACATATATCATACATATATACACATATACATATACATATGCACATACACATACACACGCACATGCACATGCACATATACATAGATAGTGTACTGGGCATGTCACTTAAGATCTCACTGCTCTTGGGTAACTAAACTATAAATGCAGAGAAGGTGCCAATCTGTAGTAGTAGAGGAAATTCCATGCTGTTCATGCTGGGAACTCTTTAAATTGATTAAATCACAGGTATGGTTGAAAATTATACACACACATACATATGTTGTTCAGTCATTTTTCAGTTGTGTCTGACTCTTTGTGACCCCATCTGGGGTTTTTTTGGCAAAGATACTGGAGCATTTTGCCATTTCCTTCTCCAGTTCATTTTATAGATTAGGAATTGAGGCAAGCAGGGTTGCCTGAAGTCACACAGCTAGTAACGGTCTGAGATCAGATTTGAACACAGGCAGAGAAGTCTTCCTGACTCCAGGTTTAGCACACTCTCCACTGCACTACCTCACTACCTATACACACACACACACACACACACACACACACTTCATATATTGTAAAATATAAACTACATAAATGCATTTATGTACATTGTGAAATATAAGCTATATATATAGCTTATGTTTTACTCTGCTTGTTTATCATTCTTATAGATAATATAGCATTATGTAGTGGCAAGAATGCTTGATCTAGATCAGAGGACTTGGGTTCAGATTTTGGTTCTGATATTTCCAACCTGTTATTTTCTTCTTGTTACGTGCTATCTAGCTAGGCACAGTTTTGTTTAGTTTTATCTCTTGCCAAGCTTTCTTTAGACTGATTTTTCCCTTCACTACTCTCCTCTGTTTATGAAGCAATACTGTTCATATTCTTTCATGATCTTTCTCAGAAAATTATACAGATTAATTTATATTTTAAATAAGAGTTGCATTTAATTGCCATATTTCTCTTCTTTGCAAGTTTTTGTTTTCTGACTAAGGCAATTTGAGATGCGTTTGATCTCATAATTATGGTGATACTCTATATTGATTAAAATATCCCATAAAGTTATTATCTAATCCACTTCTAAGCATCAAAATCTTGTTTAAATAGGTTAGGATGTAGCTTTTTTCAGTTATATACTGTATCTTCTTATTTTCTGGGCTTTAAAACCATGTTTCCTCAACTGTTGGCTCATCTTGGAACTTCCTTCAGTCCCTCCTTGTCCTAGAGTAGCCTACCAGTACAGCAGTCAGCTCACCCTGTTATATTCCTCTGCAAGTGTTTGTTCCTCTCCCCCTCCCCCTGATCTTTTCCCATTGCTGAGTTCCTCCTGGAGCCTCCATTTTCTGTCTGGCCTGCCTTCATTACCCTCCTTTTCATAGCCCTTTTCATAACTTTTTGGAATTCAACTCTATGCCCCTATGCTGGCTATTTTCTTCCTTCTTCCCCTTCACTCTCTGCTCTTTTCAGCTCTTTTTTGTGTGTTGTCTTTCCCTATTAAGAGCATAAGCTTCTTGAAATCAGGGATTGTCTTTCTTTTTATTTGTAATTGGATCCTTAGCACAGTGCCTAGCATTGTAAATACTTGATAAATGCTTGTTTCCTTCCTTTTTGTCTCTCTCTTTCCTCCCTTCCTCCCTTTCTTCCTTCCATCCTTCCTCCTTCCCTCCCTCTCTTCCTTCTTTCCTTTTTTCGATTCTTCCTTCTAATTTTTTTAGTCTTGTAATGTTAATATCTTCCCCATCTTCAAAAACTTTGAGAATTAATTCTTAAATATCTTTACCTTTTCTTTTTGCCTTCTAGCACACAATTCCTCTATGTATAATTGATTTAATATAGCTGCTTTTTTAATGTTGTTTGCTTTAGGGCCACTCCTATTCCCTCTATTCTCTCCTAAATTATTGGTCTGTCCATTTAGAGTCCACAGATTTAGTAATGACTCCGACATCAAAAACACATTGTTCCCTATCTGTTAAAATACACCTAATTTTAATGTTTTTGTCTTATAACTTTTTATTTGCCATTTTTGGCACCTTCTTCTCAAAGGAAAATTTAGTATTGTATAGGGGTCTACAAATTTTTAGCCATCTCATTTCTTACACTGAATCATATTCCAATGGTTTTCGCTATCCTTATCTATTCTAACTTTGTATTAAAGTCACCAAATATCAAAGTACATGCTGATTTAGTTTGGAAGATTTTAATGAGTTCTCCACAGAATTCCTCTTCTTCTTTCTACTCTGTACCTCGATGGTATGAAAGGTACAATGATTTTCAGGTCAGTCTTTTTTAAAAGTAAAGCTTATTGGGAGCACTGCAATGCAGGATGACCAAAAGTTCCAAGAAATGTTGTTTCTTATTGCACTTGGATGAATGATATGACCAATACTGTCAAATATGCCTCTCCAAGGAGAAGCTATAAAACATCCTCTATTTAGCCATAACTTTTAGGAAATAGAAAATCACAAAATTAGAAAGGACCTAAGCAGCTACCTACTACAATTGACATCCCAAAGGAATCCTCATTATAACAGACAAATGGTCCTGAAGACTCTGCTTGAAGACCTCAAATGAGAATGAATCTACCACTTCTCAAGGCAGATAGATCCATTTTGTACTAATTTAATTGTTACTAAGTTTTTCTTGACAGCAGATATCTTTGCAGCTTCCACCTTTTGCTCAGGTTTCTATCCTCCAGGGTCACACAGAAGAAAATTTATTGTCTTATACATGACAGCCCCTCAGATCTTGGACACAGTATCATGTTTCCCTCAGTCTTCCCTGCATTAAACATCTCCAGTACCTTCAATCAGTTCTCATATAACTTAGATTCAAGGCCATTTACCAGTTTCGTAGCCCTTCTCTGGCTGCCCTTTTGATTATCGACAACCTTTTTAAACCGCGGCATTCAGAATTGAACACATACTTTAGATGTAGTCTAACCAGAATCGCAGAGGGACTATCATCTCCTTATTGCTTAGAAGCTATGCCATTCTTGATGAAGCTCCAAATAACATCACACTGCTGACTCATTGATCTTGTAGTCTACTGCAATTCAATAAAGATAAATGTAAAGTATTATTCTTGAGTTCAAAAAATCAACTTCTCAAGAATGGGAAGGCATAGTTAACAGTTGTCTTAAAAAAGTCTGGGTTTTTTAGTGAACTAAATGTAATATTTAGAGATAAAGGATAATTTTGGTAACAACCTGTCAGAGGAGAGAGCAATGGGCAGGATTAAGGGGACTGGCCTTAATGAGAAGGCTTGCATCTTCATAAGAAACTGGAATAAAATAATGGGAGATAATGTCAAGGGCTTTTGAGATGTAAAAAGGGGGAGAGGTAGTAATTCATGGCAAATGGCCTTTATTTTCTCAGCAAAGTATGAAGTGAGATAGTATGAGGAGAGAGGCATGGGAGGATTGAAGAGAAGAGGTTCAAAACAGTCTTGTTCTATCAGTGTGATAATTCTGGTGGAGTAAAAGGACTGTCACTCTTCAGTGAGGGCCCAGCAGACATTAGATGGAATAACTTTGTAGAGGATCCATTATGTATAACTTTTATCAGTCACACACGAGCAAGAGAGGAGGAGGCAGATGGGAGGAATAGTCCAGGGTTGAGATTTGGCAAGACTTGAGCTGCAATAGGACAAGGGGTAAAGGGATTCTGGATTGAATCTATATGTACCTTGTGTCCAACATCTTCTAAGACCTTGTGGGGTTCATGTTATGCTCAGAAAAGCTGGGTGAGATAAGCTACTTAAATAACTCAGATTTTTCTCTGAATCCTGTACAAAGGGTCAAAACCAGCAAAAGTATTGGAAAAACCTCATTGTAATTAAGTTTGACTCAAAATGTGGTAAAGTATGCATCTTGAAGATGGTACTGCTGAATTACTTCAGTGTGTGCCCCCTACAGTATACATATATGTATGTTTGTGTGTATGTATATAGATATGTATGTGCATATCTTATCTAGGCTACATAAAATAAGGATATTGGCTATATACATGTATGTGTATGTGAATATATATACATATATACACATATATGTGTGTGTGATGTTCAGCTCTTTATTTCTAGATTTTTTAAAATTTTACTTTCTTGGGTAGGTATCTGGGTTCAGTTCAATTGACTAGAGAGGGAGGAAAAAACTTCCTTTAAAATTGATTGGGGAATCATCATCAATGAATAGTGTAATTAGTAACAGACTGTGATATTTAATATCTAGCTTTTATTCTTCATTCTATTTTATCTTTGCTACTATGATTTGTTGGCCTCTCATGTGTAGTAGTAATATATTTCTTCTGGCATTTGTTGCAAAGACATAGCTATTGAATTAGCAGTGTATTTCTTCAGCTGGTTATCTCTGAATTGTAGTGGCATTTAAATCTCATTTCTAGTTCTCTAGGCACAATTAAAAAAAATCATTACATACTGTGTACTGTTACAAAGAACTAAGAACCCAAAACTTATTATCCTACCAACACAAAGGGCTCCATTCACTGCAGTTTTCAAATCTCTTCTGTTATAAATTACTATCCAGAGTAGTAATTTTTTTTTCAGAGTAGTAATTTTTAACCCTTTCCTTCCAGGAAAAGAACATTTAGTGATCTCCAACAGAAAATGCACTAAATTTAATGTGTTCATTTCAGTTAATCAATCAATCAATAATCATTTATTATATCTCTACTCTGTGTCAGGCAACATGTGAGGTGCTGGTGATACAAACACAAAAATGAAAAATTGCTTCTGTCCTCAAGTAGCTTACAGTCTAAGTAGATAAAGATAATTCAGACACATAGACATATACAAGGCAATTTGAACTGGAAGGCATTAGCCTTGGTGGAAGTGGGGATGGGGAAATCAGGAAAGGCTTCCCATAGAAGGTGGGATGAGTTGAGCCTTATGGGAATGTAAGGACTTTGAAGGATGGAGTTTAAGAAGTAGTGCATTCCAGGTATGAGGAACAAGCAAGGGGAAGGCACAGAGGCTGGAGATGAAACAAGGGATAGTAAGAAAACTACTGGACAAACTAACGATCATGAAGAATCTCAGTTTCCTGGTTGGAAGATTTCTGATGACACAGAGTACCAATGCTGTACATGTAGCTAAACTGTCTTAGAATGGAAAAAGATGGAATTTAGACACCACATAACTATACAATAGTGTGACTTTGCTGCCAAAGTCTCTACTTACCAGTCCCATGTATTTAATGTTTATATTAGGATGTGGGTTAATTGTGGTATATCATGTGAGCAAAGTGATGTATCAGTCAAACTTGAACTCTCCTAAATTAGAGTTATGGTTAAAATTCTGGCAGTAACTAGCAATTTTTCCACCTGGAGCAAGTGGCACAAAATGGGTTGAGGTCTTCAGTTGACCAGAAGAGGGTGAGGAAGAGTTTTAGCCACTAAGGGAGGAAGCCCATTACAAGGCATTAAGCTTAGTTGTTAGTAAATCAGTGCTAAAAGATGGCAAATACTGTGAGTGCTTTCTGAATTTCCACAGCCTAGGGACATAGACTCTGCAACCCAGCCTAATTATGGCTCTTCTAGGTAAAATTGCACCTTTTATACACAGAAGGGAGAAAGGAGAGGCCAAAAGCAGTGATCTCCCATTTCTAGAAACTTTATTATTTACTGGTATGCTATCATCATGATAATTTGCCTTGTTTGTGCAAGTCACCTATCCTTGGCTTTCAGACATAGTATTTTCATTTAATAATAGCTGGCATTTATATAGTCTGTTAAGGCTTGCAAAATCCTTTACAACAACACTGTGAGGTAGGTACTATTATCAGCCTTATTTTACAAATGAGGAAACTGACATAGAGGTTGTATGACTTGCTCAGAGTTACACTGTTAGTAAGTATCTAAGGGGCCATTTGAACTTAGGGCTTAAGGACCCATTTCTCTGTCCATTGTGCCACCAGCCACTTGTATATAATTTCTCAGAAAGAATGTCTACTGCTAGGTCCTGGATATATTAAAATACAGAAATGTCCACAACTAAGTGAACCTTTGAATCTTGACCTTTAATGATTAGGGTGAAGAATTTGATCTCCCCTCCCCAGCTTGATTTTATTTTTGCTCAGTCCTAGGGGATGTAAACCAATTGGGGTGAGCCTAGGCAAATGTCCAAGGTCCTGAATCAAGCCTTTAGGATTCTCCAGAGATGAGGTAGGTCTATTTCAAGGTCATAAGTGAATGAATGAAGCAATTTGAGCAGAATATAATGAAGAATTAGAGAATGAAAGGGACCAGCCTTTGACTGCCCAGGAGAGAATATACCAGGTGACATTATATTTGTCCAGTATCCAATTTTACCTTTGGTGGTCGATGATTAAAAAGATAAGATCACTCCAAAACCTGATTTAGATTTCCTGCCTTGATGTTTTCCAAGTTTGGACTTTGGAGTGGGAAGTTGCTATGAATCTAAATATGCTTCTTCCTTAGAGCAAATCATACAATTCTCTGCTAAATGCACTCATATGTAGGCTCCCACAGATCCTATTTCTCTCTGTTTTGCTCACCAAAAATATCAGTGACAGCTTTTGTAATTAGTTTCTTTTTTTTCAAGTGGTTACAATTCATATGAAATTAAATTTGAATGTTTATAGTCTTTTGGGATTTCTTTTTAAAAAAACTTATCAAGTATAAAGTAAAAATTTGTAATGGCTCATTTAGCCTTGTTGTAGAAAATAAGAGATATTGCAATACTTTGAACTGGAGGTGGAGAATGACAAAAAAATAAACTCTCAGACACTGGCTACTAATTATGTTTATGTTTAGCATTGATAAACTAGGAGGGGTTACAAAGCCATTAAACTGGATTTAACCTGTAGGATTTTCCTCTGGACAATAAGGTTCCTGCCTTTGTTTGGTTATGCCATTTAAGTCAATGAAACTTGGTTTCCCAAACCTGTGAGTCTGTTTTTTAAAAAACCAAAATAAACTTAAATGACCTTTGGAACTAAAAAAAGAAATTTTCAAAGAACTATATTCTTTGAGATTTATCAAGACTACAGATTATGGGGTGGCTAGGTGGCATAGTGAATAGAGCATTGGCCCTGGAGTCAGGAGGACCTCAGTTCAAATACAGCCTCAAGATACTTAACACAAAAAACTAGCCATGTGACCTTGGGCAAGTCACTTAACCCCAATTGCCCTACCTTCCCCCTCCAAAAAAAAGACTCCAGATTAGAAAAACAAGGTGGAGACTTGTTATTCTTTAGTCTTATCCCCTGAATCCACTTGTTTCCATAGCTTTTAAATTCATGCTATTGTTGTGCCATTCCCAGGCAAACCTTCACTGCTATACAGGAATCCTTCTATTCCTCTCTTCTTGATCCTCAGAGAGAGGCAGTATGGTGTAGTACAGCAGATTGGCCTTGGAGTTAGCAAATTCTAGGTTCAAATACTGTTTCTGACATACTGTCTGTGTGACTGATGGTACATCATTTAGCTTCTCATTGTCCACAGCCTACTTTTTCAGACTATAAATTACTGATGAGTTGCTGATCTTCACTGGTGGAAAGGAGTTCCGACATGAAAAGTTTTAAACATTGGTGAAACCATAGGAATGTGTATGTGTATGGTGGGGGATGGGGGGTGTTATGGTTCACATTGCAATCCCTATGTCAGCTAAGTGAAGCCATTCTCTATTACTTAACTCTTTTTTGTGTGTGTGAGAATGTGTACCTAGGGAAGCACCCATAGTTCCACACTTAGCAGAGGTAGTCAGGTCTGGGTCTTATCAAATGTTAATGCATTTCATGATCTAATTGCCTTAGGAAATATTCTAAACTCACTTTCACTACACACTCATAGACAGCAATCAGTAGCATCTTTCCCCAGATAACTACAATTTACCAGACATGAGGAGTTCAAATGCCGTGGAAGAGAACCAAACTAATATAGGATTAAGTGAGTAGATGAGCATTTGAGACCTCTGTAGATAGGTTATCTGCCTCAGGTTCTTGACCTTGTCTCATTCTTCTATATATGAAATACACTACATTGGTGCTTCACCACCACTGGCTTTCTATATTGTGCTGCTTTCAATCATATCTCAGAAAGCAGCTGGCCCCAGGTTGTTGACTGGCATTTTTCCCATGTTTGTGCACAGACTTTCTATGTTAACAAATCCTTATGTGGTATTTGGCTATTCTTGTTTTCATGATTATACTTAGTAGTTCAGCTACAAACAATCCACAAAACTGTTTCAACTCTCCTGAAGTGACCCCTTTTTCCTTATTCTAAGTCAATGGCCTCATCTGTTTTCCTGAGAAAGCTGAGATCATCTAACATAAGTTACCTCAAGTCTCCTTTCCCCTTTTCATTCATTCATGCATTCCATAAAAATGTATTAAGCACTTTATGTAGTAGCCTGTATTTAATTCTTATGAAGTTGGGTTTGTTTTGGGTTTTGTTTTTTGGATAGCACTTGTGACCTGTGATTTCATTAATCCCCAACTAATGGGAGCTCCTTACTCTCTCTGCAACTCATAGTCTTAGAAATGCCTGGTCCCTGAAAGGTTAGGCTTCTTACCCCCTTCCCCGCCCCCCCCCCAGTCAGTATTATGCATCAAAGATGGTATTCAACCCAGCTCTTCCTAACTCTGAGGTCAACATTTTATCTATTATGCCAAACTGACTCTTCATTGGTGAGCATACAAAGATAAGACACACTGCTAACCCTCAAAGAGCTTGAAATTACATGAACATAAATAAGTACAATACCAATTACCAGGAATATAACACACTATTAGCCAGACAGCAGAGCAATCATTTCCTGCTTAGAGTGAGGTGGGGGGAAACAGGGAAAATTTCTTGAGACAAGTCATATTTGACACCTCAAAATTCTCTCCCTATCAGAGGAAGTGGTGTGTCTTCCTCCTTGTCAATCCTAATCTGTCCAACTGGAATCAATCTCAAAAGTCATCAGTGACATGCTGGTCATTCAATCCAGAGACCTCTCTTTTATTCTCCTTGACTCTTTGAAGCATTTGGCAGAGATAGCCAACCACTTCTCGATGTTTTCTCTTTTCCTTTCTGGAATGGCATTGTTCTGATTTTCTTCTTATTTATCTTAACCTTCCTCTTCTGGATACCTTTGCAATTCCTCTTCCTCCTTGTTTTACCTAAATAAGTCATTCTTAAGGCACTGTCCTTGATCTTGGTCATTTCTTTTCTCTTTATACTCTTTCTCCTGTCAATCTTTACCAGTCCTGTAGTTTCAATGTTAGCCTTCATGCAGATATTCCTGTCAATAGAATTGCCCACATGGTATAGTGGAATGAATGATGGATTTGGAGTGAGAGGAAGCCAAATTCAAATGTTATTTCTTCCTTTTATAATGTGGGTGATTTTGGCCAATTCACTTAACTTCTCTGGGCTTCAGGTTCCTTGTCTGTAAAAATGAGAAAGTTGGATAAACTGATCTCTTAAGTTTCTCTATATCTAAATCTGTAAGTCTGTGTGAACCTTCTAAGGATCAGTTAGGCTCAAAAACTTGGAATCATCTTTGGTAATATCTTTGTATCCCAACTTTGTTAGTCACTAAATCCTGTCAATTCCACCTTTATGATATCTTTTATCTTTATGTTCTCTTTTCTGTTACTCTAGTTACTATTACAATCCAACCCCTTTTGCATTTATAATACAGTACCAAATTATTGAAGTAATCATATAATGCCTGTAATCTCTCCCTCTTTCAATCTACTCTTCATACCACTGGCAGATTAATTTTTGCTAATATAGAACTCTTAAAATTAGTTTCTCATCTAAAAATGGGAAAAATATCTGAAGAATTTAACTCAAACAATTGTGAGAATTAATTGAAATAGTATACATAAAGTATGTTGCAAACCTTAAAATTGCTCATAAATGTCAGCTTCTCCTCCTCCTCCTCCTCCTTGTGCTTATTGTTCTCTTTCTCTTTCTTTTCCTTCTCCCCATTATTATTACCAACCATGGACATTAATCACCAAATAAAATCAACATTCCTTAACCTGATATTTAAGGCCCTCCACAGTTTAGCTCCAACCTACCTTTCTAGTTTTATCTCACTACAAGCTCTAGTGAAACCAGATTACCTCACATTCCCTAAATCCCCCACAATTTCCTGACTCTGTTTCCTTTCCTATGCTATTATTCTCTAAGCCTGTAATTTTCTCTTTCCATTTCTACCTTTT
The DNA here is from genome assembly GCA_011680675.1 of Gymnobelideus leadbeateri. Taxonomy (NCBI): domain Eukaryota; kingdom Metazoa; phylum Chordata; class Mammalia; order Diprotodontia; family Petauridae; genus Gymnobelideus; species Gymnobelideus leadbeateri. The sequence goes on from WOXC01011884.1 coordinate 53,236, forward strand.
GAAATTTTATCTGTTCATCAAAATTGAAAACAGAGACTACTATTTCTCCATCTCAGGGAACTCTCCCTGCCTCCTCACCCCTCTCTTTCATCTTTTTTTCTCTCTCTTTCCATAATGCTCTTCCTTTCCCCCATTTCTCTCACACAGAGTTCAGGACTTAAAAGCAGGAAGACCCAAGTTTGATTCCTTCCCTAGACACTCTTATTAGCTAAGTGACCCTGGGCAAGTCACTTAGCCTCTCTCATCTCAATTTCCTGATCTGTAAAATGACAATAATAATAAAGCCTACCTCATAGGGTTGTTGTGAGGATGATAAGAGGAAACATATAAATCACTTTGCAAACCTTAATATACTAGAGAAATGCTGTCATCATCATCTCTCATAGCACATTGTCACATTCTCTTAGGCACTTAACACAATTTATTTTGTAGTATAGTTTGTATATGTCTCTTTCTCTCTCCTACAAGGCTTTAATCTTGATGGAAGAAACTGTATTTCATTTATCTTTGCACCCAATTCACCACCTAGCATAATTCCTTGCATGATCTAGGCACTTAGTAAATGTTTGTTGAGTGAATAATGTACTTCATAAAACTCTGGTAATGCTCAAAGGTATTGTGCATGACTGCATTATTAAATGAGATTGATTATGACAGGTGTGGCTGATCCTTGACAGCAGAGCAATCAATCCTAGCTACACAGTATGGAATAAAATTGATTTTAATTCAGGAAGGTATTTGAGGTAGGAACAGAACAGCAACATGTTTCAATAGGCTCTGAAATCAGTTAGACAAGGATGCATCATTGGACAGTTTTAAATAGCAGGACTAATATATCCAAAGGGCTGGGGATTCATCAGTGTGGTACTTCCTCCATTGATACATGGGGAAACCCCTGCACACATTAGAAGAAAGCTTTCATGAATAGTAGTAGAAAAAATAAGTCACCTTGTGTCCAGCTTCCTGATGAGGAGTTACTTCTTTCTAAATCCAAGATGGCTTTTGGAGGTTTGGCTGTTTGGGTATTGATTTAAGAAGGCAATACTTATCAGGCAGTAATTTTAACTATAAAAGTAGGTCAAACTGCTTCTGAGGTAGGAAATGGAGTCAGCTAGCTATACAGAATTCTAAAGATTCTGCCATGCCACAAGTAGCATGGGACAGTGGAACATGAACTGGCTTCAAATCTCAGCCTACAGTAAACAACCTTTGGCAAGTTGATTTTACCTCCCAGTTTCCCCAGCATCCTCAGCTGTAAAAAAAGAAATCTCAGTTTTCTCATGAGCAAAAGGAGAACAATAATACTAGGACCACCTACCTTATGGCTTGCTCTGAGAAGATAATTGCTATTAAGCATTTAAAAATTGTAAAGTAATATAAAATAAGATGTCCCAAAAGTGTTAGTGCAATTTTAAGCTTTAATAGGTTTAAAACTTTTGGGACATGGTGTGTATGTGTGTGTGTGTGTGTGTGTGTGTGTGTGTGTGTGTGTGTGTGTGTGTGTAAAGTATGTATTTCTAAATACTGAAATCCTCAAGAAAATGGATCTATAATATCATTAATGTGAGTATTCCATCCAAGAATGTGGAACACAACCCAGCTATGCCTTCCTATCCTGTGTGAAACATTTGAATTATAATTATTAAAGTAGAAGTTTCATTATTTATTCTTATCATTCTTACCTAAAGGAGGCAGCATGGCATAGTGGATATATGGCTTCAAAGCCAGGAAGATCTGGGTTCAAGTCCTGTCACACACTGCTTATATGACCCTGAGAAAGTAATTTAACCTTCCCCTATTGCTCTAGCTAATTCTCTAAGACTATAACTTGCAGATCAGGACTGACATGAATTGTTGGAAGGAGTTTCCTCTTCCTGTAATTCCTGTCAATGAAATTCCAGTCTGGTTCCTATTTAACACTTCTTACCTATGTAGAATAGATACTGACTGAAGGAAGATGGAAGAAAGGTTGGGAAGACATTTTAAAAATTGGGTGTCCAAGGGGCAGCTAGGTGGCACAGTGAATAGAGCACTGGCCCTGGAGTCAGGAGGACTTGAGTTCAAATCCAGTCTCAGACACTTGACACTTACTAGCTGTGTGACCTTCAGCAAGTCACTTAATCCTAGTTGCCTTGCTTTCCATCCTAAAAAAAATTGGATGTCCAAAATTAGCCTCTTTTAGAAGCAAAGTTTCTATTTTTTGAGACAACTAGGTGGCATAGTGAATAGAGTGCTATACTTGGAGTCAAGAAGATATGAGTTCAAATCCAACCTCAGACATTTACTAGTTGTGTGAGTCTGGAAAATTCACTCAATCTTTTTCAGCCTTATTCTCATCTATAAAATGTAAATAAATAATAGCATTTACCTCCAAGGGTTGTGGTGAGGATAAAATGAGAAAATATTCGTAAGGCACATTGTGAATTTAAAAATACTAAATAAATGTTATAAATAATGATAATTAATAGTATTATAAATAATTACAAATAACATTAATAATGATAATTATTATTATGTAAAGTGCTTTGACTCATGGAAATTAAGTCATTTGCCTAATATTCATAATATAACATACATATTTCATGGGTTTGGAGCTAAAGGACCGGGATTCATATTGCTAGCTCTACCATACTCTACTTGTAAAATCCTGGGCCTTTCTGGATCTCAGTTTTCTTACCCATAAAATAAAGGGTTGGATTAGCATCAGGGGTGGGGAACCTGCAGCCTCAAGGCCATATGTCACCCTCTAGGTCCTTGGATGTGACTTTTTGACTGAGTCCAAGCTTTACAGAACACATCCTTTTATTAAAGTGTTTTGTTCTGTGTAGTTTGGATTCAGTCAGAGGGTGGCACTTGAGGACCTAGGAAGCCACATGTGGCCTTGAGGCCTTAGGTTCCCACCTCTGGACTAGATGATCTCTAAGGGGGCTTCCAGTTTTAAATCTATGATTCTATCCTCTTAACCCTATTTTACTCCTGGACTAAGTCATCTCTGTTCCTCTATATGAGCTATGCAATTTTGATAATTCTTTCTTATTCTACAGTGTTACATTGCCTTAAAGCTCCAGATATTGATTGTTAGGTGGATGCAGCAAACGGATATACCAGTGCAAAGAAAATTGTCCCTAGACATTCATTTCTCTGAAAGACATGACCAAATTGGCCTATTTATCATTCAAAAACTCCCTAAGGTCCATTAAGCTTTCCAGGGCCTGTTTAGTGAAATCAATAGGACAGACCATATTATTAAAGAATTATGAGGGCCCAATTGAGTGCCTGAATGCTTCTGGGTATGTGGCCAAAGGCTTAGACAAGACGAAGCCAAAGGAACCTTCTCTTCCTATTTCTCTTCTTTTTCTTGATGAGTTAAGTATCCCAGTGACCTCCACTCAGTGTTATGCAGAAAAATTTGGTAATGAAAAACAATATAAAAGAAATAATATCACTGAGTCTTATGCAATAGACTTCAGTTGAAGATATTTATGTAAAGGGTTCCCACAGATGTTGGCAAGTGCTGTAGAAACTATCCCCTGGTGTTGCCTTTTACTCTTGCTGGCACATAAATGGTATAACTAATAATGATGGTGAGATTGTGATTATTACATGAGGAAAATAAAAATAGTTAGCATTAAAAAAATAGCTAGCATTATTATTGTTGTTGTTATAGATCACTACAGTATCCAGCATATTGCCTCACAGAATAATATTCCCATATACCATGTGTCTTCTTAGGCCTCAGTTTATTATTTTAGAACTCTGTTTGATAACCTTTCAGAAGTAGACTGCCAAGCCGGTAATTATAATAGCCCTCTTGGTGATCTTCCTGTCTCTGGTCTAGCTTATCTCCAACTTAATCCATCTTTCATAATACTACTCAAGAAATGCCACTCATCTACTCAAAAAAACTTCATTTGTTCCCACTGACTATTGAATACATTATAATCTAATTCTGACATTCAGAGCCCTGGTTCCAACCTGTCTCACTGTATTACAACCTGGTTAGACTACTTTCTAGCTTTCATTTGCATCTAGCTCTCCCATGTTTCTGTCCATTATTTGCTTATGCTACTCTTTCCACTTGGAGTAATCTCCTCTTCTCTCACTATCTTTGCCTGTCAAATCTCTTCTTTATTTTCAAAGTTAACCACCCCATTTTCTGAAGCCTTCATTGCCCCATCCACCCCTACTCCAGGTGAGAGTGGTATTTTCCTCCTCAAATATCTCACAAGAGTTTGCCTGGACCTCTCAATTCTCTCTCTCTCTCTCTCTGATCTGTTTATCTATCTCCTCCACCTATTAGATAATAAACAGGTTGAAAGGTTTTTGTTGTATATAGCTCTGTGTCCTTAATTCTTAGCATGATGTGTTGTATACAATAAAATTTTTTTAAAGCAATTGGGGTTAAGTAACTTGCTCAAGGTTACACGGCTAGTCATTATTTGTGTGTGGGTGCTCATTTTCTGAGGCCAGATTCGATCTCGGGTCATCCCAACTCCGAGGCCGGCGCTCTTACTCTCTGAGCCACCTAGCCGCCCCTACAATAAATTTTTAATAAATGCTTATTTAGTAAATGAGTGAGTTCTTTTTCTTCTAGTGAGGGAGGGTAGGATATGCAATTGACATTTGAAAGTCTCCACTAGGTTGGGGGCAATTATAGGCCCCAGGTGATGGGAGAGCAGCAAGGATATGGAGACAGGGCAACAAGAAGTTTCTTCATGGTGGCACTAGAAATCCTCTGAGTTTGTTTGTGAGGTTCTTGTCTAAAAATTTCTCTTGTGGGGGAGTGGAGAACTTTAACAGGAAGCATTTTACTTATTTTCATGGCATTTTCCATGAAAGTTGAGTTCTCTGCTAAAACTTAGTTTTTTAAACTTGCCCTCTCTCTATCTCTCTCTCTCTTTGTCTCTCTCTCTTGCAGATCCAAGGTTTAGACAAACAAGATTCAGTAATTTCCAGTCAAACCTCTCTCCAGGTGGAAACCAAAAAGGGAGGTAATATTTAAAGCTCTTTCCCTTTTTAAAAAGTTTTTCTTGACTCTATGAGGGTTTTGTTTGGGACTTTCAGACTATAAGACTGTAATGCAGGAATTCAGCATCTGCCTCAGTGGGGATGTGGCAAGTTACTTTTTTGTATGACCTTTTCTCCCCTTGCCCTGAAGCTGGGATGTGGGGGTGAAAGCTGTGTTGCCATTTGTAGCACTGGAACTGATAGGTGCCAGTGGAGGACATTTGTGAAGTCTGAGTCAGAGTGAACAAAAGAAAAACAAAAATAGTTTGACTTAAATGGCTAAATAATCTGCTTGTGGTTCTGACACTTCCATTGGAATGTGTGGAAGCTCCTGGGGCCTGCGAAAAATGAAGCAGAATATTTAGACACTGTTTCAAAAGGGAACAAAACAAGCAGAGCAATGTTGAAATTACCATGTTAACTTTAATATATGTGTTTTTTTTTAAAAAGGAAGCTATTAAGTAATAGAGGTTAACATTATCTTTCCTCTTGTTAAAGTTCTCCACTTCTCTGTAAGAGAAAGCTACTTGGTCATAAGCAGACTGACTCAGAAGATTTCTAGCGTCACCATTAAGACCCTTTTTCTGTTGCCCTTTCTCCATTTCTATGCCTCTTTCCCATCACCTGAGGTTTGCAACTACTCCAAACCTAGTGGAGACTTTGAAAGTATATCCTACTCTTCCTCACTGGAAGAACAAGAATTCATTCATTTGCACAATAAGCATTTGTTAAACATTTATTTGACGTGACTTTGAAATCTACCATTTACAAAAATTTTAAAGCAGAAAATATGTTCCTTTTGGGCCCTAGGTGTTACAACCTAATAATTCCTAAGAAAGAGATTTTTATTTTAGTATTTTTGCTATTTTATTTTAGACTTCTTACCGAATCTTGTCGTTGAATCAAAACCTAAATTAGTATATGTTACAAAGCAATAAGCCATTTAAAAAAAAACCAAGGTGTCAAGAACTACTTCCAAAGAAACCCATGTTAGAATAACTAATTGCTTTAAATTAAAATCATAGAATCATAAATTTTGGAATTGGAAGTTACTTCAGGGTAATCTATTCTTTTTTTTCCTTTTGGAAGGTAATTGGGGTTAAGTGACTTGCCCAAGGTCAAACAGCTAGTTTTTGTGTTAAGTATCTGAGGCCTCATTTGAACTCAGGTCCTTCTGACTCTAGGGCTGGTACTCTATTCACTGCCCCAACTAACCACCCCTAGGGTAATCTATTCTAATAGTAACCTAGAACATGAATCCCCTTTCCAACATCCCTATAATTAGTCAACAGCCCCTGCCTAATAACCTTTAATGATGGTTTTTAGATCCATTTTTGGATTGATTTAATTGTTGGCAAGTTTTTAAAAAAATTCAAAATCTATCTTCTATTAAATTTCACATAATAGTCCTAGTTTTTGTAGAGTCAAAGAGAATACATTTGGAAATACCAGATCATTTTACTTGTCTCCTGAGGAAACTGTATGTGGGCCAAGGAGCAAAAATGAAAACGAAACATGGAACAACTGATTGGTTTAAGATTGGAAAAGGAGGATGACAAGGTTGTACATAATTACCTTGTTTATTTAACTTATATGCAGAATACATTATGTGAAATGCCAAGCTCGATGAATCAAAAGCTGGAATTAAGGTTGCTGTGAGAAATATCAACAGTCCCACTTACACAGATGATACCCCTCTGATGGCAAAAAGTGAAGAGGAATTAAGAAGCTTCTTGATGAGGGTGAAAGAGAAGAGTGCAAAAGTGCCTTGAACCTTAATAGTTAAACTAAGATCTTGGCAGTTGGTCCCATCACCTTCTGGTAAACAGAGGGAGAAGAAATGGAAGCAGTGTCAGATTTTATATTCTTGTTCTCAAAGATCACCTCAGATGACGATTACAACCATGAAATTAAAAGATGCTTGCTTCCTGGAAGGAAAACTATGGCAAATCTGGACAGCATACTAAAAAGCAGAGACATTATCTTGGTGGCAAAGGTCTGTATAGTCAAAACTATGTTTTTTTCCAGTAGAAGTGCTTGGTTCTGAGAGTTAGATTATAAAGAAAGCTGAGCACCATGGAATCAATGCTTTTGAAATGTGGTGCTGGAGAAGACTTTTGAATTCTCTTGGACAGCAAGGATATCAGATTAGTCAATATTTAAAGAAATTAATTCAGGCTATTCACTGGAAGGTCAAACACTGAAGCTGAAGCTAAAATACTTTAGCTACATAATGATAATATTAGAAAAGTCCCTGATGTTAGGAAAGACAGAAGGCAAAATGAGGAGATGGCAGAGGATGAGATGGATAGATAATATCATAGAAGCAATAAACACAAATTTGGACAGATTTTGAGAATAGTGGAGTATAGAAGGGCCTTGCATGCTATGGTCAATTGCATCATGAAGAGTCAGACACGACTGAACAATGAAAAGAAAAGGACAAGGAAAAATATTATTTTTCTTTGTCTCTATGCATATGTGTTTGTATGTATTTATGTAGCTAGCATGTTACTTTCTTTGTTTTGGATACTATATCTTTTAATTTTGTCTAAGATCAAATTAACTTCTTTTAGTTACCGTGTCACACGACTGATTAATTTCAAGGTTTCAATCCATTGAAATTTTTCATTTCTTTTTCATGTAACTGATTTGTAACCATATCTCCTCCATTCTACATTTGTACAATTGAATTTTTGAACTCAAATATAAGACTATACATTTATCCTTTTAAAATTGCCTCTGAACTTTAGCCCCACTGATCCAGCTTGACAAGATCTCTTTAGCTTATATCATCCAAAGTACTATCTCAGTCTCAGTTTTATGTCATCTATAAATTTAATTATTATGTTTTTTTCTAAATAATTGTTAAAAATGTTGATCAGTTAGGGGTGGCTAGGTGGCGCAGTGAGTAAGAACGCCGGCCTCGGAGTTGGGATGACTCAGGATCGAATCCGGCCTCAGAAAATGAGCACCCACACATAAATAATGACTAGCCGTGTAACCTTGAGCAAGTTACTTAACCCCAATTGCTTTAAAAAAATGTTGATCAGTGGCACAGGCCCAGTAGATGACCCTGGGTGGCACAGAGGCCCAGATGCCATGGCCCACAGAGGCTCAGACAAGGCCTGATCAACATTGCGGCAAGTTGACCCACCAACCACAGGGGTCACTGCCAGGCCTATCACCACAGGGCTGGGACTGGATGTAGCAGGGTAAGAGTCAAATGCAGGGCCCCTGGCAGGGGCAGCATCTACTCCTGGGACTACCAATCCACAGTATTCCCTTAAAAAGCCCTTTGGCTTTTTTGGACCTCCAGGGACCAGGATGGCAGAGTGAACCCTGGCTGCTCCAATCCCCCCCCACCCTGACCCTGAAAACATAGTAATTATTGCACCAGGGCAAAACCTTAAACAGTAAAGGCTTGGGGACCCTAGAGGAAGGGCATAGCTAGGACCCTGCCTCAACATGGGTAAAAAGCAGACTGCAAAGACAAAGTCTCTGGAGTCCTACTATTGTGAGAGGGAGGAACCAAATTCAGAGGGAGACAGTGTTGACTCCAAACCCACAGCTGAAACCTCAACAGGGAACTGGTCTCAAGCACAGAAAACATTCTTAGATGAGCTCAAAAAGAACTTTGAAAACCAAAGTAGAGAGAAAGAAGATAAAATGAATAATTCTTTTAAAATCAAAATTGCAAAATTAGAAAAATATTACGGTGAAGAAAACAGTTCCTTAAAAAATGTGTGATATGGAAAAGGAGCTCCAAAAACTAACCTAGGAAAATAATTCGATAAAAACTAGAATCAACCAAATTGAAGTGAATAACTATATGAGGAACCAAGAATTAGTCAAACAAAACATCAAGAATGAAAAATTAGAAAAAGAGGTAAAATATCTCAATGGAAAAATAACTGACCTAGAAAACAGATCCAGGAGAGATAATCTAAGAATCATTGGCCTACTGGAAAATCATGATGAAATGAGCCTGGACAACATCTTCCAAAAGCTCATCAAGGAAAATTGACCTGAGGTACGAAAAGCAGAGGGTAAAATAGAAATCGAGAGAATCCACCAGTTACCTCCTGAAAGAGATCCCAAATTGAAAAGTCCAAGAAATGTTGTGGCCAAACTCCAGAACTACCAGGTAAAGGAGAAAATACTACAAGAGGCCAGAAAGAAACAGTTCAAATATCACAGAACCACAGTGAGGATCACACAGGATCTGGTAGCCTCTACACTGAAAGATTGGAGGAAATGGAATGCAGTTTTTCGCAAGGCAAAAGAGCTTGGGTTACAACAAAGGATCACCTACCCAGTGAAACTGAACATATTCTTCCAGTCAAGGGGATGGTCATACAATGACAAAATGGATTTCCAGATCTTCCTGATGAAAAAGCCAGAGCTCAATGGAAAATTCAACCTCCAACAAGAAAGATAAACAAGGAAAACACACACACACACACACACACACACACACACACACACACCCTGTTATTTAATAAGAGCAAAATGTTTATAGACAAGTAGAGGGTATGGGTATAAATTACACAGAGACAATAAAAAAAACAAACAAACCACCTTATTAAGGGCTACAAAGGGACTGCAATGGAAGAAGAGGAAAGAATGAAGTGGAAAAGGGTAAATTATGCCACACAAAGAGGCATAAAAACAATATAGAAGAGGGAAAGAAGGGAAGGAGATGAGCATTATATGAGCTTTTCCCTCATTGGTTCTGGTGCAAGGAGGGAATAACACAACCAGTTAAGCATAGGACTCTATCAAGAAAAGATACAAAACGTATCATAATAGAGGGAAATAGGGGGAGGGAGAGGAGCTTTGCATGAGATCTGTTCCTGTCAATCTTGGTTCAAAGAAGAAATAACATATTACATTAAGTATAAAAATATCCTACAGGCAGTAGGAGGGGGAAAGAGCTATGAAAGTGGAGGGGGTGGTTAGAAGGGAGGAAGAAGTAAGGGGGAAGGGGAGGAAAAAGGGGGGGCTGATAAGAAGGGAATACTGAGGGAGGTGGTGGTCAAAAGGAAAACTCTTAAAGAGGGGAAGGAAGAAGAGGAGAAAAATAAAAGCATAAACAGGTGAGGGAATAGGATGGAGGGAAAGAGACAGTAATCATAATTATGAACATGAATGGGATGAACTCTCCCATAAAACGGAGGTGGATAGCAGAATGAATTAAAAACTATAATCTTAGAATATGCTGTTTATAAGAAACACATCTGAAACAGAGGGATACACACAGGGTAAAGTTAAAAGGCTGAAGTAAAATATATTGTGCCTCAGCTAAAATAGAAAAAAACCAGGGGTAGAAATCCTTATCTCTGATAAAGCAAAAGCAAAAATTGATCTAATTAAAAGAGATAAGTAAACTATATATAGCATCCAAATTCTTAGAAGAGAAGGTAAGGGAATTAGAGGAAGAAATAGATCTCCCCTTCTCTGAACTTGATAAATCCAACCTCAAAATAAACAAGAAAGTTAAGGAGGTGAATAGAATTTTAGAGAGGGTAGGTATGATAGATCTCTGGAGAAAACTGAATGGGAATAAAAAGGAATATACCTTCTTCTCAGTGGTACATGGCACATACACAAAAATTGACCATGTACTAGGACACAAGAACTTTACAATTCAGTGCAGAAAGCCAGAAATATTAAGTGCATCATTCTCAGATCATGATGCAATAAAATCATATGCAATAAAGGGCCATGGAAAGATAGACTTAAAGCTAATTGGAAACTAAACAATTTAATCATAAAGAACGAGTGGGTCAAACAAGAAATTATAAAAACAATCAGTAACTTCATTCATGAGAATGACAGTAATGAGGCATACCAAAATTTGTGGGATGCAGCAAAGGCAGTTCTTAGAGGAAGTTTTATATCCCTGAGTGCATGCATGAATAAATTAGAGAAAAAGGAGGTCGATGAATTGGGCATGCAATTGAAAAAGCTAGAAAAAGAACAAATTGAAAATCCACAATTAAATACTAAATTAGAAATAATGAAAACCAAAGGAGAGATTAATAAAATTGAAATTAAGGAAACTATTGAATTAATAAATAAGACTAATAAAACTAAGAGCTGGTTTTTATGAGAAAACCAATAAAACTGATAGACCCTTAGACAATATGATAAAAAAAGAAAGAAGAAAACCAAATTATGAATATAAAAAATGAAAAGGGTGAATCTACCTCCAATGAAGTGGAAATTAAAACAATAATTAGGAATTAGTTTGCCAAATTATATGCACATAAATTTGACAATCTTAGTGAAATGGATGAATATTTACAAAAATATAAGATGCCCAGATTAACTGAAGACGAAGTGAATTACTTAACCCCATCTCAGAAAAAGAAATTGAACAAGCCATCAAACAAATTCCCTAGGAAAAAATCTCCAGGGCCAGATGGATTTATTAGTGAATTCTATCAAACATTTAAAGAACAGTTGATTCCAATACTCTACAAACTATTTGGGAAAATTAGTGAAGAAAGAGTCCAAACAAATTCTTTTTATGACACAAACATGGTACTGATACTTAAATCAGGAAGAGGTAAAATAGAAATAGAAAATTATAGACCAATTTCCCTCATGAATATAGATGCAAAATTTTTAAATAAAATATTAGCAAAAAGACTACAGCAACTTATCACAAGAATGATAAACTTTGATCAGGTAGGATTTATTCCAGGAATGCAAGGATGGTTTAATATTAGGGAAACCATCAGTATAATTGATCATATCAACAATAAAACTAGCAAAAACCACATGATTATCTCAATAGATGGAGAAAAGGCTTTTGACAAAGTACAACATCCATTCCTATTAAAAACACTAGAAAGTATAGGAATAAATGTAGCCCTCCTTAAAGTAATAAGTAGCATCCATTTAAAGCCATCAGCAAGTATTATATGTAATGGGGATAAGCTAGAAGCATTTCCAATAAGATCAGGGGTGAAACAAGGGTGTCTACTATCACCCCTCTTATTCAATCTGGTACTAGAAATGTTAGCAGTAGCAATTAGAGAAGAAAAAGAAATCAAAGGAAAAAATTAGTCAAAGAAGAAACCAAGGTATCACTCTTTGCAGATGATATGATGATATACTTATAGAATCCTAAAGAATCAAGTAAAAAACTATTTGAGACAATAAATAAATTTGGCAAAGTTGCAGGATATAAAATAAACCCACATAAATCCTTGGCATTCCTGTATATCTCTAATGAAATTCAACAGCAAGAGATAGAAAGAGAAATCCCATTTAAAGTTACTGTAGACATTATAAAATGTTTGGGAATCTGCCTGCCAAAACAAACCCAGGACCTATATGAACACAACTACAAAACACTTTTCACACAAATAAAGTCAGATCTAACTAATTGGAAAAAACATCAATTGCTCATGGCCTGGTCAAGCTACTATAATAAAGATCACAATTTTAACTAAATTAAATTACATATTTAGTGAATACCAATCAATTTACCAAAAAATTACTTTATAGAACTAGAAAAAATAGCAACAAAATTCATTTGGAAGAACAAAGGGTCCAGAATATCAAGGGAATTGATGAAAAGAAATGCTAGGGAAGGTGGCCTCAATATACCAGATTTTAATCTGTATTATAAAGCAGCAATCATCAAAACTACTTGGTACTGGCTGAGGACTAGAGCAGTGGATCAATGGAATAGATTGGGTACATGAGACTCAGCAGTCAATGACTATAATAACCTACTCTTTGATGACAACCCCAGTTTTTGGGATAAGAACTCACTATTTAACAAAAACTGTTGGGAAAACTGGAATATAGTATGGCAGAAAAGGGGCATAGACCATCATCTAATACCTATGTCAAAATTAAGTCTAAATGGGTGCATGATCTAGGTATAAAGGATGATACTATAACCAATCTGGGAAAGCAAGGAATAATTTTTTATTTTTTATTTATTTATTTTTAAGCAATTGGGGTTAAGTAACTTGCTCAAGGTTACACGGCTAGTCATTATTTATGCGTGGGTGCTCATTTTCTGAGGCCGGATCTGATCTCGGGTCATCCCAACTCCGAGGCCGGCGCTCTTACTCACTGCGCCACCTAGCCGCCCCTTTAGGGCAATTGGGGTTAAGTAACTTGCCCAAGGTTACACGGCTAGGTTTTTGTTTGTGTGGATTAAGTGTCGGAGGCTGGCTCCGAACTCAGGTCCTTCTGACTCCAGGGCCGGCGCTCTTACTCACTGGGCCACCTAGCCGCCCCAAGCAAGGAATAATTTATCTGTCATATTTATGGAGAGAGGAAGACTTCATGACCAAACAAGAGTTAGAGAGCATTATAAAATGCAAAATGGATAACTTTGATTACATGAAATTGAAAAGCTTCTGTACAAACAAAAGCAATGTAACCAAGATTAAGAGGGAAGTGGGAAATTGGGAGAGAATTTTTACAATCAATGTCTCAGATAAAGGCCTCATTTCTAAAATATACCCAGAGTTGAATCAAATCTATAAGAATAAAGTCACTCCCCAATTGATAAGTGGTCAAAGGATATGAACAGGCAGTTCTCAGAGGAAGAAATTAAAGATATCTATAAGCATATGAAAAATGCTCTAAATTACTATTGATTAGAGAAATGCAAATCAAAACAACTCTGAGGTACCATATCTCACTGGTCAGATTGGCTAAGATGACAAAACAGGAAAATGATAAATGCTGGAGAGGATGTGGAAAAATTGGAACATTAATACATTGCTGGTAGAGTTGTGAACTGATCCAACCATTCTGGAGAACAATCTGAAACTATGCCCAAAGGGCTGTAAGTAATTTCATATCCTTTGACCCAACAATACCACTTCTAGGGTTATATCCCAAAGAGATCATAGAAGCGGGAGGAAGACCCATATGTACAAAAGTATTTATAGCAGCTCTTTTTGTGGTGGCAAAGAATAGGAAATCAAGGGAATGCCCATCAATTGGGGAATGGCTAAACAATGGTATATGAATGTAATGGAATACAATTGTGCCATAAGAAAAGAAAAGCATATGGGCTTCATATTTACCAGGAGAGGCTCATACAAACTGATGCTGAGTGAGAAGAGCAGAACCAGGAAAAATTTGTACACAATTACAGATACAACGTATGTGTGAGGACCAACTTTGATAGACTGGACTCTTCTCAGAAATGCAGGGCTATAAGTAAACTCCAAAAGCCTCACGATGGAGAGAGATGTCTACATTCAGAGAAAGAACCAGAAAGAACAGAGTTTGAATGCAGATTGAAGTAAATTACCTGCTCTCTTTCTTTTTCTTGTCTGGTTTTGTTTCCTCTTTCCCATTGTTCATTCCATCCCATACAATCCTTCTTTATAACCTGACCAATGTCTAATGTGAAAGTATTTTCAGATCCTATACTTGATTGTATGCTGCCATGGGAGGTGGGGCAAGGAGAGGGAGGAAAAGAAAATTTGAAACTCAAAGAACTGGGGAACTGAATCTTGTAAACTCAAAGTAAACGAACAAATTAATAAAGACCAAAAAATATGCTGATCAACACCAAGGACATATTATTGCATTACTCCACTGAAAACCTCCCACCAGCTTGACATTGATCCATTAATCAAGATCCTTTGGGTTTAGTCAGTTCACCAGTTTTGAACCCACCTAGCTGTTCCATAATCTACCCCATTGGTCTCCAGCCAGTTCTCAGTGCTAGATTTGGGAGATATCTTGCTGACATACAACTATACTTTATTTATGAAATTCTTCTCATATACCAATCTGAAATGGAGACGAAAAAGACAATAGGAAATAGGAAGAAGGCACTGTAAGCTAAACAAGTTTAAACAAACTTCTGGTTGAGGTAGATACCTCATGCTAAAATAGATATTGGGTCCAGAGGTTTCTGGCCCTCTCCTTCTTCCTCTGCATCTCCCACCTTGTTCTTGAGTCATATTCGTAGTGTGAGTTTAATTCTGGTTTAACTTAAATGAAAAAGGAAATCAAGTTTACCCCCTCAGAGGGAAAGCCTGATCCTTTTGAGTTCTAAGAGCATACGGGGGTTCTTCTCACAGGTATCAGATATTTGGTATTAACTGAAAGTACCTCCCTCGTTCTCAGGTGGGAACCCAAGCTCTTTTTAGTGAAACTTCCTCCATAATTCTCTTTAGTAATAGGTCGATCTAACTGGGGTCTAGACAAACTGTCTCCAGGTGCCCTTTTACACACTGGGCCTTTACAATGTCTATGAATTCCTTTAACATACACGATGATTCTATGGAGGTTCTTAAATTTCCTCCTTTCTCTGTACCATAGGGCACCCAGCATTTCCCTAGAGAATATCTTCTCCTGCATTAGGGAAATCCAAATGGAATTCTTAACACATCTCTTACTATAACAAGTAGCTTGAATTAAAGGGGGAATAAATTTTGAAAAGCTCCAAAGAAGTGTTGAGCTGTCCAAATGGTATCAAATACTTGAGATTTGATTTTTTAGCATTTTTAGATTGGCAGAAGAACCTTACCTACCACCTGCAGTTCATTAAGATCTCAGACTGCCTGAGCTCATATCACAATAAGGTAAGTCCAAGTCTGCTTATAAGCAAAATGGGAAAAAAAGAAAGCAGCTAATTTCAGTGAGCTCTAGTTGAAACACTAGACCCTTGTATTTTAGGCCTATAAAAATCCAAAGTGCAAACTCCACATTGTCAATAGTAGCTTCAACATGTGACAAACTAGTCAAGCAATCTTGATCAAATGAAGAGAGTAATACAACATGTATTAGAATTTAGACATGCAAATATGCAAAGATTACCATCAAGAACCAGGTCAAACTTGTGAGGAATCATAAGAGGAAATGTTTCATTTTGTTCAGTTGTAGTCTAAAAGAGAAAAGAGAATGCTAAAAAAGAGCTAAGAATGAGAGTCCTAGCAGGATAGTCTCTCCATTGTGTTTGCAAATCTGGAAGACCCAAAATTATCCTCCATAAAGCCCCCACAGTATAGGGTGTTCTTTGGGTCTATTTCTTCAACTCCCACTCTCATTGGTAGGCTAGGTCACTAGAGGGTTATTACTACCTCCCCTATTCATGATTGTATTATTAGAAAGATAATTTTGTTTAATAATAATTCTATCATTAGATAGAATATTGAGGGGAGATTAGCTAGAATACTGAGAGGGGATAGGCACAATCCTGAAGGTTACTGAAGTTTTCTAGTAATATTTCTTATCAAGCCCACCAGTGTGCTTTCCATCAATTATTAAGCAGACAATTTACTTTTAGAAAGACTGTTTACTAAATAGGATTATCACAGAGACTTGGTACAAGGAAAATCTGCCAAAAGTCTAGGACACATTCCACCACAAATACACACAGGGTCCATGAGAAGAGTGGGCACAAACTTAAAATACAACAATGTTGAAGCACATGTGGAGAAAACATGTGTGGCCAACATGTAAACTCATAAGATTCTGATCACCTAGTAAGATATGGTACTGCACACTGAGGTTTTTTCTCTAGATGAACTGCCAAGCATTCAAACCCTACTACAGAGAGTACAACTCTGATGGGCCATCCATGTTGTATGAATGCCAAAAGTATGTTTGCTTAAGAGACTATCTTACAGAGAACCCACACAAGGCAAGTGCTCGCGTGGAGGAGAAGAAACATTGCAAGGTGTCTCTGAAGAACTTTGGATTTGGAGACATGGTAGATACTGTGTAAGGGTTATGGGATTTAAAGATCTTCCATGCCCCATTGGACTTGCTGACATAGCAGGAAGGGGAGGGCCAAGAGGAAGCAGAAGAAAAGCTAGAGTTCCGGTGGGGACTGGTGATGGCCGCAGCAGTGGCAGCAGCGGTGGCAGCAGAGGCGGTAGCAGCAGAGGCGGTAGAAGCAATAGCAACAGCAGTAGCAGTAGCAGTAGCAGTCAAGGTAAAGGTGGAGGCACAAACCTCTTTTTTAGCCAGCCAGAATTTCTGCTAAGGACTCTTGTTGGGGACTGCCAGGGACCGGAACTGCGGGGGGGCCGGAACTGCGGGGGGCTGGAGCTGTTGTGAGCATACTTCCTGGACTCTGAGCAGTTGCTGTGAGTGGAGAGAGAAGGACCTTTGCCTGAGGTAGCCTGTTCTGTTTTGAAGGCTTAAGAATGTGGTTGTTTACTATGTTAACTCCTTGTGCCAATTTCATAAGTACTCTGATGGCTTTGACTTTCTGGTTTCGGGACTCAGTTATTTGGTATTTTAATAAATGTTCTGGCTTTATCCCCCATATAGAGAGCCTGATACATTTTGTGATTAATAACTACATAAGCCTATTTATAATTGCCATAGGCATAGTAAATATTGCATTGTTAATACTGGCACAGGACTGCCCAGCATAGCATTCCTGCATCAAGAAGACACTATGCTGTACGGGCAAAGCAGAATTGAATAAAGCTCAAAAGAAACACAAAATGCCCAAATTTAGAGACATCTCCATTCCAAATGTTCACAAGGACTATTTGTGCCCAACCTGTGGTCAAGCCTTTTGAGCTCATATAGTCTAATCAGCCACAGTTGGACACACTGTATGTAGACCTCAACATAGTGAAGTAATTTTGGTCCTATTTGAGTACAACAACCATCCACCTTTTTTGAGTCCATTGCCAGTATTTTTTCCCTAGTGTTAGTTGGGAGTCATGCTTCTGCCTACCTCTAGTGACTGTCTTTCTGCATCTGTGTTTGTCCTCAACGTCTCTGTTCTCCTGGATGTATATTTGTTACTAGTTCAGTCTCAGATGACAGTCAATACAGTGTGTGTGTGTGTGTATGCATGTGTATGTGTATGCACATGCACACATTTAATACACTTTCCAGACTCACCATCCTCCCCCTACACCCTTGTCCTCTGGCACAGGCATAAGAATTTGCCTTCTCACTCCCCACCAAACAGTAGACTCTCAAAGCTGAACTGCTTTCTGTTGAAATTCTAGCTATTCAGAGATTTGACCACTTTGTTTAGTTAGCCAATTAAGCTAGTCTTTTCTTGATGCAAAGAGATTCATGTCTCATCGAGGTATGATAGAGTAGAAATCATGCTGTTTGTACTATAAAACTTCATAAAGACACTATATTAAAATATTATTATAAAAACCTTATCATAAAAAGCTTTGTAATCAAATTACATTTTATTTATTGAGATAGGGGTGTGAAATGCCTTTAAAGATGAAAGTTTCTATCTGTAAAAAGTACATAGTTACTTGAGCCCAGTATTTCTATATCTTCCTTGATTTGATTGGATTTAAGCTCCAAATAATGGGATCAGGGTCATGGATTTAATCTCTATTTAGTCTGGTTAGTGTCATTTTGTTATGTGGCCACAGACTGCATCTTTGACTGCAACTGTTTTATAAATGGGTATTAGTGACTGTGTAAACAACAGTGGAGGGATTGTTTTAAATAATCAGGAATAACTTATAGGAAATGATTTCCTTTTTAACTGTTCTTCTCCCTGCTTTTGCACAATTCTTGCTCTTTCTGAGGTAGAGGAAGATTCAACTTTTCACTCAGACCTTTTTCATGGAGTCAGTGTAAAGTTTTATTTTAAAGCAAACGTATACATGGC
This sequence comes from Gymnobelideus leadbeateri, assembly GCA_011680675.1. Classification (NCBI taxonomy): domain Eukaryota; kingdom Metazoa; phylum Chordata; class Mammalia; order Diprotodontia; family Petauridae; genus Gymnobelideus; species Gymnobelideus leadbeateri. Next base: position 71,852 of record WOXC01011884.1, read on the forward strand.
TGGGCATGCAATGGACCCAGAGGTAGTCTTAAGTTAAACCTGGCTTTTGTCACTTATTAACTGCAATTCTGAGCTAATCAATTTGCCTTTCAAGTTCTTCATTTCTAATTGCTGCATGAGGGAGATAAGCAACATATTCTCTTAGGTTCCAGCTTTGTGATGTTTTTATCATCATCATCATCATCATCATCATCATCATCATCATCATCATCGGTGGAAACAACACTTAAAACTTATGAGAAACTATGTAGTACAGGGAAAAGAGTCCTGGATATGGAGTCAGAATAAGGGTTCAAGTCCTCACTCTGCCATTTACTACCTATCTGACTTTCTGTAAGTCACTTAACTTTTTGGGGCCTCAGTTTCCTTAGATGTAAAATGATATCATTGGAATAATGGTTTCTAAGGTCCCTTTGAGCTCAAAATACATGATTCTATGATGCTGTGATCTTGTGGGAAAAGAGGAGAGTGAGCTTATAATGGCTGATTGCTTGATGTCAAATATTAGGGATATCTTTGTGAAAATTTGATATCCCCTCCCCTTTCTACTTTTCTTTCTTTTTTTTCCCCAATGTCATCCTTCTTCTACCTTCCTCTCTAGGCAAACTGTTTCTTCATATTCTTACCTTTTCTTCTGTCAGATTCTACTCTCAGAAGGTTAACCCTGATAAACTCAATCACATTGAAATCCCCATGAATGGTAAGGTTTAATATTTCACCTCTTCCAGGGGTATTTTCATTTTAATAGGTCAATACCTTTACCCAAGGGAAGAGGTGATATGTTGTGAAATTTCAGGCATCAGCCAGTACAGGGGAGAATGTGTTAGTGGGTAGGAGGCCCTGCCTGGGTCTGACATCTTATATATTAGAGCTATTTGTCTATGTCATATCCACATACTAGACTGTAAATTCCAAGAAGGCATTGAGAGGTTAAGCACCTTGCCCAGAGTCACATAGTGGCTATGTGTCAAAGGCAGTACTTGAACCTAGGTTTTCCTAACTTTGAGGCTGATCTTACCCATTATGCCATACCACCCCTATTTTCAAATCTTAAAAATATGCATATAAATGTGTTATTATTATAAAAGACCCAGGTCTGCTAAAGGGTAAAGTCCTTGTGCATATCAATATAATTCCATTTGAAAAGCACTTTGAGATCTTCAAATGTCCTCAGATTTTTTGTCAACATTTCAGCATCACTTTCTTTTACATACCCTCATTAGTAGTAATATTATGTATCTTTGTAGCTCCATTAGGAAGAAGATAATTCTTTTACCACTAAATCCCTAGGCGAACAGAGTACCATATTGGGAGTTCTCATCTGTCATCTTAGCTCTATGTCTTCTAACTGTGACTTTGGACTGTGTAAGAGATAGGGTCCCTGTATGCCTTCCTTTCTTTGTGGCCATAAAGTAGATAGATTGTTTAATAGTCACCAGAGAAAGCAGCCCTACACTGATGTGACATTCTGATATAGCCATGACCTTAGGTTCTTGAGGGCTAAATCATCACTGGAGAAGTTTCAAGTGCAGACCCAGAGATGATGAGATTGTATGACTGCAGTCTGAGGATCAATCAACCTAAATTTGGAGAATCTCGTTACCAGATTATCCACAAAGTAATAGCAGGTCATAAAGACTGTTCCACCTGGCTGAACCCTTCTCCCTAGTCAAATTTTCTGGACTTTCACCATGTGCCTGCTGGAGTACCCTCCTTTCCCCCACACCTCCTCTGCTTTTCAGCTTATGTTATCTTCTCCCAATAGACTGTGAACACCTTGAGGACAGGACCTGAGTCTTGTCTTTCTTTGTATCCCCAGAGCTTGGCACAATGGTTGGCACATATAAGCTCCTTAATAAATGTATACTGACTGACAAAGCATAGAGGTATTGTATCCTGTGTTGTTGGAGGGATTACCCACACTGATGGACACATGGGTCTATAAAGTACTGAATGTTCAATTATATCCATTTGCAACACTTCCATTGTGACCAGGGATGTTACTTTTCCCCTGTACTGTCAGCTTAAAAATTGGAATCACTCCACAAGAGTCTGGAAAGAAAAGATCATACAAGTTGCATGATCCATGGCAAGTCACTTAGCCCCTCTGAGTCTTAGTTTCTCCATATGTGAAATAGAAATTATAACTTTGCAGCACTTACCTCATAGGATTACTGTGATTTAAGGTTTTTATAAACCTAGGAAAATTATGGAATTATGACTTATTGTTACACCCTCCTTTCCTTAAAGTCATCACTAAATCCTGCTGATTTTCCTTCAGCGATATTTTCTGGACTTTTCTTCTTTCTTTTTTCTCTCCTAGACATAGTCCTAGAATAGGCCCCAACTAATTTAAATTTGGGCTACTGCCACAATAGCAAACTCACTGGGACTCTCAGGAGTATTGTGCTATTTGCTGATGCCTGGGCCCCAAATGGAAATAGCCTTCTATTTCTTCTCCCCTACTAAATTATTTACAAAGTGGTAAAGGAAATACTAACTAGAAATGTTTGTTTGCTGTTGTGCCACCATTTCCAGGATAGCCATAGTCAGTCTTTACCTTCAGATTCTATGTAGGACCAATTTTTTTATTGACTCTGGAGAAATAAGGCGAAAAAGAGTATTCAACCAGTATTTTCCAGTGTTCCTGAATCCTCCATCACTACCTGGCTATTAATCAGTATCCTACTAGGAAGCTCTGGTACAGCAACCAATCAAAACCATGACTGACTGGTTGGATGCAAATTGATAAGGGAAGGGAAGGGAAGAGTGATCTCCCAATGTAACAAATCCTAGTGAGAATATCCATTTTTATGTGACTTTTAGATTTATTAGATTCCATTAGCACCAAGTTACTGTTTAGCCTGAATTGTTCCAGACCTCTAAGTGGTATTCTGTCTTCCATTGTCCCTGTCATGCCACGTGCCTTTCCTATATAGCTCCAGCATCATTGATTCAGTGAAGACTTTCTAGATCAGACCCATGCTACTTTGCAGGTATTCCAGTCTGCAGCATCTGCCAGAATTTAGATACAAACAGAATCAGTTGCATGTTTCTGTTTCTATGACACATATTCTTGTGTTTTTTAGTTGGTGCCTATCCCAACTCCTCAGACAACCCATTCCCTGTCAAAATTAGCGTTAACATAAACTACCTGAAATTATACTCCCCAAAGATATTCAATCATAGTTTTAAAAAATCTCTTAAAAGGAGAGGTGGTAATTAATGGAAGCAGTGGTATTTCCTGAGGGTATGGACTCTATTCTTTATACTTCTGTGCATTCTTATTAGGACTAGGACTGCTGTGCAGTAAGCAAGGGGTTGGTTGATGCATTTAAAGTAGATGCATCTATAGGAACAATGTTTTATACATAGTAGGTGTTCAAGGAGTGGATATTTTTGAGTGACAGAATGAGTAAGTAAATGAGTGAATTAATAGAAGTATGAATGAATGAATGAATGAATTAATGAATGAAAAGTCTCCTTCAGAACTATTAGTATCCATCCCCCAGTGCTGCCAAAACTTTATCATCATGCCATGGGTTATATCTTTCTTTGCTTTTGATGAGGCAGATGGTATGCATACATCAGAGAGAATTGAGCTTGACATCCATTTGAGTCACACTGAATATATGCTTGGTTAAATATTTTTCCATTTTCTGAAAATCTTTCTCACTGAGTATTTGCTCTAGAGAGCACAGCTTTCATTTCCCCCTCTAAAGCACAAGTCAAACAGTGGGGAATGCTGAAATGAAGGGAATGAATAATGAGGCAGGAAGGGGCCTGGATAGCCACTTGCAATAAGACTTTAAAAAATCCAAACCCTGTCCTGAACTGTGAGCTTCTCTTCATTATAATAGGAACCAAGGTCAAGAGTCAAGCCTTTGCAAGAGGATGTTACTACTTAGTTAGAAAAAGCATTCTTTGACCCCATTCTTCTGTAGTTGCATACACTTTGTTAAATTGCATTCAGATGAAGCAGGAAGTCCTTGGTGTTGGTGATGAAGATCATAGTCATAAAAAGCTTATATTTATAGAGCACTTGAGAGCAAGTCCTCCATATTTTATCTCATGATCCTCATGATCACCTTGTCGGGTAGATGGTGCAAAAATCACCTATATTTTATAGATGAGAAAACAGAGGCTGGGAGAGGGAAAATGGTTAGTTAAAAAGTTGCAGAGCCAGGATTTGAACTCACATCTCAATGCTTAGACTAGTATAATTTCTAGGGCATCACACAACTGGACCTAAATATTAAAATGAATTCCCTAGAAAGGAAGATGTTTTGTTTCTTTTATTATTATGGGTAGAGAGATTCTCTATATAATGTTTTGTAATATCTTTGGGCTTCTGACTTTATTATTTCCTTGACATAAATTTTCTCTAGTCAGATATGTAAGTCAGTGCATGAATAAACATTTATTAAGTGCCTACTATATATCAGGTACTGTGATAAGCTCTGGGAATACAAGGAAACATAAACACCTGCTTTTTCAGATGCACTGATTTCTAGCCAAACAGTAGAATGCAGTCTATGAATATGTGTGCCATCAATTAAAATTGTAAATATAATTTCACCATCAAGAACAATGGAGTTTGTTTCTGAGTCATATATTTAGGACCATATGTAAAAAAGCTTAGATTTTTATCCCAATTTTCCTTGGTTGTCGTTCAATCATATCTGACTCTTTGTGACCCCATTTGATATTTTCTTGGAAAAGATACTAGAATGGCATGCCATTTCCTTCTCTAGCCCATTTTAAAGATAAGGAAACTGAGGCAATGTAATGGAAATGCAGATTTAAAGATCTTCCCTGCCCCTAGCTTAGGTGCGCCTGGAGCCTGTGATGGGAGGCTTGTTTTTCAGGAAAGCCCACACCTTGATACTTTGTGATTGGGCAGTGGGTCCAGAAGCTTGTTACATTCTCTGAGCCAGGAGAAGGCTATATAAACCCTGAGGAGAGGCTTTGCTTTGGGGGCTCACTTTGAGAAGTGTTGTGTGATTTGACCAGATGAGACTCTGGGAAGCCGTTGTTGAGAGCCCCCGCGGCTTTGAAAACCCAGATGTTGATGCTTCCCTCTCTGGTAACTGTGATTTGGTATTGATATAATGGTTGGACAGTTTGGAAGCCTGTCTGTTTGATCTGTAAGTTCTGTAACTCTGAAGTTTGGGGTGCTGACCTTTTTCCCCTGAACTAGGTAATGTGTGTTTGTTTGATTAAAGTAAGCTTGTTAACCCATTTTGAGTTGCTTTCCTTTTGAAAAGCAGATCTAAGAACCTGTGTTGGCAGTCACCCTGGGGATGTTGGGGTGCTTGCTGCTACAGGCAAGCAGAATGAAGTAACTTGGCCAAGGTCACACAGCTGTAGGTGTCTGAGGTCAGATTTAAACTCAGAAAGATGAGTCTTCCTAATTCCAGGTCCAGCATTTTATCCACTGTGCCACCTGGCTGCCCTTTATGACAACAGGATATCCCAAGCATGGGAACTACTTCAATTCAGGCATATTGAAACTCATCTATGACATTGTGGGTACATCCTAAGGAGCTGCCAGTGATACATAGAGGTTAAATAGTTTGCCCTGGGTCTGGACTATTATCCTAGCCCCATAATTGGTTTTCTGACTCAGGTTTTTCTCCCTTCCAAACCTTTATTAGTTCAACAAAATAATCTATTTTTATTTTTATTTTGCTTTTTGGAGGGCAATTGACTTAAGTGACTTGCTCAAGGTCACAAGCTAGTTTTTGTGTTAAGTGTCTGAGGCCAAATTTGAACTCAGGTCCTCCTGACTCCAGGGCTGGTATTCTATTCACCGTACCACCTAGCTGCCCCTCGACAAAATAATCTTAAAGCACAGGTCTGACTACATGTCTCTTTCACTCAAAAATCTTTAGTGATTCTTTGTTTTTTTGTTTTGTTTTGTTTTGTTTTTGAGGGCAATTGGGATTAAATGACTTGCCTAAGGTCACACCGCTAGTTTTTATGTTTTAAGTGTCTGAGGCCAAATTTGAACTCCTGACTCCAGGGTTGGTGTACTATTCACTGCGCCACCTAGCTGCCCCTTCTCTGTTGTTTTTAAGATAAATATGGAGAGAGTTATGGGTTTGAAATAGTCAGCCCTGTATTTGAATCAATTCCATTCTATTTAATAAACATTTAAGTGTCTACTAGGGGATGCTATGTTCGTCGGTGAAGATAGAAAACCCAAAAGAAGGCAGACCCTGCTCTTGGAAAGTGTATGTCCTTCTAGATGGATCTAACACAAACATAGAAAAATCAATCAAAGGAAATTTGGAGAGAGGAATAGAACTAACAACTGGGAAGGCAGAATCCATAAAGATTTCAGGTATGAGGTGGCAACTGAACTGAGCTGATGATTCTAAGATGTTGAAATGAGGACAGATTGAATCCTGGGCATGGGCTACTGTGCAAAGGGACCATGGTGGGAGATATAATGCTAAGTTTGGTGACAACTAGTAGTAGGCCAATTTGGGTGGATTGTAGACTATTTGAAGGAGAATAATATGAAGTAAGTCTGGAAATGTAGGTGGGTGCTAAATGTCAGTCTTAAATACCAGACTGAAGAGTTTATATTTAATTTTAGTAGCTACAGGGAGCTACTGAATATTTTTGAGCAGATAAATGACAGGAAGATTTTTGGAAGTTGTATGGAGGATGAATTGGAGAGGGGACAGACTAGAAGCAAGGAAAACAATGTGAAGGCTATTGAAATATTCCAGGAGAGAGGTAATAGGGACCTTAATTAGAATAATGGTCATGGAAATGAGAAGAAGGGGACAGATGTAAGAGATGTCATGAAGTATAAGGCCAGAAAACTATGTTACTTAGCAACTGATTAAGGATATGGGTTAGGAAAAATTAAGAGTCAAGGATGACTGTTGTTGCAAACATCAATCTGGGTTACTAGAAGAATGATAATGGTGGTGCTTGATAAAACCAAAGATCTTAGTGTTGTGGGTAAGAACTCAATATTTGTTAAAAATTGCTGGGAAAAGTGGACAGCAGTTTGGAGGAAACTAGGCCTAGAGAATATATCACACTGTATAGGACATTTGTAAGCCAAAATAGATGAATGATTTAGACATAAAGGGTGATATCCTTGGTAAATTAGGGCAGCATGGAAAAATATATCTGTCAGATATATTTTATATTGTTAAGGGAAGAGTTTATGACCAAACAAGAGATAAGGAACATCACAAGATATAAAACAGATGATTTTGTTTACATGTCATTAAAAAAGTTTTTGAATAAATAAATTAATGTAGTCAAAATTAGAAGGAAACCAGAAAACTGGGAAAATTTTTTCACAGCGAATTTCTCTGATAGTATCATTGCTAGATCTATATTCCAAAGAAAACCAAAAAAAGGGGGGGGGGAAGGACCTATTTCTACAAACAATATTTATAGCAGTTCTTTTTTTTGTGGTGGCAAAAAATTGGAAATCAAGGGGATATCTTTGGGGTTTGGTATTGGGGAATGGCTAAAGAAGTTTCAGCATATGATTGTGATGGAACACTGTTGTGCTATGAGAAAAGCTGAGCAAGATGGTTTCAGAAAAGCCTGGGAAGATTTATATGAACTCAGGCAAAGTGAAGTGAGCAGAACCAGGAGAATATGGTAAATAGTAACAGCAATATTGTAAGGATGACTAACTACTAAAGACTTAGCTATTCTGCTCAAGACAACAACCCAAGATAACTCCAAGGGACTCATGATGGAAAAATGAGATCTACCGCCAGAGAGAGAACTGATTAACTCTGAATATAGATTAAAGCATAGTTTTTTACTCTGTTTTTATTGCTTTATTTTGTTTGTGTTTTCTTTTGCAACATAGCTAATAAGGAAATATGTTTTTGCATGACTTCACATGTATAATCAATATCAAATTATTTACATTCTCAAGTTTGGGTGAGGGGTGGGAAGAAAGGAGAAAATTTGGGACTCGATTTTAAAAATGATTGCTAAAACATTTTTACATGGAGACTGGAAATATTTAATCCAAACAAATAAAACTAATTATAACAATAACAAAAAATTGAAAAAAATTACCAATACATGATGGAGGTATAAGTAGTTAAGGCTTCTTTATTGGGACAACAAGGCAAGATCATCATGAATCAACATGATATGTTAATCAAAAAATCTAACGTACTTTTAGGTTGCACTGAGAGAAGACTAATGTCCAGAACTAGGGAGGTGATAGTCTCACTGCATGCTGCCCTGGTCAAACCATTTCTATAATATAATGTTCAGATATGTGTACTATATTTTAGTATACAGTTTTACAGTACTGCTTTACCAAACTGAAATGTATCCTGTATATTGAGTGGACTGGATACCATGCCATAACCAGACTGGTTAAGGAGGTTGGGATATTTAGCTTGGGGAAGAGAAGACAGGAGGAAAACAGGAATTTGCCTCAAGTTTTTGAAGTACTATTATGTGGATATATTCAGCTTGGCCCTTGGAAGGCAGAATTAAGAGCAGTGGGTTCCAGAGAGGTAGTTTTAAGATCAACCTAACAAGCAATGTTTTATCAAAGAAGGTTGAACAGCTTCTGAGATAGCGGGGTCCCTCTCACTAGAAATCTTCAAGCAGAGATCTTTGGGGATATTGTAATGGGGATTCTGTTCAGTTATAGGTTAAACTAGATGGGCTCTGAGATTCTGTGACTTATGAACCTGTTGTGTATATGACATTTCACTAACCTGTTATGAACTGGGTAGGTATATCAGTACAAAAAGCAGCACAATCCTTGCCTTCCAGGTGCTGAAAATCTACCTGGGGCAGTGTTTTGACATGTGTGAATTGGATAGAATGTGACAAAGACAAAGCAAAGCTCCTCACAAAGTGCTCAAAGGAAAGTGGATAAGGAAGAGATCTCTTTGAGCTGGGAGAATATTGGAAGACTTCACAGAGAAGGAGGCAGCTAAATTGTACCTTGGAGCAAAAAAGAGATTTCAGCAAAAAGAGATTAGAAGGATCTGTATTCAAGGCATGTATGAATCTACAAATATAGGAGAGGGCAGGATGAGATCAGGGACTGATAATTGACTAATTTGACTGGAACATATAGTTCACGAAGGGAGATAATGTAAAGTAAAGCTGGAAAGGTCAATTAGAACCAGATTGTGGGAAGTTTTAAATGCCAGGCTAAGGATCTCATAACAAGTAGCAATGTGACTTAGTGGAAAGAAGGCTGCACTTGTTTTCAGGGGTGGTGGGTTTGAATTTTGGCTTTCCAGCTTACTATGTGTGTTACCTTTGATGTCACTTAACCTCTCCAGGTTCAGCTGCCTCATTAGTAAAATCAGTGAATTATATAAAATGATCTACTTTTAAATGCTATTTTAGGCACTAGCTATATTTTGAAGTAGGAAACTGACCCTGAAATCAGTCATACCTGTTCATTAGGAGGATATAGTACTAAGTTCAAAGGTGATTTGGAAATCTAATAAACTCTTAAGGTCAATATTATTTGGCTATTTGGTTGTTTTAGAAAATAAAAATCAGGGGCTTCATCATGATTCATTGCAGTGCTGCTGTTTTCTTGGCTCTCTGCTTTTCACTGCTGCAGGCAAGAAGTGAGATCAATGTGGCTTAGGTGTTTTGTTTCATTGTTGATGTTCTGTGGTCTGTCACCTTTGTAGGACAAGGCATGCGTACAGTAGACAAGGAGCCAGGGGAGATCTGGCATATGCCAGATGGGGATGTGTGATATAGTCTTAATGGACAATAGGAATGACTAACTAAGTAGCATACCTATTGCTGAGTTGAATTAATTACCCTCAATCAACTATGTAGCAGCTAAAAATAGCTATTGATTTGACTACATTTCCATTTTGGAAGGCTTGATCTTTGCCCAACAAAAGCATCATCTTTTCATTGGTGTGTTTCTTGGAAAGTAATGCAGGTGCTATTTCTTTGAAGGAGATACAGGTGAATTCTCAGTAAGACACTGGCATTTTTAACACATTTTTATTCCAAGAAATTTTAGTCGGGAGAGGCTGAACCTTTGCTGCCTCCCCTAACATGTTTAATTGAGGTTTATAGCATGGCTTTATTTTGTGAGCAGTCTGTCTTTTTTGATTCTTCAGCAAAATGGATTTTAAAACATTGCTTATTATTCACCAGGGTGTTTCATGTACCTCCTTTTTTAAAATTAAAATTAATCTCTGTTAAAAACTCAAAAAAATTTTAGTAACTTCTTAGTACTTAACTTAAATTGAAATAGATTATTTTCTTTCCCCATCTAGAATTTCTAAATGGGATGTTCATGGTTTCCCCTACTGATTATAGAGGAATTCTTTCAGTCACTCCCCTTCCTCCTAAAACCTCATGGTCATAATAAAAACATTATTTATCCAAATTGCATCTTTTAAATGAATGATTTGATCTAATATGAATTTGTATTTTTTGAGTCTAAAGAGCTTTTAAGTGGTTCAGTTGATAGGAAGCTGGGCTGAGAATTAGGAAGACCTGAATTCAAATCCAGACTTAGATACTTATTATCTGTGTAGATAAGTCATTTACCCTCTATTTGCTTCAATTTTGTCAACTGTAAGATAGGAATCATAATAGCAGCTACACCTAAGGGTTGTTTAGTACTGTGCCTGATCATGGTAGCACTTAAATGCTTGCTTCCTTTCTATCTAAGTGCAGTATACTTTATAAATGGGCCTGTTTATGGAGATTCAGTATTCAGTTTCCTTGGAAAATTAATCAGATGAACATTAAAGCTTCTTCAAATGGATAGCTTTTGTGGGACTGTCCTTTGTGAAACTTAAAAAAAAAATGCTTCCCCTGCTTTTTTACCTGTAAAATTGTAAATAAAGGTCATTAAAATTTTAAAAATCCTACTTGAATTCTTCAAATGATTTCAGGCCTCAGAGCTCAGAGTTCATAGTCTAAAATTTTTTTTTCTGTATTGGCTTTAATAATTTTCTAATTGTCTTTGATTTCAAGGGATCTCTGGAAGTAGGATCAATTTTCTGTTGACTCCTGACATTTCTTGTTTAGAATTGGAGTGGGTCTTAGAGATCATAGTAGGAGGCACATAATCAATAACAAACCTGTATTAAGTGTATAATGTCTGCCAGACATTTTTTCTAGGTATAGGGGATGACAAAAAAGGAAAAGGGAAGAAAAGAAAAAAATAGTATCTGATCAAAGGAAGGACATTTCTAGCAAGGAAAAAAAAGACTGTGGGGTTTACAATCAAAGATCCTAGAGTTCAAACCTGATCATTCCATTTAGTACCAGTCAGATAAGTGACTTAACCTTCCTGGGTCTCAGTTCCTTTTCTGTAAATTGAGATAATTGGATGTGATGACCTCTACAATCCATTTCAGCTTTAAATCTATGATCCCATTCTAATCTAATCCTTTCATTTGGCAGAAAAAGAGCCTGAACCAGAAGTTTATGCTATATAATCAAGATAACTTTCTAGCTGTTGGCGTTAGAACTAGAACCCCCATCTTCTAGTACCCAGAACAATAGACTTTCCATTATATCATGCTTTATCCCTTTGATTCCACAATAGCATTGGCCCGAGAGAAAACCAATGGTTTTCTTGAAATAATTAAGTTGTTGAAACAATGACCTTTCATAAATTTGTCTTTCCCTTCATAAAATCTTTTTATTATCAGAATTAAATGAATATTTGTTAAGACATTGTCAAAGTATAGTGATAAACAGTATAAAACACTATAACTCTTAGGCACATCTCAACCTTGCAATAAAAAGGAAATTTATCAAGTCCAGTAAATACATTAGAGTAAAATGGATCAAATACTGGATTTATTAAATTATTGCTCATCAGTGTCATGTCCCAGTACTGTCTGTAACATTATTATAGAATCATAAGGCAGAAAGAAATCTTCCAAAGGTTATCTAGTCTATTCTCTTAGCCAAATGAGGTTGGGAATAGGTGAGGTGTGTGTGTGTGTGTGTGTGTGTGTGTGTGTGTGTGTGTGTGTATGTGTTCATGCATGGGATTGTGTGGAGAGTTAAAATTTTTCTAAGGTGGTGGGAACTTTTTTTTCCTCCTGAGAAAGAGAAATATAAAATACTTAACTCACCTTAAAAATTAGGAATAGAGAATTTACTTCATTTGGTAGGAAAAAACAAATAATAAATCTTCATTTTTCAGATTTTAAATGTTGGAGGAGAAAGAGAAGAAAAAAATCTAAAAAAATAGAGCAGGAAAACCATAAAAGAAAGTGAAGGGTATAAGAATTTTTATAGTATCTACTATATGTGAGAGACAGTTTTACAAATATTATCTCAAATGATACTCACAACTACCCTGGGAGGTAGTCTATCATGACCCCCATTGAACACTTGAGGAAGCTGGGGCAAACAGAGGGTAAAGAGAAGGTAAACAGATATACAAAGGGTCAAAGAGTTAGTAAGTGTCTGAAGCCAGAAATGAGCCTAGGTTTTCCTAATCCCAGGACAAGAATGCTATCCAATGTGCCATCAGCTGCTTCTAAAGGTACATGAATAGGAACTATCCTCAGAAAGACAAAAGCTTCAGCTCTGTCATAGAGCAGAAAGCACTTCTCTGTTTAGAGCCAGATTGCCTGTGTTTGTATCCTAGCTTTACTGTTTATTACCTGTGTAGTCTTGGGGAAGCCACTCAACCTCTGCTGGCCTCACTTTGTATAAGGAGAGAGATTGGACAAGATTATTTCTAAGATCCTGTTCAGCTATAAGTACTACAATCTATGATTCCTCTTGTGGACCTGATACCTGATATGCGTTAACATTTTAAATGAACAGAACACAATGAACATTTGATAATGGTTATTAAGTTTGATATATGCCAAAAGTCTTACTGTAGATATAAACTTTGCATTAGCAAAGATTTTTGGGACATATGCATCCAAATAGATTTTTTCTAATTAGTAGATTCGAGTAGACACCTGGACTAATGGAGATTATTGTGTCTGCTTAAATATTTAAGTTTTTGTGACATTAAGTGAATTCAGCAAACACTTATTAAGTATCCATTGTATGAAGAGCCCAGTATTGGGCCTTTGGGGATGCAAAGATAAATATGAGTGATCGCTGATCTCTTGGATCCTAATAGGGAGATTAGACACTTTTGGAAATCCAGTTCTAACATTGTATCCATATATTTATATAAATCATCAACATGAAATGTGGGAGGTACAGTCAAAGTAATAGGATATCCTAGGAAGCAAAGGGAAGTTCTGACTTCAAGAATCTGGGAAGACTTCATGGAAGAAATGACATTTGAGCTAGGTCATCAAGGATGGATAATATTTGAAAAAGGAAGTGAAAGGGCAGAGGTTGTGGGAGACTACTAGGTTTTCTAGGTATGGCAAACAATAGAAGGTGGGAAAATGCAGAAAGTATTTGTGGGACAGGTTGTGCTAGGTATATCTCTGGAGCAAAGGATGTGTTGAAGATAAGCAGTGAGATCAGGCAAAAGAACTAGCCTAGGGCCATGTTGTAGAGGGCTTGGAATGGAGTTTGGACTTTATCATTAGACAATAGGGTGTCATCAAATAGTTGTTGTTTTTTTTCAACTGTGAAGCACAAGATAAGATCTGTGCATTAGGGAGGTTTATCTATGGGTGATGTGCAGGATGATTTGTTGTGGATGACAATGTGGAGACTGGAAAAACTGAAGAGACACAGTAGTTTAAGTGGATGGAATGGCTAGTAAAATATGAACTAGGGTACTGACTGTGATAATGATAAAGGAGGGCAAGAATGCAAGTTATGTTGTAGTGGTAGAATTTACAGATTGGTTCCTGAAGGTGAAAGAGCGAGATAAAAAGGCTTTGCATATGGGTGAATAAAGGAGTTACGGTGCTATTGCCAGAAAGAAGGAAGTCAGGAGAAGGTTAAAGGGAAAGATAATAAACTTGGCCATAGTCTTAATGAAATATGAGCTGCTCCCTGGAATTCCAGGGAGAAATATTTGATGTTCAGTAGGTGGTTTGACCTGGAGACAAAAGGGATCAAGGCCAGAAACACAAATTTGGCAGTGTTTGGGGTAAAACTGATAGCTGAAGCCATTTGAGTAAATGAAAATGTTAAGGAGAGAGAGAGAGAGAGAGAGAGAGAGAGAGAGAGAAAGAGAGAGAGAGACTGAGACAGAGACAGTGACACAGAGAGTCAGAGACAGAGAATCACAGAGAGAAAGACTGAAACAGAGACACACACAAACAGAAAGAGAAAAAGACATAGACTCAGCATCTTATAGCCATTTGAAACTTAAGATGCTCAAATCAGAATTGATTTTCTTCCCTTCTAAATCCCTATTCCTATATCTCCTGTTTCTTTTGAATGATACCATCTTGCTTCCAGTCACCTCTGCTTACAACCTCAGAATCACCCTTAACTCTTCCATCTACCAACCAATTGCCAAGTTTGACTTAGTCTATCATCACAATTTCCATCACCCACCCCTCTTCTCTCTATTCATAAAGGTTGTCCCCTTCAATCAGCCCCTTATCACCTCTCACCTAGATGATTTCATTTCCCAGCTTTGTCTTATCTTTCTCTAATCCTTTCTTCACACCATTGTCAAAGTCATATTCCTAAAACAAAGGTCTGATCATATTACTTGTATGCTCAAAAAATTCCAGTTTCCTTCTTACTTCTAGGATGAAGTACAGACTCACTTATTTGACATTTGATGACCTTTATAATCTGCCTCTGGTCTACCTTTCCAGTTTAAATTCTCACTGACTGCTCTCCTTCATGGGCTTCCTTACTGTTCTCATATACAACATTTGATTTCCTATCTCTGCTATTTCCTGAGCCTTGAATATTCTACTTTGCATCTCCACCTGCAAGAAGCTCTAATTTCTTTCAAGATTCAGTCAAATGCTACTCCTTATAGGAAGCCTACCCTGATGTCTCCAACTGCTAGTACCCCAATCCTGACCCAGAAGTTGCTTTATATTAACTGTAAATATCATGTATTCACTCATCTCCCTGCATTTCCTCCCTGCAAATAAAATGTACACTACTTGAAAGATGAGACTTTCATTTTTCTTTTTGCATCCTCAGCACCACCTATAGTGCCTGGTGTATTAAAGGTTATACATAAATGCTTATTAATTGATTGACTCTGCTGTCCTTTATAGTACAATCTCTTACCTTCCAAAGGGAATAGAGAAAGAACTGTCAGAGAAGTAGAGCAAGAGCCCGGAGAATGCCTTATCACAAAATATGATCCAGAGATCATCTTCCTATACCCTTTCCAGTTTTTGACTATTGACTAGTCCGTTTCTTCTAGATATTTTCTCTTTCCTTTGATTTTTTTGGTGTATATTCTCTAGGCTCTTCTCCCACTTCAGACAGCTCCTTCTCTGTCTCCTTTACAAGTTCCTAGTCTCTCTCTAGGTCTTTCACTGTCTTATTCTCTGTCTTTCTGGGTGTCTCTCTGTCATTGTACCTCTCTCCTTTTCTCTGTCTCTTTGTTTCTCTCTGTGTCTCTGTCTCAGTTTTTCTCTCTTTCTCTGTCTCTGTGTCTTTCTCTGTGTTTCTCTCTCTGCCTATATCCTCTCTGTCTCTGTCACTGTCTCTGTATCTCCTGTCTTTGTCTCTGTATCTCTCTGTCTCTCTCTGCCGCTGTCTCTTTCTGTTTCCTTCCCCTCTCCCCCATCTCTTATAGCTTGTATGATGGTAGAATAAGACTTAGCGTTGTTCCTTGTTTTAATATCAGTCAGCAATGATTTCTTAAGCATGTGTTATGTTCTAGGCACTCTGCTAGACACTGGGAAAGCAATGCAAAAGTGAGACAGCTCCTGCCCTTCAGAAGCTTGTATTGAAATAATTGGGAAATTATTGTATTATATTATATTATACTATATTGGGAAATTTCTACAGTTAATTCAAAACCAGTTTGCAAATAATACTATTATGGACAAATAAACACAAACACATACAAATGGAATGAATTTCTTTCTGTTCCATGGAAGTATTTCAGATGATGATTTCTTCTAAGAAGGCTGTGTATATTTTGAACTCCCATGGTAATGTAATGTAATGTCTACTTTAAGAGCAAGGCATTTACATTTCCTTTTTTACTCCCAAGTTCCTTTGTTATCACTGATAGGGAATGTGCAATGTGGCATCAGGACTGTGGTTCTTTCTGCATCTAGAATAATGGATGAGAAGTCTAACTTCTAGATGATACCAACTGTGAGTGACTGACACTAAGTCCAACTTATGTTCAGAGCCAAGACATCCTTCCTTCCTTCCTTCCTTCCTTCCTTCCTTCCTTCCTTCCTTCCTTCCTTCCTCCTTCCTTCCTTCCTTCCTTCCTTCCTCTCTGTCTCTCTCTCTGTCTCTCTCTGTCTCTCTCTGTCTCTCTCTGTCTCTCTCTGTCTCTGTCTCTGTCTCTCTCTCTCTCTCTCTCTCTCTCTCTCTCTCTCTCTCTTTCTCTCTCTTCTTTGTCTTGCCTTCCCTTTCCTCCTTCTTTCTTGCTGAAGATTCTATTTTTAATTCATAGTTTGTTACCCTAGTTACTACATGCTATACCACTTTTGAGATAAACATATCTGTGTATACATAAACACACAATAGACATGCATATATGATTGTGTATATACATATTACTTCTATAAATTTAATAAACTTTCTTCATCTGAAGGACAAAACCTATAAAGACTTAAAAAAGCTTTCCATTCTTTGTATCACTGACAGACTTCTAGAAAAAGTAGTTTTCATTCCTTTCTATCACTCATACTCCCTAAAATATCTTACACTATGGATTCCATCTCTATGCTAAAAAAAACAATAAAATATGACTTATTATTTTAAATCTAATGACCTCATTTCTTTCTTCCTATTCCTAGATGCTATTGAACAACAGCTATTTCTTGATAGCTTCACCTCCCTTATATGACCTCATGCCTCCCTAACTACCATTGTGACCACTATTTCTCTCTGGTTTTTGGCTGTTCTTCATTTATTCCTTACCTCTTAAGCATGGTTATCCACTTTGATGTCTACTTTTTTTTTTTCTATACTCTCTCTCTTGGCAATCTTACTTAGTCTACGGTCTCAATTATCTATACAGAAGATGCTCAGATCTTCATTCCCTACCTCTCCCTAGAGCTTCAGCCCCACATTTTCAACTATACTTTTTTTTTATTTATACTTATCCTGCTCTGTTAATCCACCTGAACACTGCACTAGCAATTCAAGCTCAATATGTCTAAAATGAACCACTCATTTTCTCCCCCACGCCTGTCCTTCTCCATAAATACTTTAATTTGATGGTACTATTGTTCTTTTAGTTAACTAGACTCATAACATCAACATCCCCAAATCATCTTTGACTTTTATCTTTTTCTCACTCAACCAATTTGACTCTAAGGACTGACTATTCTACCTCCACTATATATTTCATCCCTTCCTTTTTATTCCCATCATGTCCAGCCATTTAGACTCTTGATTTCTTTTTATCTCGATTACTGTAATCACTTCTGAACTGATCTCGTTACTTTCCCCCAAGTCATCATTCACACTACTGTACATATAGTCTCCAAAATGCTCTGCCAATGATTATGCTACTCCTCTACTCAAAAAATATCTAGTGTAAATTCCCAATCCTGAGATGACAATCTGGTTCTTACCTTCCTATTTAGCTCTATCATATGCTGCTCCGCTCCGTAGATCCTATGTTCTATAGAAAATATATACTCTCATACTCCTTTTGCCAGTTAAAATCTCTCTTCTTTCAAGATCTCACCTAAGTTCCTGCTTCTTTTTTTATTAAAAAAAATTTTTTTGTTGCTTTTTGGAGGGCAATTTGGTGTTAAGTGACTTGCTCAAGATCACATGGCTAGTTTTTATGTTAAGTGTCTGAGGCCAGATTTGAACTCAGGTCCTCCTGATTCCAGGGCCAGTGCTCTATTCACTGTGCTACCCAGCCACCCCAGTTCCTGCTTCTTTACACAGTCTTCTCTGACCTTCCAAAGAGAAAATGATCCCTCACTTCACTCTTTAAAATTCTCATAGAATTTTGCCTGGACCTCCTCTTTGTATTGACTTTTCCCTTTTCTATCATAGTTGTGGTTATACTTGTCCTTCCTCATCAAATTGTAAGTACCTTGAAGACAAGGTGTTTGTATTTCAAGACTATTTGTATTTCAAACCTTAGTCGATTGGGCTGCATTAGACCTATATTTCCTATGGCTCAACATTTACATTTATCTACATTAAAAAAAACATCCTTCTACCTAAATGGAATGGATTATAATTTGACCTTTTGTCATATTAGCAATGTGGTAAATAAAAAGAAAGTTTTATCATTTGTGCTTATTTATTTTGAAGACCACATTTTTATTCATTTTCCAATCTATATCCATTCTGAAATTATTTCATAGCAATCATATTATAATTGAATAACAAATTCAGTGAAATTGAGTTACCAAGCTGTAGTTAATTCTCATTTTGCTAATTATATCTGAGTAATTACTAAATTCAAAAAAATACAATGACCATCTTTTAAAATTAGATAGAAAAGTAGTAACTATATTGCACAAGATGGGACAAGTTTCATTTTGCATTAAAAGGTCAGACCAAAGACATTTCTAAATGACATTTCCAAGAACTGTGAGGCTCTCATTGCCAAACTGAACTGAAAGAATAAAAGATATTTCTTCCATAATTGTGTACATATAAAAATAAAGAAAATAAATTACCTCCAGTTTCATCCTTTTAACATCATGTCAATGATCAGCATGAATGTTTCCTAGGGCAGCCTGTTTGATGATTTTGTAAATTATTAGTTTCCGCAGAGGCAGTAATTGTTGCATTGAGTAATAAGGGTGCATTTCCCTGTTCCTTTGTAATGGCTTGTCAAATCTCTGTCTTTCAGAGCCTTTGATACCTTTTCTATATTTAATCATCAGGCTCAGAGGAGGAAAACTTATAAATCCTCAGACTACTCAGTAGTAGTCTTTTCTATACAAGCAGAGTAATTTTTGTAAAATTCTCTTCCCAAAGGATCTCAAGTCACTTCATGAATCCTCTTTGGCATCTTGATAGTGCATACAGGGATAGGTGGATAATCTTTACCCATTGCTGTTCACTTAACTGCTCCTGGCCTAAAAATGCCAAAAGGTGGTGGCATTTATGCCTGTGGTTTCAAAACTACAATGCAGCTTTTAAAACCCTCAGTTGCAATATCAAAAATGACCACAAGATGGTGATATAGTCCCTTGAAAATTTCTGCTCCACTCTTCTCTGGGCAGGAATTCCAGAATCTTCTTTGAGGAAAAAAAGAGAAAAATGCTTATATTGAGAATGTGTATGTTTCACAACTTTATTAATTGAAATAATGTCAATATAAGATTGTATGATCAGTTACCCATTTTAAAGTTTAGATTGTCATTATGTGGAGCAATACTAACACATGGTTTAGATTTGTATGTACTAGATTTTTGACCAAGAGCCCTGTTGCATTTTTGCAACCATAGGCACAATGTACTATTGTGATCCTCTGGTTATGTGGAATATCTACATGAAATTAAATCACCATTAAGGAGGAGGTATTCCTATGATTTTTGTTGTTGTTTGCTATGAAATTTCTTGTTTACTCTTGCTTTCTGTTTCTCTTTTCATTTTTCCCCCTCATTCTTCTCCTGCTTCTCATTCCACATCTCCCTTTATACTTCAGTACTTCTAGAATTGATGATTTTATCAATACTATGTCTACTAGATCAAAGGTACACTTTGATCTAGTAGACCGTAATTGTGAGATGACAAATGTAACAAAAATGTGGCAGAAAAAAACAAAACAAAACAGGATGACCTGTAGCCAAAATTCTGGTCACTAGTTTTTCTGTATATTTCCCATCTTAAGATGAATGTTTGTCACTGGGCCACTGCTTGAAAACTTGCCAGCTTAATAGGACCTGACAGAGTTCCATGGTATTTGTCTTTGAGAACTCAAAGTCATCCCCATACCATATTGAGGCATTCAAACAAAACATTATGGAAAGCTTTTTCACTTAATTAGCAAAATATATTCCAAAATATGTATTAAGTATTTTGTTGAATAAAGCTTTATTTTACCTCTTAATTGTAAATAAGTGAAGCATTTTTAATTTTTTACTGTTCTCTAAAAAAAAAAATTCTGAATTGATAAAAATGTTAGTAATTTTTCTTTTTTTGTTTTCAAGAGGGGTGTGTGTGCAAATATCCTTTAAAGTCAAAGAATACTCCCTCCTGCTTTAGGTTAAAAAAAAATCAATGTTGATAATTGGAGCCTGGAATTTTTGTAATTAGAATGATCTATTTGCATCTTTCCACAACATAGAGTCACGTAATCACACAATTTCAAGGGACTTTAGATTAACTTGTCCATCCTGTGCTTGAAGCATGAATTTATTCTGTAATATTCCTAATTACATAGCTAAAATAATACCTCCAGATCAGAGACCTGGGTTGTAATACTACCCAATTTAATTAGAGAATCATAGAATCTCAATGTTGGAAGGGGAGCTAAAAGGACATTTAGTTTGAGCTTTTCATTAAGAATTAATCTATTTTACATCATCCTAGATCTAGGCTTCACTTAAAGACTTATGACAGGGAACTACCTATGGAGGTAGCTCTTTATGCTTTTAAATAGCTATAATTATTAATAAACGTTCCCTTGTGTTGACTTGAATTCTGCATCTCTATAGTTGTCACCCATTGACCCCGGTTAGGCCCTCCATCCCCAAGGAGATTTCCCTTTCACATGTTTTACACAAATATTTATAATAAGGACTCACATCTATAGACCACAGATTTACAAAAGACTTTCTTCACAGTAAACCTGGGAGACAGGTAGTGCCAGTATCATTGAGCTCATTTTATGTGATACCAATTGAGTACAGAGAGGTTAAATTGCTACTTGTTGACAAAAGGAATACTCAATTAAGAAGGGACACAATATTGGCACACATTCTCAAATGGGCACAATGGCATATTTACTTTTCTCCCTGAGCAGTTTGGGAAATAAACCCCTGTATGATTCATGACTCTGGAATATGTGTACATGATTGGGGTGGGGGGAGTCTGAAACTTTAACATTGCTACTTAAAACTGATCTTGCCATTTGTCTCTTACTTCTTGCTCCTTATGCTGTTCCCTGTTTGGCTGGCCTCAGGCACCACTTGTCTTCCCAGTTTTAGTTATTTCCCAGAGTCCCAAGCTCATTGCTCCCTCTATGTGGTCACAAACCTCAATAGAGATTTAAAAATTATTTATCTTTCTTCTTCACTTGAAAGTCTTCTTTAATGTAATCAACCTGAACAAGGATGTACACAACTCATGGGACCTGGGGTTCTTGTTTTTTCCTCTGTTGAGTGTTAATCTTTGGGCCCAGGCATCTTTGAAGGTGTAGTGCTTTCTTCCACCTCAGCCCTGTTTGTTGTATTCCTTTGGCAAGTTTTCA
The DNA here is from genome assembly GCA_011680675.1 of Gymnobelideus leadbeateri. Taxonomy (NCBI): domain Eukaryota; kingdom Metazoa; phylum Chordata; class Mammalia; order Diprotodontia; family Petauridae; genus Gymnobelideus; species Gymnobelideus leadbeateri. Next base: position 93,315 of record WOXC01011884.1, read on the forward strand.
AGTCTCCTCATTATCTTAATTGCCTTCTATTTATTTCCCAGGTATCATTGCCTCTTCCTGACATGAGCTACCTATCTCCTCAATACATTATTCCTTACTAAGGTAGAATATAGTATATTATCATTTCTCTCACTCAAGAGAGTACACTTCTACAGTATATGTAATCTCACTCTCCCAACTCATACTTGCATAGCAGGTTAGGTCCACAAGACAAAATCAGCTATTACTCCCTCATAAGGTCCTAGGGGCAACCCAGAAGAGATAGGGTGTCTTTCTCTATTGCTCATGAGCCCTCATCTCACATGTGTCACATATTATTCAACCAATTATTATTTCCTAATATTGCCTAACCAGTAATTAATTCACCAATATCAACAAAGTTATTGATATTAGGTTAAAATAACTTAACATCAATTATCATTTAGAATGAGATACTTACCGAGAAGATATGGCAAGAACCAAGGCATAAAACCCTCCAAAAATGAGAACCCACATTCACCTACTACCTCAGTCCCTGAGAAGAGTCAGCTCCAAATTTAAGTGGTTGCTACAAACATTCTCCTTAAGTTAACTTTGTGGTGAATAGGCAAATGGAGAGTTACTCTTTTGCTTGAAGGATGCATTGTCTTCAGGGCTGGGTCAATTGGCTAGGCTAGATGAAGGAAATCACCCCTTAGAACTGGCTCCTCATTTGGTTTAGCTGATGCAGCTATGTCAATCTCTACTATACACCCTACATTCTAGACCTTTGATGCTTCTTTTGACTCCTTGAAGCTCATAAGTTCATGACTTACTTTGCTCTATCTCTGGCACCCGTTCACCTAAGATCAGCAAAGTAGAAATACACAAGCAACAGAAGAAACAAGGACCCATGAATTCACATCTAAATGGCAACTGGGTTGGGGAGATAAGGGAGTAGGCAGCAGAATCTCTTTTTTCTCTTCTAAGAAGTTTGCAAAATTTTTTCTTTTTCTCCTAACTCAAATGCTACAAGGAGAGAGAAAGAAAGAAAGATAAACAGACAGACACACAGATAGAGATGTACACACACACACACACACACACACACACACACACACACACACACAAAGTGAGACAGAGCAGGCAGAGAACACTGGATTTTCTAGTGATTGGGCTTCTATTGGTCAGACCTCTCTTACATTTTTGATTAATGCAACCAATGATTTGAATAAGATTTTTATTTAAAAATTTTGCATCAATATACATTAGGGAAATTGCTCTAGAGTTTTCTTCCCCTCTTTTTGCTTTATCTACTTTAGGTATCAAAACCCCATTTGTGTCTTAAAAGGAATTTAGTAGGACTACTTTTTTAACCTATTTTTTCAAATGGTTTATATAATATAGGAATTTATTGTTCTTTCAATGTTTAGTAGATTTACTTATAAGTCCATCTGGTAGGGGCGGCTAGGGGGCAAAGTGAGTAGAGCACCGGCCCTGGAGTCAGAAGGACCTGAGTTCGGATCCGGCCTCAGACACTTAACACACACACAAACAAAAACCTAGCCGTGTGACCTTGGGCAAGTTACTCAACCCCAATTGCCCTCCAAAAAGCAAAAAAAAAAAAAAAAGTCCATCTGGTCTTTTTCTTATGACTTATTAATTTCTTTTTCTAAGGTAGTTATTTAAATATTCAATTTCCTCTTCTGTTAATCTGGGCAATTTGTATCTATTTAAAAGTATTTATCCAAGGGGCGGCTAGGTGGCGCAGTGAATAGAGCGCCGGCCCTGGAATCAGAAGGACCTGAGTTCAGAGCCGGCCTCTGACACTTAATCCATACAAACAAAAACCTAGCCGTGTAACCTTGGCCAAGTTACTTAACCCCAATTGCCCTAAAGGGGTGACTAGGTGGCGCAGTGAGTAAGAGCGCCGGCCTCGGAGTTTGGATGACCCGAGATCAGATCCGGCCTCAGAAAATGAGCACCCACGCATAAATCAAATGACTATCCGTGTAACCTTGAGCAAGTTACTTAACCCCAATTGCTTTAAAAAAAAAAAAAAGTATTTATCCATTTCACTGAGATTGTCAGTTTTATTGGAATATAGTTGGACAAGATAGCTAGTAATAATTGCTTTAATTTCATTTTCATTAGCTGTACACTTACCATTTTCATTTTTTGAGACTATTAATTTTTTCTTTTAAAAAAATCAAATTAGCCAAAAGTTTCTCTGTCTTACTGGGGGTTTTTTGGTCCATAAAACCAACTCTAAGTTTTATTTATTAGCTCAATTTGTTTTTTACTTTCAATTTTATGAATCTCTCCTTTGATTTTCAGGATTTCTGTTTCAGTGTTTAATTAGAAAATTTTAATTTGTTCTTTTTCTAGTTTTTTTTTTTAGTTTCATAACTGATTTGTTGATCTACTCTTTCTTTATTGATGTAAGCATTTAGAGATGTAAATTTTCCTCTAAGTACTGCTTTGACTGCATCCCGCAAATTTTGGTATGTTATCTCATTGTTGTCATAATTAATGAAATTGTTAATTGTTTCTATGATTTGTTTTTTTTGACCCACTTATTCTTTAGCATTAGATTATTTGTTTCCCAATTAATTTTTAATCTGTGCTTCCATGGCCCTTTATTGAATGTATTTTTCATTGCATTGTGTTATAAAATGCCTGTGCACTTAAAATTTCTGCTTTTCTGCATTTATTTGTGAAGATTTTCTGTTCTAATAAATTATTAATTTCTGTAAGGTTTCCATGTATAGCTGAGAAAAAAGATATAGTCCCTTTTATTCCCATTCAGTGTTTTCCAGGGGTGTATCATATTTAACTTTTCTTAAATTCTATGCATCTCCTTAATTGCTTTTTTGTTTATTTTATGGTTAGATTAATTTAGGGTTGAGAGGGGGTAAATTGAGATCTCCCATTAGTATAGTTTTATTGACTATTTCCTCTTTTAATTCATTTAATTTTTTCTTTAAGAATTTGTATCCTATGTTAATTGATACACATAAGTTCAGTATTGATATTATTTTGTTGACTATGGTACCTTTTAGCAAAATGTAATTTCCCTTATTATTTCTTTTAATTGGGTCTCTTTTTGCTTTTACTTTGTCTGAGATAATGTTTGCTACTTTTTTATTTCAGCTTAAGCAAGATAGATTCTGCTCCAGTTCCTTATTTTAACTCTATACGTAACTCTCTGTTTCAAGTGTATCTCTTGTAAAAAAAAAAAAAATACTGTTGGATTCTGGTTTCTATTCCATTCTGCTATCTCTTTCATTTCAGTAGTGAGTTCATCCCATCAACATTCAGAGTTATTATTGCTAACTGTACATTTCCCTTTACCCTATTCTATTCTATTTATCTTGCTCTTATTTTACTATTTCCTCCCCTCAAAAAAATCTATTTTGCTTCTGACCACTGTTTTCCTTATTCTAACTTTCCTCTTATCATGCCCCACACCTTCTCTTAGCCCCATCCCCTCCTACTTCCCTGTTAGGTAAGATGCATTTATATATACTTACATACACACACACACACACACACACACACACACACACACAGAGACAGAGAGAGAGAGAGAGAGAGAGAGAGAGAGAGAGAGAGAGAGAGAGAGATTTAAAGAGAGAGAATATATGCATATATGTGTGGGTCTTCTCTCTTTAAAATAGTTTAAGCATTGCTTGCTCTGCTTCATTTTCCCTTCCTAAAAACTCTTCCTTGTGTACCTCTTTTATATGAGATAATTTTACCTACTTTTCCTCTCTCTTTTGCCTTCTTCCAGTTAATACCTGTTTCTCAGCCTTCTATTCTTCTATTGAAATCATTCTAACATAATAGACTTAAATGCCTTCTCTCTAAGTAGACTCCTAATTTCCCTAATAATGATAAAATATAAGGGGTTACATATGACATCTTCCCATATAAGAATGTAAAACAGTTTAACTTTAAGTCCCTTATGATTTCTCATCCATGTTTTCCTTTTTATGCTTCTCTTAAGTCTTGTCTTTGAATGTCAAATATTCTATTCATCTCTAGTCTTTTCATCAGGAATGCTTGAAAGTCCTCTGTTTCATTAAATATCCATTTTTTTCCTTCTGTAAGATTATACTTAGTGTTTCTGGGTAGGTTATTTTTGATTGTAGTCCTAGATCCTTTGCCTTCTGAAATATGATATTCCAAACTCTCTGTTTCTTCACTATAGAATCTGCTTAGTCTTGTGTGATCCTGACTGTGGCTCCATGATATTTTAATTACTTCTTTCTGACTACTTGCGATATTTTCTCCTTGACTTGGGTACTCTGAAATGTGACTATATTGTTCCTAGAAGTTTTGATTTTGGATCTCAGAAGGTGACTGGTATCTTCTTTCAATTTCTACTTTGTCCTCTTGAAATATGATGTCTAGACTCTTGTTTTGATCATGACTTTCAGGTAATCTAATAAATCTTAAATTTTCTTTCCTCAATTTATTTTCCACATCAGTTGTTTTTCCTCTGAGATATTGCAGTTTCTTCTTTTTTTTCTTCAGTCTTTGACTTTGTTTTATTGCTTCTTGAATGAAGCAATCATGAAATTATTAGCTTCCATTTGACCAATTGTAATTTTTAAAGAATTATTTTGTTTAGTGAGGTTTTGTACCTCCCCCTCCCAGATTTGTTCACTTTTGATTTTTAAAGAGTTATTTTCTTCAATACTTTTTGTCCCTTATTCTTTTTGTTGTTGATTTATTTCAGTTGTGTCTAACTCTTTGTGACCCCATTTGACAAAAATATTGGAGTAGTTTGCCATTTTCTTCTCCATCTCATTTTTATAGATGAAGAAAGTGAGGCAAACAGGGTTAAGTGACCTGTTCATGGTCATACAGCTAGTAAGTGTCTGTCCCTCATTTACCAAGCTGTTAATTCTCTTTTCATAGTTTTCTTTCATAACTCTTATTTCTTTCCCTCTACTACTATAACTTTATTTTTACATTTTTAAATTTTAAATTAATAGTCCCCCAAACTGCAGCTATAGTGAGAGACTGTTTTTTATGCCACCTCCAATGGAATTCGCCCTCATCACAGTCAGGTGTAATTATGGCTCTGACTGTGACTCTGTCACTGGCTTTGTCATTTTGGACAAGACAAGCCACTTTATTTCTCTGGATGTCAGGGTCTTCTTATCTCTGTCTTTAGCTCTTCTAGGAATTCTTGTGGAGCTTGTGTCCAATATGTACTTTTAACCTTTGAGACTTTGCCTGTTGATGGTTCAAAGTCATTGGTCTTCTTCTAAATTTGTCTTGAGTTTCCTTGTCTCTGTAATGAATTTCTCTCTCTCTCTTCCTTCCTTCCTTCCTTCCTTCCTTCCTTCCTTCCTTCCTTCCTTCCTTCCTTCCTTCCTTCCTTCCTTCCTTCCTTCTTCCTTTATACAGTCCATTTTTTTGGATTTTATGTTAGAGTTGGTTTCTGATCATCTCTGGAGTTGGAGGTGGAGATGTCTGACCTGATCTTCATGTGTGTGTGTGTGTGGGGGGGGGGGTAGCCGGAGTTTGGAGAGAACAAGAATAGAGATATAACTAGCTTAGAGAAATAGTCATTTAGTCAACAAATATTTTTAAGCACTTACTATGCAATAGGCATTGTGCTAAATGCTGGGGAAAGGGAAAAAATAGTTCCTACACTCAAGTAACTCATGTTCTTCCCCCTCCCCACCCGGCCATTAACAGTATTTTATTTTTCCAAATTACATGTAAAGATAATTTTCAATATTCCCTTTTATAAGATTTTGAGTTCCAAATTTATTTCTCTTTCCCTTCCTCCCTCCTTCCCCTTCCCCCTCCCCAAGACAGTATACAATTTGATATAAGCTTTACATGTACAATCATATTAACCATACTTCCACATTAGTAATGATGTGAAAGAATTGGAAAAAGGGAAAAACTATGAGAAAGGAAAAAAAACAACAACAAAAAAGAGAAAATAGTATGCTTTGATCTGCATTTAGACTCCCATGGTTCTTTCTTTGGATATGGATAGCATTTTCCATGGTGAATCTTTTGGAATTGTCTTATATCATTGCATTGCTGAGAAAAGCTGAGTCTATCAAAGTTGGTCATCATAAAATGTTGCTGTTGCTATGTTCAATGTTCTCCTGGTTCTGCTCACTTCACTTAGTATCAGTTCACATAAGTCTTTCTAGGTTTTTCTGAAATCTGCCTTCTCATAATTTCTTATGGCACAATGATATTCCATTACATTCATATAGCACAACTTGTTCAGCCATTCCCCAGTGGACAGGCATCCCCTCAATTTCCTATTCTTTGCCACCAAAAAAGAGCAGCTATAAGTATCTTTGTACATGTATCAAAGAGCTCACATTCTAATGGGAGGAAACAATATGCAAATAACTATGTATATTTAAGATACACACACACACACACACAGGGAAAGGGTGAGAGCAGGGAAGGCCTGCTCTAGAAGATAGAATTTAAGATAAATCCTAATGGAAGTCTGATCCTATATCTTACCTCATGATCCTCTAGAATAATAGGATAGTACTGCCTCTAGCTGCCACCCTCAGGGTCTCATCATCATCATGTCCACATCTTAGGGGCCCTTGCCTCCAATCCCCATAAGGGAAAAGTCCAAGATCCTTAAGATGACCCACCCCTTACTGATGCAACTGCAGCTATAGTGAGAGAGTGTTTTTTATGCCACTTCCAATGGAATTCGCCCTCATCACAGTCAGGTGTAATTATGGCTCTGACTGTGACTCTGTCACTGGCTTTATCATTTTGGACAAGCCACTTTATTTCTCTGGATGTCATTTTTCTACTTTGTAAAATGAGGTAGTGGAACTAAATGATCTCTAAGGGACCCATGATCCTCTATGATACTATGATTTTGTGTCAGTGCTTGGTTTCAACTGACCATTTCTCATCTGCAACATGGATTATGAATTTCCAAGAGTTAGCATTTCAGATGTGACCTTTTCTGTAATCACACTAATGCTATCTAATTCTTTCTATAAATTGAAAGATGATCTTATTTCTTTATTTCTAAGTGGCAGGGCTTTTTTTTTATCCCTATGATTCAGAATCAGCTAAATCTTTGAGAATAAAGTACATAGCTACATACTGTGTCCTAAAATTCTTTCTAAAAATGATAGAATATCATAATTATCCAAAGAGTCATGATTATTTTAAAAATAGCTTCCAAAGGTAGTTAGATTCATAGTGAGAGGCAGCATGGTGGACTAGAAAGATGGATGGGCTTGGAGTCTGTAGGATTTGTATCTGGATCCCCCCTCAAACACTTACTAGCTATGTGAAACTGGGAACTTCTCTAAGCCCTGGTTTCTTTGTCTGTAAAGTGGAGATAATAATAACAACCACTTCATATATTCCTTGTATATATTGACTCTCCACAAGCTGAATAATTTGACTTAAATCAATGGAGCAAGAGTTTAATAGGTGCCTACTCTACATCAGGTGATAGGACAAAGTGGCAAAAGTTGGTTCCACAGTCAGGAAGATCTGGGTTCAAGTTCAGTCTCACATCCTAGTGTGAAATTTCTCTTAATCTCCCAGTTCCCTGAGGCAAATTCTGTAAGATAATCAATTGAAAAACAATTGCCAAGCTGCATTGATGGTCATATGTCTGGTTAAAAAAAAAATGTCCCAGGCACTGTACCAGGATTTGAACATAAAAAGATACAAACAGGGGCGGCTAGGTGGCGCAGTGAATAGAGCGCCGGCCCTGGAATCAGAAGGACCTGAGTTCGGAGCCGGCCTCCGACACTTAATCCGCACAAACAAAAACCTAGCCTTGTAACCTGGCCAAGTTACTTAACCCCAATTGCCCTAAAGGGGTGGCTAGGTGGCGCAGTGAGTAAGAGCGCCGGCCTCGGAGTTTGGATGACCCGAGATCAGATCCGGCCTCAGAAAATGAGCACCCACGCATAAATCAAATGACTATCCGTGTAACCTTGAGCAAGTTACTTAACCCCAATTGCTTTAAAAAAAAAAAAAAAAAAAAAGATACAAACAAAATGGTCCTTCCCCACAAAGAATTTGCATCCCATTGTCTATCATATGCCTAATATTTAGTGAGCTGGAGGGTTTAGTTTGAGTGGTTCCTATAATGCAACATTTGGGAGTAGACTTCAATGCCAATCATAACATAAAATATTAACATAATTTTAAGATAATTAAGATAATCATAATAGCTAGCATTTATGAAATGCCTATTATGTGCCAATCATAAATATTATTTTATTTGATCCTCACAAAACAAACCTTGGAGGTAGGTGCCATTATTCCCATTTTGTTGTTGTTCAGTCATTTCAGTCGTCTGACTTGTGATCCCATTTGAAATTTTCTTGGCAAAGATACCGTAGTGGGTTGCCATTTCTTTCTCTAGTTCATTTTACAGATGAGGAAACCGAGGCAAACAAAAATAAGTGCCTTGCCCAGATTTGCACAGTTGGCAAATATTTGAGGTCGGATTTGGACTCAGGTCTTCCTGATTCCATGACTGGTTTTCTATCTTCTATACCATTTGACTTCTCTTCCTTTAAGGAAATGTACTTTGTAAAATACATTATTTGGGCTATCACATCTGCCAGACCTTATTAGTACTTCTTGGTCAGTCTCTTGGGGCTCCTTAAGTTTTTTGTCTTGGCTATGTTGAGTATTAACAGTGAGTAATTGCAGGACAATACACCTTGGAGGATATCTTTCAAAAATAACAAACAAAAGAGCAGGAATTCTAGGTGAAGACTTTCTTTCTTAAGGCTGAAGAAAGAGAATCTCCAGCTTCTCTAGCAAGAATGTATTCTACATTTGGAAGGTGGGAATGATGTATAAATGCCTTATATGTAAAATGAGAGACTTGGCCTCATTGACCTGGAAGGTCCCTCCTATTTCTAATTCTGTGAATAGAAATATATGCTTAAAAAATGAAATAAGTATTTTAAACATTTGAAGGATTTTATTTTTGAATCCATATATTGGACCTTAGGGACAGTGAACAGAGTGTTGGGCCTAGAGTCAGAAAGCCTCATTTTTCCAAGTTCAAATCTTGCCTCAGACACTTACTAGCTGTCTGACCCTGGGCTAGTCACTTAATCCTGTTTGCCTTAGTTTCCTAATCTGTACAAATGAACTGGAGAAGAAAATGGCAAAACACCCCTGTATCTTTGCCAAGAAAACTCCAAATGGGATCACAAAGGGGCCGACATGATGGGAAAATGTGAACAACAACATACTGGAGGTCAAAATATAGAGCTTGACATTTGGGGTGAAAAAGGTATATCACCATGTGGCTCTATGTTCCAATTCCTTATTGTCTTATTCTCAGGATAGAAATCCTACAAAGCAGCTTTAATCTCTAAATTCTGGGTATGCATACTGTATTCTCCTTAAGCTAAATTCTTTAGGGTAAGCATTGTTAGTAGTCATGGTACAAATGAATTTTTTTTTAAACCTGCTATTAGTAGCCAAGGTACAATTTGTATCTTGCCTCTGGAACTTTTATTAAAGATTAGAGAGACTGACTCACTGAGTGATTTTAAATCCTCTCTGAAATCTAACTTGTTTGCTCAGGTTCTTTCACAGGACAAGCCTTTGTCTGTTAATTGCTTGGAAAATGATGTATAATAAAAATATAGCAGAAAGGAAGAATTCTCACAAAGTCATAGGATCTGTTGGAAACCACCCTTCTTTTGCCAAATGCTTGGAGTCCTCATCTTTTCGTAGACATTGCTGACCAGACAAGACCAGGAGAAGTGCTGACAAATTAATTTCACAGAAAGATAAGTTTAGGTTATTTTTTTTCAAATAACTATTTTTTTCTGGGAAAATGTTTCCCAAACAGATTCCTAGAATGTCTCAACATCTCCCTTTACTGCAAGTCTTTTATCTAAAGGTAGATAGGTTACTAGCATTTCTCTAACCTTCTCCCTGATTGACTACTCCTGGTTCTTCTCCAGCATCCTATACTTTTACTCAGTAAAATAATTCATTATTATAATTTTAATTAAAAAATATCGAAGATTGATTTAATCACGTTTATTTTTATGTTGCTTAGCACATATTTTTCTTTTTTTTATTTAAATTTCATTTTCAATTCCAAATGCTCTACCTCCCTTTGCCCTGCTCCCATCCATTGTGAAGGCAAGAAATATGATTACAATCATAAATATAAAGTCATGTAAAACGTATTTCCACATTAAATGCCCCTTCCCCCAAAGCAAGTAAAATAACTAAATGAAAAGTGTCCTTCTATCTGTACATTGAGGTCATCATTTTTCTACATTGAAGTAGATAGCATTTCATAATGTGAGTCTTTTGGAATTGTGGTGGCTTATTGTATTGATCAATGTTTTAAAATCTTTCACAGTTATTATCTTTGCAATATTACTGTTATGGTATAGATTGTTGTCCTGATTCTGATGACTTCATTTTGCTTTAGTTTACATAACTTCCAAGGTTTTTCTGAACCCATTTCCTTCATTATTTCTTATAGCACAATAGTATCCCTTTACATTCATATACTATAACTTGTTCTGCCATTCCCCTATTGATGTGCATTCTCTCAGTTTCTAATTTTTTGGCACCAGAAAAAGAGATGCTATAAATATTTTTGTATATATGTACATTTTTTTTTCTAAATCCCTTTTGGGTATAGACCTAGTAGCAGCATTGTTGGGTCAAAGAGCATATGCACAGTTTTATATCCCTTTGGGCATAATTCCAAACTGTTCTCCAGAATGGTTAGACTAGGTCAGAGTTCCAACAACAGGGCATTAGTAAATATATTTTTTCCATATCTCCTTCACCATTTGTCATTTTCTTTTTCTGTCATCTTGATTAATATAATGGGTATGAGGTGGTATCTCAGAGCTGTGTTAATTTACATTTAATTGTTAGTGTTAATTTACATCTAATTGTTAGTGATCTAGAGCATATTTTTTTTCATATGGCTATTGATAGCTCTGATTTTTTCCTCTGTGACCATTTATCAATTGGGGAATGATTTGTATTTTTACAAATTTGCCTCAGTTCTCTATATTTTTTAGAAATGATATTCTTATTAGAAGTAATCTTTTGTTTGATCATGAATTGTTCCCATATCCATAGCTCTGACAGGTAATTCCTTCCATGTGCTTCTTAATTGTTTATAGTATCACCTTCTATGTCTAAATCATATACTGATTTTAAGCTTATTTTGAGATATGGTGTGAGATGTTGTTTTCTGTCTAGTTTCTGCCAGAGTACTTTCTAATTTTCCCAGAAGCTTATTTTTTAAATACTGAGTTCATTTCCCAATAGCTGAGATTTTTGGGTTTTTCAAACACTAAGCTATAGTACTCATTTACTTCTGTATCTTGTATAATTTCTCTCTCTCTACCTGTTGGGTATTGTTGATAACATGTAGAAGTGCTGATGGTTTGTGTGGATTTATTTTATATCCTGGAACTTTGCTAAAGTTGTTCTTTGTTTCAACTAGTTTATTAGTTAATTCCCTGAGGTTCTCTAAGTATACCATCATATCATCTGCAAAAAAAGTGATAGGTTTGTTTCCTTATTCCGTATGCTTACTCCTTTAATTTCTTTTTCTTGTCTTGCTGCTGCAGCTAGCATTTCCAGTACAATATTGAATAATAATAGTGCTTATGGATATCCTTGATTCACCCCTGATTTTTTTTTTGAAAGGCTTCTAATTTATCTGCTTTAGAGGTAATACTTGCTCTTGATTTTACAGATCCTACATATAATTTTAAGAACTCTATTTATTCCTAAGTGTTCTAGTGTTTTAAATAGGAATGGATATTGTACTTTGTGAATCGTTTTCTGCATCTATGGATATAACCATGAGATTTTTGTTGTTGTATTTTTGTCATCAGCATGGTCAATTTTGTTTATAATTTTTCTAATTTTGAACTAGATCTACATCTCTGGTTAAATCTAACCTGGTTATGGTGTATGATCTTTGTGATAGATTGCTGTAATCGCCTTGAAATAGCATCTTTTTGGATTCTGATTTTGAATATGTTCTGCTATTATCTTCTATTTTATGGATGAATTCATCCATTCACATTCACAGTTATGATTGCTAACTGTGCATTTCCCCCCATCTTATTCTCTTCTACTTATTTCCCCCCTTTTTATCCTGCTTTCCTTAATCTCTTCTCTCTCATCACTTTTCTCCCCCACTATGAACCCCTTTTTCTTAGCACCATCCCCTATTTCCCTATTTCTATACCTCTGTGTCTATATGTCTATATATATGTATATGTAAATATAAGCGTATGTATGTACGTACATATGTGTGTGTACACACACACACAAACACATACACACCCACATACACACCTCTTTGAACCAGTTCAGATGAGGGAGGTTCAAGTATTGCCTGCTCTCATCCCCACTTCCCCCTTAATTGAAAAAGCTCTTCCTTTTGTGCCTCTTTTATGTGAGATAATTTCCTCTATTCTTCCTCTCCCCTCTCCTTTTCCCCAATTCATTTCTCTTTCTCACCCTTCCATTTTTAAATTTGAGATCATCCCAATATAAAGACAAAAACCCACGCCCTCTCTCTAAGTAGACTCCTTCTAACTGCCCCAAAGATGATAAAGTTCTCAGGGGTTATATTTGTTATCTTTTGATATAGGAATGCAAACAGTTTAACTGTAATAAGTTTCTTATGGCTTCGTACTTATGTTTACCTTTTTATGCTTCTCTTGAATTTCGTATTTGAATATTAACATTTCTACTTAGTTCTCTGGTCCTTTTGTTGCTGTTGTTGTTTTTCTCATTTTTTTAGTCTATTTCTTGACTTTGTCTTTTATGTTAGAGTTGGCCTCTGCTCACCTCTGTGGGGTTGGTGGGGAATGATTTGCTTAAGCCTCTTTTATATCCTGCTGCTTCACAGCTAGGTCTTGGGGCCCATAAGATTTTGATACTTTCCAAATGGTATGATCTAGGGCAGGGGTAGGGAACTTGTGAACTTGAGTCCACATGTGGCCCTCTAGGTCCTCATTATATTCATTAATAATGAATCTAAACTTCAAGGGCTATACTTGAGGACCTAGAGGGCCACCACATATGGCCTCAAGGTAGCAAGTTCCCCAGCCTTGATCTGGGAAGTGTTCTGGTTCTTGCTTTCCTGGTTTATGCTCTGGTCCTTACTCAGGAAGGACTCCAGTTACTTTGTGATTACAACTCTTTCTCTCCACCCTGGAAATGTTACCTGGAATGGGCTATAAGCAAAGAGCTGCCAAATGATGCCCAGCCCTACATTCAGTGTTAGCACAGGGAATCTTTTTCTGACCAGGATAAGGGAGTAAGGAATCTCTTTCTGACCAGGTCTCCTTACCATCTCTGTATGCTGGGTGCTTCTAATATCTCAGCAGTTGCCACTACTGCCACCTTCATGGCTTATGTCTAGTGTACTTTCACTGTGCCATCATTCCAGTGTCCGTAGGCCTTTTTATGTCCTCATAAACTTCCCTGGGCTGGGAAAATGATTCATTTCAACTTTTTTGTTGACAGTTCTTTTAGTGAGATGAGAGTGAAAAGCGATACGGTGACAGAAATTATCTGGGTGATGTGTAGCAGCAAGCCAGCAAGCACCCCAACATCCCCAGGGTGGCTGCCAACACAGGTTCTTAGATCTGCTTTTCAAAAGGAAATCAACTCAAAATGGGTTAACAAGCTCACTTTAATCAATCAAACATATATCTAGTTCAGGGGGGAAAGATCAGCACCCTGAACTTCAAAGTATACAGACAGATCAAATAGACAGGCTTCCAAACTGTCCAACCATTATCAATACCAAAATTACAGTTACTAGAGAGGGAAGCATCAACATCTGGGTTTTCAAAGCCGGGGGGCTCTCAACGGCTGCCCAGAGTCTCATTTGGTCAAATCACACAACACTTCTCAAAGTGAGCCCCAAAGCAAGGCTTCACATCAGGAATTATATAGCCTTCTCCTGGGTCAGAGAATGTAACCACCCTCTTGACCCACTGCCCAATCACACAGCATCAAGGTGTGGTCATTCCCGAAAACCAAGCCTCCTACCGAAGGCTCCATGTGACCACATTCAGTCTATTAGGAGGCAGAGTATATTTTCATATCAAGGAAGGTTTTCAGAGTCACTTAAGTCAATCAAAGGGCCTAGGGGCAGAGAAGATCTTCAAATCTGCATTTCCATTACATGATGTGAGATGGGAAAGAGGTGAGAAGAGGGAGTTCATGGTGAATGGTCTCATTTTTTTCTCTAAAACATGAGACATGGTTTTTAGCCTAGAGGATGGGAGTAAAGGAGTCATGAGTAGTTAGAGTAGGGATGAAAAGACTTGGAAAAACTACTGTGGAAAAAGTGTCTCCATATTAGATGATCTGAATATGCTCTAAAGCCAAGATAAAGAATATATGTAAATGAAATACTAAGTAATTTTGAAAGGGAACTGGCAGCTAAAGGGATCAGGAAAAGCTTGATATTGAAAATGGTGTTAGAACTAAATTTTGAAGGAAACAAATAATTCACAGAAGTACAGGTGAGTCAAGAATGCATTTTAGAAATAGGAAACAACCAGTGACAAAGCAGAGAAGCAAAGTTATCTTTAGTGGATGATATCATACTTATTCATATTGAGTTTTCATATGAATATGAGGAAGAGCAAGAAGGCCAGTTTGGCTGGATGGTAGTGTGGTAGAAAGAGAGTAATTTATAATGAAGCTAGGATAGGCTGAACCCACACTACAAACATCTTTAAATGCCAAACAGGGAGTTTGTGTTTTATTCTACAGGCTATTGGGAACTACTCGAGCCTATTAATTGGGAGTGGAAATTGAATATGATATGGTCACATCTGAGCTTTGCAAAAAAATTTGGTAGTTGTGTGAAGGATTGATTGGAGAAGACAGGGAGACTAGTTAAGAGCCTGTTGCAATCATTCAGGCAAGAAGTGATGAGGGTCAGAACTGGCATGGTGCCTATGAAAGTGGAGAATAGGGGTGTGATGTGAAAGCTGTTGTGGAGGTAGAAATGAAAAGATTTGCTGGTTATGAAATGAAATGAAATGAAAAGACTGGTTATGTGGGGTGAGGGAGAGTGAGGTTTCATGGATAATGCTGAGGTTGCAAACCTGGGGAACTGGGAGGATGTTGGTATCCTTAAAAGAAATAGGGTCATTGGGAAGAGAGGTTGGCTGAAGCAGGAGAAGATATGAGTTCTGTTTTGAATATGTTAAGTTTAAGATTTCTATAGCACTTTCAGTTTGAAATGTCCCAATAGGGAGTTGGTGTAAAACTAAAGACTAGGAGAGAGATTGGGACTGACTATAACTCAATGCAGTTCCACAGACAGTTCATTGTTCAGGAAATATCTAACATAGGGAGGAAATATGGAGTTTTCATTGTATGACGCATGATGGGGGAGGAGAAAACAAAAAAAAATCATGGAGGAAAGTTCCAGGGTTGAATGTAAGCAATCTTCCATGTTTTGCATGGAAAGCAGTCAAATACTTGTTTGTGCCTTGCTTTGCTGAGATCTTTGTAAAGGGAAGATTTCCTAAATGTTGGTTCTGAAAGAAATTTGTCTAAAAATCTTGCCCATAATTAATAACTGATGTGTCTTCTGATCTTGCTATTTGTCACTTTGGTTAATGAAACACCAAATACGGCTTGTATTTGCTTCACAGAGTCATTATCTCTAAATCCTTGGATGTAATCACTGTATTGGAGGCAATTACCAGTTGCCTGAAGAACACAGACTCTGATTGGGCAATAACTAACACTGTACTTAATATAGATGTGAGTTTTAATGAAGATTTGTGATATTTGAATTTATGGAAATTAACCATAAACCTGAAATGAACTTTAAATGGAAAGATTGATGATTTTCAAGAGCATAAGGAAGCATTTTTTAAAAATTAAATTAAATTAAAATTTGATCTTATCCAACAAAAATGTTGAAGCTAGAAAGTAAAGAAAGCATTTCAAAAGACATTACAAGCAATAACTGAGATTTCTTCCAGATGCTTAATAGGAAAGGTAAACGACTATATGAAAATGTATAAGAATACCTCACCCGAGATTAAACTTTAACCGCAACATTATACTTATTCTTGACGATTCAGATAGAGTCCTAACCCTGTTTTACCTTTCACCAAACTGTGAAAAGTACATAATTCAAAAGTGATAATTTTTTCTAATTTGTTTCTCCATCTTCATTCTGTCCTCCTTTACTGACTCTTTACTGTCTGCCTACAAACATATTTAGATCTCTAATATCAATTAAAGAAAAAAAGCAAACAAACCGTTCCCTTAATCCAGCTCTCATCTCATGTTGTGATTCAGCACCTTTCCTTCCTTTCCCTGACAGTTCTAGAAACAATAGTCTCTACTTGATACCTTCACTTCATCAGCACTCTTAAACCCTCTGTAATCTCATTTACAGACTCACTATTTGTATCAAAACCACACTCTCCTGGATCACCAGTAGTTTCCATTTCCAAGTCCAATAGCCTTTTCTGTCTTTGTCCTCTTTGGCTTTTTTATAGTGTTTGACATTGTGGCATAGTGAGTGGCATGCTTGTCTTGGGGTAAGGAAGACATGAACTCAAATCTGATCATAGGCACTTACTAATGGCAAGTCATTTATACTAATTGGACTTTAGTTTCCCCATTTGTAAAATGACAAGGTTGAATTCAATGACCTCTAATGCTTCTCTGATGATGATCTAAGGTATGATCCCATGGACTATCATCTTTGTCATTCTGATGAGATCAGTCTTGGGTGAGGTGATGCCTCAGAATGATTTAAATTTGTATTTCTCTTATAGCTAATGATTTACATAATTTTAAAATATTATATATATATGTATATATATATGTATATTGCTTTTCATTTTTTGAAAGCTGTTTGTTCATTGCTAATTTATTGGGAGAAGAATTCTTTGTTATATATCTGTGTTGATTCCCTATGGATTTTGGCTATAATTCTCTCATGAGAAATATTTGATGGAAAGAGTCTGTGAATATGTGAAAGACTGAAGACAACAGAAGGAGGAAGAAGTATATAGGAAGAGGACAATAAAGAAAAAAGGGGTAGGAAAAAGAGGAGAAAGAAATGCTGGCAGGGGGAGGGAAGTTAACTTAGAGAAGACTGTGGGGATTGTGATATGACAGCTCTGTTTAAGTATTTGTTTAGCTGAGGGATTTGTTCAGCTTGGCCGCAGAGGAAAGAATTATTAAAAATGATGAAAGTTTTGAATAAATTAGATTTATATTTAAGATGGGGGAACAGACATTTATTAAATACCTACTACAAGTCAGGTACTTTGCTAAGTACTTTAAAATATTCTCTCATTTCATCTTCACAAGAATCATTTCTGAAGTAGGTGCCATTATTATCATCCCCATCTTTCAGTTGAAACTGAGGCAGAGGGAGGTTAAGTGACTTATCTAGGGTCACAGAGCAGTAAGCATCTGGGGTAGATTTGAACTCAGTTCTTCCTGACTCCAGACTCCTTTATCCACTGTACCACATGATTGCTCCTAGACATAGAAAAATTTCCTAATTATTAAAACTAACTAAAGTTCTGACCTGTCACCTGTATTCTAGGCTTTTATTTCAACTTATTTATAAAAGATTATGTCTTGAATGTCTTACTGTCACTTCAAATTCAATATTGAACTCATCAAAGTAAACTCATCATCTCATCCTCCAATTATGCAATTTCTATAAGGAGTACCACAATCCTTTCATAAAAAAAAAAAAAACAAAAACAAAAAAAAAAACTCTCAAAGTATCTTGGACACTTCCCTTTCCTTCATTCAGTACATCCAATTGGTCACCAATTCCTGTCATTCTGGGTATACTTAGACTTGTCCTTTTCTTCCCCACCCCCCCACTTCAACAATGTTCATTAAGCTCCTTATTATATCATACTTGTATTATTGAAACTATATCCTAACTATTTTCTCTGTTCCTCTTCTTCTTCAACCTCTTCCTCTTCTTCAACTCCTTTTCACCATTGCTATCAGATTGGAGGTAATAGGGAGGCACTAGAATTTATTGAATGGAGGGGCTGGCATGGTGAGTACTAAATCTTAGGGAAATCACATGGACAACAATGTGGAAGGTGGATTGTAATGGAGAGAGAGTCAAGGCAGGGAGAAATAGAAGGCTATTGCAGCAATCCAGGTGAGAAATGATAAGGGCAAGAAATAGGGCAGTGGTTATATAAGTGGAGAGAAGGGAGTATATTTGAGAAATATGGTGGAATTAGAAATGACCAGAATTAGCTGATTAATTGTATATATGGAATGATTGAGAAGTTGATAATGGCATTAATACTGCAAACCTGGATGACTAGAAGGATGGTAGCATCTTGATTGTAATAAGAAATATTGGAAGAGGGGAGGATTTGGGGGAAAATAATGAACTGTTTTGAATATAGTGATACTAAAATATAGGTGATCCAGTTCAAAGTATTTAGTAGGCAGTTGGGGATTTAGGACTAGAGCTTAGGGGAGAGACTAAGGCTGAATATATAGATCTGGGAATTATCTGCATAGAGCTATTAATTTAACATTGTTATTAACTTTATGAAATTGTACTTTGAACAAGATAAAATCCTATCTGCCTCAATTTATCTATCATCAAAAGAGATACTTTTCTTTCCCTTCTGAGTCTGGTAAGCTAAATGATATAAGCCCTATCTCCAAACTTCCCAATCCTTTCCCCAGACATTGAAAAGAATTGCTACATTTTAAAAGCAAATTATTAATTTATTTAAAAAAGAGAAATTTTTTGTATTTAGATTTTCTTTTAAGTTTTCCTTCTTTCACAACAGTAGTTTAAGAAACATCCCACAGATTTGAGAAGCTATCAGCATATTATTTCTATGGTAATGAAATTATGCATAAAATACATAATAAGTACCTAAAGGCAAAACCAGTTATTTAGGGGAGTTGATGGCTAGAACCTAGTAGAAAATTCATGAAATGGAGTATTTTAACAATGGTAGAAACAATATATGTACTTTATGTGCAGCATGCACATGTAACATATAGCATATAAATGCACTGTGTTTTGTCTTTTATGTTGTAATTTTTATGTATTTCACTCTTCTTGCTTTTGATATATGAAAAATTCAGAGAGAAAAACATTAAAATGCTTACAGAAAGAGAAATGGCATGCCAAGATGCCATAAAAACTAAGTAGAGCCATATTTGTATCTGTTCTGTTTGCTACAGAGTCAAATTAAAGTTATTAAAAATTTACTTAGGCTATATCTATAAGAGTGCATTCCCTTGAAAAGGCTGAAGTGTTTTGATATGAATGGCTGGAGTCTGGAAATGTGAATCATCTCATTCACATGTCATCAAGATGGTTCCACAAGACATAGGGCAAATGAATATTTTGATCCTAGTCCAATCTAGTTAAAATGGAGACCTTATCTCTGACTATTTTTATTTTTTTTTTTTGTCAGTGGAAAGCACTCATAATCGAGGTCTCTTTTGGCAATTCATTAACAGTATTTTATTCTATTTTGCTTCCAGATTTCAGATTATTTTCTCTTTTAGAAGAGGGAAGAACCTCCATTTAAATGATTTTGAGTTATAAAAATATTTTTTTACTTTAGTTTTGGACTCAAAATTCCTAAAGCTACTTGTGTCACTTTTTCCTTTAGAAATAAATTCAGTATCTCAATATGTAAACATTTCAGGCAAGAAAGTAGCATGAATACCTTTAGGAATTTAGGAGTTCAAACTAAATCATAAAATGATATTATTATCTTCAGAAAATTAAATTATCTTGGTTTCATAGACTGAAAAAGAAAAATTTAATTATCAAAGTATCAAAGCTAATTAGAGCATATTTTTCTTTGTCAGAAACAGAAATGCATATATTCTGAAAATTAATCATCATCAGTTGTTTCTTAAAATCTTTTACTTTGAAAATTAGTACTGTGGCTTACTTTAAGTCAGTAATGCATAAGCAATTAAGCAATAGGTTTCATTCCTATTACTAACATTTTTAACTTCCTTTTTTATTGTGAATTTAATTATCAACAAACAAAAGTATGGCAATGTACAGTGAAGAGTAAGAAAGAGAATTGTATTTGAAAACATGAACTGCTGTGTATAGTTTTTTTTTAAAGTATATATCAAATATAACAACAGAGAAACATAGATCTAGAGTTGAAAGAAACTTCAGAAGCATCTAGTCCAACAACTTCACTTTTATAGATGTGGAAACTGAGGCCAAGGAAGATTGTGATTTGTCCAAGTTCCTTCACATAGTAAGCACCAGAGGTCGGTAGTCCATTACTAACATTTTACTAATATAATTTTACTTTATGTCTTGTAAAAATAGTTTATTTTTAATTTGAACACTTCAGAGACTTCTAGTATTTCTTTCCAAATTGAATTTTTATAGAAATAATTACTCACAAATTATATTTAAATAATAGATTGTACATATCCTACAAATGGAAAATAAAAAATTAAGTAAATGTCTATTAAGATTAACAAAGTTACAAGTCACATTCTTATAGATAATGATTATTTGTTGTTGGTAGTTGTCAAGTGTGTTGTTATAGTTGTTGAATAATAAAAACATAGACATGAATGTGATTTCTTCCTGTAATTGAATAGAGGAGACAGAAGAATTAGGTTACAAAAAGACAGGGAGATGGTGAGCAGCTTACCAAATACAATTGAGTTGAAATGTTTCTCTTTTTCTTCCATTAAATCTTATGAATTCTGCCCGTGGCGACACTGTGCGAAGAACAGCCTTGGGTAGTGAAAGAAGGGATTTTCAGAAGAATTAATTTCTGAGAAGAGCTTTGCAGAGGAAAGGAAAAGTAACCCCGGTGGATGTATGAGTGAAGAATGTGCCAGGATCTGGAGGCTTTAGGAGAAAATGCATGTGCTAAGAAATGGGGAAAGCAACACACACGTAGTAAGAGCCTATTTTGTGTCAGACACTGTACTATTTTAAAGATATTTCATTTGATCCTCACAACAATCTTGAGGGATAAGGGGCTATTATAATTGCTACTTTACAGTTGAGGAAATTAAGGCAGTCAGATGTTAAGTGACTTACCACTTAAATGGGTCACACAGCTAGTATCTGAGGCCAGATTTGAACTTAGGTCTTCCTGATTTGTAGCCCAGTGTTCTATCTACTGTATCACCTAGACACCTGAATAGGAAAAGGGAACATGCATAGAAAGAAGGAAGAATTGAGGGCATTTATTAGCTATTGATTATTTGTGATCAATAACTAAAATAACCATTTTAAGTGTTCAAACTGAATTTTTTTCATCATGGGGGAGAATACAGAAAAATGAATACTGTAATGACATAGGAATGAGCAGGGTGTTGAAGAAAATAAAGACCAAAGTTCTTTAATAATGCAAGAGAGGAAATTCTTTACAATTTGGATAAAATTGGTAATGTGTAAGAATGATTGAGGAGGGGAATATAAGGGTCCTAGTGGACCACAAGATGATCACAAGTACTTCAGTACTTTCTCCTTTGATTGTTTCAGATCACAATCCTTCTACTTTCTTATCCTCTGTGGTCCTTGTCTAGGTCCTCTCATAAATGATGCACAGAGTAACCATGCAGTGTGCAGAAGGCCTTCCTTTAGGTCTTTTAATAATATAGTCCCTTAGAGTTCTGTTATTAAAAAAAGTCAAATGGAATGCTTGTGTACAGACAAAGAAACAAACAACATATTGATAAAGTAATCTTCCAGTATAAGCAACACTGAAGACTTCTCTCAAGTATAGTGCTCAATTCTTAAGCTTCACTAATTTAGAAGATTCTGAGTAGAGTTATTAAGATGAATAAAGGTTGTAAAATAATGATTATGAAGAAAAGCTAAAGGCTTTTGAAAGCTATTTAGCCTGTAGAAGAGAAAGCTAAAGTTGTAAGAGAAATCATGCACATTAATAGATTCATTATTTGTCATGGTGATTTACTGTGGCAATTTCTATTCCCTCTCCCTCTGATGACAGTTTGTATCGAGTCCCAGAGGGTACCTACAGAACTGATTACGATAGTATGGAATGGTACAGTGGGTTATTTATGGCTACATTTTACTAAATAATGCTGATTCCATTTATTTTATAGAACAAAATAATGTTAGTGTATTTGGGGCAGCTAGGATTTAATGAATAGAGAACTGGGTCTGGAGTCAGGAAGGGCTAAGTTCAAATCTAGCTTCAGATATGTACTGTGTGATATTTGGCAAGTCACTTTATCTCTGAATTACTGCCTATCTCAGTGCTTACTTAGTACAGTGCCTGACACATAGTAGGTGCTTAATAAATGCTTGTTGACTTGATTTAATCCATGTGCTTGCATTATCTTATGCTGGCATTTAAAAAAATTCTTTGACAGACTGGTATTCTCTTAATACATTTTTTACCACTACCCACATTGGAAGCAAGGGGAAAAGTGAGGAAGGAAGAAGAGAAAAGCATAGGAGGAAATATATGCTAGTGACCTACAACCAGGGAAGACAGGCCAAAAGTTTCTCAGAATTGGGGAATAGCTACGCTAATTGTGGTACATGAATATAGTTGCTGTTTTAGAAGATATGATGGCTATGAAGAATCCAGAGAAGCATAAGAAGACTTGTTTGAAATGATGCAGAATAAAGTAAGAAGAATCAGGAAAAGAAAATATACAGTGGCTAGAAAAATAATGTAAAGAAATAGTCAACTAAGTGGTGCAATAAGTAAGAGCACTGGGCCTGGAGTCAGGAAGATCTAAATTCAAATTTCACTTAGACATTTAATAGCTGTCATTTTAACAAGAGACTTAGCTAGATTGCCTCAGTTTCCTTAAATGTAAAATGGGGATAATCATAGCACTTACCATCCAGGGTGATAAGGGTCAAATGGAATAATATTTATAAAATTCTTAGCACATAATAAATGTGCTTAGCACATAAGTAAATGCTTATTCCTTCCCATCTCATTAGTGCATTACAAAGATTATAATAAAACTAGTCTCTCTCTCTCTCTCTCTCTCTTTTCTTCCCCCTCCCCCTACTATTTGAATATATTAAAAAAAAACCAGAGGAAGGCTTCTAGTGCTATTGTTATTATTTGTGAAGATCTTTGGAAAGACAGGACAAGAACCATGCCAAAAGGGAAGTTTTGGGAGGGGATACTATTTTCACCAGTGGAGGGCATGCTCACAGACTGGAATTTATCTAAGGATTTAGTGAAAAAAATTTTGGATTTGGAGTCAGAGGACTTTGCTTTGAATCTTTGCTTTACCACTTGCCATTACCTATATGATCTTGGGTGAAGGTTATTCTGGCGACTTTTATTTTGTGAATTTTGAGAAGTGAGGAGAATAGACTGAGGTCTGGGAGTCCAAGAATCCACATTTATGATAGATTTTCCCCTAAGAAAGTGTCCTGATTTGGGGACAGAATACCTGGGTTCTAATATTGGCTCTAAAATTCATTACTTGTGTGCTTATGGGCAAGACATTTATTAAGAACTTACTATCTTACTATGTATTAGGCACTGTGTTAAGCACTGGGGATACATATAGAACTAAAAAGAATGACAATCCCTATCCTCAAGGACTTAACTTCAAATAGGAGATTATACACAAAGGGGAAGTAAAGGGAGTAGGTGAAGGTACCCTGATGTTGAAGTATAAAGAACCTTTTGACCTTCAAGAGGAAAATGAACATTGGCTGGCCTGAGCCCTTACCCAACATGGAGGTCTTCAGGGACAGCATGTGGGAATGATGGGGCAACTAGTGAATAGAGCATTGGAACTGGAATCAGGAAGACTCAGCTTTCCAATTTTAAATCAGGCCTCAGGTGCTTACTAGCTGTGTAACCTTGGGCAAACCACTTAATCCTGTTTGACTCTGTTTTATCATCTGTAAAATAACCTGAAGAAGGAAATGGCAAACCACTCTACTATCTTTGCCAAGAAAATCCCAGATGGGGTCATGAAGAGTCAGACATGACTGAACAACAAAAAGTACCAAAAAAGTATGAGAGAAGGACATTCCAAGGTGAGAAATCTTCAGGGGAAGATGAATGTTCCAGGGTTTAGAGGCCCCAGGTACTGAGGAATGTTCTAGAGTATGAGTACAACTCAGACATGGTTTTGAATTCTGAAAAATAAGAAGCATAGTTGGGACAGGAAGTCATTTGTATGTAGGCCTCAATTTCCTTATTTTAAAAATTAGAGTTGGAGTAGATAACCTCCAAATTCCCTTCTAGATTTAAATCTAGGATCCTTTGATACTCTACAGGAGGGATTCTTAACTTGGAGTCCCTGAACTTAACATCAAACAATTTCTGTATTTCAATATAAATGTTTTTCCTTGTAACATTAAGCATTTGTAATTTGTAAGCATTTGATTTTATACTATTATTCTGAGAAAGGGTCCACAGACTGCCAAAGGAGTCCATGGAACAAAAAAGGTTAAGAGCCTGTGCTCTGGAATCTATCTCCCATGAATGCCTAGGGCTTCCCATGACATAAAACTGGTTTTCTAGCAGATAAAAAGGTTCTTTCACAAAGAAGAGATCAGCTCTGTCTATCTCCCTAAAGACAGAACAAGAAAACATGGTTCATGGAGTTTAGAAAAAGCTTTAGATGGAATGGAAGGATGTATACTGAAAATTTACTTTTAAGAAGATTTGAAGATGTGCTGTTTCCTTCATTTTCTCATACCTAGCATTGGAATTAAGTTCAATTTAAGGAAGAATTTCCTGGCAGTGAGGATTGTTAACCAATGGATGGATTACTGAGGGAGATTCTAGTATTTTTGTTATCTCATTAAAACAGGATTGAAAATCATTTGTCCAGAATAGTAGAAGAATAAATTAGCTGACCTTTCAGGCTCCTCTATTCCTGTGATCATAGAATGACTCCCTGAGGATTATGTAGGTGACATATCTTCTGTGTTTGCTATTTCTCTGCTTATGTTTTTTTTTCCTTTCCTTTAGAAATGTTAGGTACAAGCATACATATGTTATATGTTTACATGTGATTTATTTGTTCAAGAAGTTTAAAATTTTTAGGTTTTACTTAGGACATGTGGGTTTTGAATAGTATAAATTCACCATAGAAAAAGCAACTATATTCAGGAAAAGAGGGGCAACTAGGTGGTTCAGAGGCTAGATTGCTGGACCTGGAGTCAGGAGAACTTGAGTTCAAATCTGACCTCCAACCTTTACTAGCTGTGTGACCCAGATCAAGTCATCTGACCCTGTTTACCTCAGTTTCCTCATCTGTAAAATGATTTGGAGAAAGAAATGGCCAACCACAGCCTTTTTTGCCAAGAAACCCCAAATGGGGTCATGAAGAGTTGGAAAAGACTGAAAAAATGTCTGAACCACAACAAAATTCAGGAAGAGTAAGACTATTTTGTAGGGAGAACTTAATGTTTGTTAAAATGGATGAGAAGCAGACTTGGCATAGAAGGCAGGTCTTTAGAGTCGAATTCAAGTGTTGCCTCTGAAGCATATACTGAAGCATATATACTATGTGACCCTTGGTAAGTTACTTAACCTCTAAGAGCTCTAGGGACCTTTCTTCTTAGAAAAATATAAGTTGTTGAGTTGAACTGCTCCATTGGAGGGAGTTTCTATACTAGGAGTTCCCAGTATCGATGAAGTTATGTTTGAGATCCTCTCTTCCCACCCCCAAACACATAAAAGGATTGGAAAAAAGACCTAAAAGATCTCTTGTGTTTTGAGTTAATTCTCTAAAAAGGGTTTATGGGAAAATGCGGATAATAATTGTACAAGATGAGAAGACATGAACAGAGTGCAATCTGTACTAACCCAGAGAGTACCCATGTTGTAGGGAGTGAGGGAGGGAAGGGAATATTCATTAAGTACCTATGATGTGCCAGGTCCTGTGTTAAGTGCTGTACAAATATTATCTCACAGCAGCCCTGTTTGATTCTCATTTTACAGTTGAGGAAACCTAGGCATTCAGAGGTTGAATAACTTGCCCAGGGTCACACAGCCAGGAAGTGTCTGAGGCCGGTTTTGAACCCTATCCACTGGACCACCTAGCTACTTCCCCTCTCCCTCCCCATGAGATCAATGATCCATTGATTTATTGAAGTATTAAAAAGTGCTAAATAGGTTAAAAGCAATAGGAAGATCCTTCAAGTTGGTGTCATTTTTCATCTTCGTATCTCAAGGTACTTCATACATGTTAAACACAATGAAAATTTATAGAAATGGATTTATATGCTCTAATAGTAAGAAAAAATAAGTGTGCTGTCTTTCTCAGGTTCTTCTCTAATAAAATCAAGATGGACATTGCTCACTTTGACATTTAAAAAAATACTTATTCAAATTTGTTGACTCATCAGCCTTAACCAGATATAAATTAGGGAATTCTGATTACAGTTACCCTCTTTGATAAGCAAATAAAAAGGGAATGTTAATCAGCGGGGTAAAAGATCACTTGCAGGGAATATGTATATGACACTATTTGTATTAGGTAGGGGTGAAGATATCATCTTGGATGGAGATATAGGGGACCCCAGATAAAAACCTGAGCAGCCAATATATTTCCACAACAAACTTCTTTAATGTTATCTTCATGTTTCCTGTGAGTTGTTAGATTTATATCAATTTTATATATAAATACATTTTCTCCTTATACTGAAATTGTGGATGAGCTAAGCTCTGAAGGCACCTATCCAAAGGTTAGGGGTTTTCTTGAAAGAGACTTGGAAGGATAAAAAGGAATTTTAAAAGAGCCAAAAGTCCTGGAATATAAAAACTTCTGGCTGATGACTAGTTGGAGTTGTAATTTAAAGCTGACATAGAGGTCAATTTCCCTCATACAAAACAAGAGCCATCTTTCCCTCTTAGAGTAAGAATGGTTACCATTTTCAACAAGGCAAGAAAGGACTGCTTTCTAAGTGACTCCTTCCGAAATGAGACAGTGATGGTTTATCAGAAAGAGCTTTGAGTAGAGAGCCAAATATTTTGGGTTCTAATCCAGTCATGGTCACTAAATAGTTGTGAAACTTTTCTCAAGTTGCTCAAACTTTCAAGCTTCAGTGTCTACAGCTGTGAAATAAGGGTTTCAATGTCTAGGCTTTAAAATTTTAAGTATATATTTAGATAATCTTCAAGAGACAGCTTGGCATAGTGAATGAGAGAGAGCTGGTCTTGGAGTCAGAAAGACCTGAATTTGAGTCTGGCCTCTTCACCATATTTGCTGTGTAATCCAGGACAAGTCACTTAAGGTTTCAGGTAACTTTAAAAAATTGTAAAAATGGTACAGACCTGGACCCAAGCTAATGAGGCAGTTTCTGACTGGCAGCTTCCTAGACTAATGTAACTAGAAATCTGGTTTAATAAAATAGATATTAACTAAGGGAGCAGGGAGGTCAGTTCCAGTTTTTCCATTTCTAAAGTAGGACCATGCTTTAAAGAAGAGTTTTCTTTACCTTCTACTACAATAAACTGTTAAATTCAGAACCTACTGAAGCAACAAATAAGAGTTTCTGTTTGTACAGGGTTAAGTAAGTTATTTAAATATATAAAATGAGAATCCAGGATATTCATTTGCTCAATCTTTTTACTTCTTTATAAAGTGTTTTTTTACTTGCTTTTAGTGTTTTGACTCCTTTTCCTATTTTTACATAAAATAAGAAATTTTACTAAAAGTGGTGAGCCTTTGAAAATACTCCATCAAGTGCTTCCTCACATTCTTCCTTCAGTTAGGATCTTTTAAACTTTGCACACCAATAGGAATAGACAAGAAAGCAGAAGGAGCTATATTTCCTCCACAGTTCTCCATATAGTTACAATTAGAAATTCAGCCAATTTTTCTGTCTGGTAAAGTATAATAACTACATTTGTATAATAGCTACAAAGTATAATAGTAACAGCAAATAATTTGACTTCATCCCCTTACAAGTTTTTGATCCAATTCAGTTGTGCATGTGTCCACACAAGTTTCACTCACAGGTTCAGAGTTCTTGTTGGCAACAACTTACCCTAAAGAGAAAGACTAGCTACTTGGACCTCACACAATGATTAGAAACAAGTTAGATTCATGACATTCCACTTAGTGATTCTGACTTTGAGAAAAGCACTAAGATGATTAATTAAAGAGCCCTAGTTTTCATTTTAACCATAAGGTCAATAACCATTGTCATGCTGGATCATTTGTGTCCAAAAATAATTCACTGAATAAAATGTGGAAGGCACAGCCTTTCTATGTGAATGTAAGATAACATGACAATTGAAGTTCATCACTCAGAATAAAAAAGGCAATTAAGGCCTCCAGGCTGCTGTGTTCCAGATGATATGGCACAGCAAGAAAATTCAACAGTTTCCTAAAGTTGTATTATACTCTCTAGTGAGGCTTTTTTTCAAGGCAACTATTTACAACTGTTCAGCAAGGACAAAAGCTGCAAACGTTTTAAAAATTTGTATTAATACCTGTTCTAACCATAGAAAAATATAGTTTATGCATGATTTCCATTGGAAATAGTACAAAATTAAATGAAGAGAAAGTATGTAGCAGTGCCATAATTTAATTCAATTCTATTTTTAAATTTGAAAAGGGAGAGCTTAGGAAAATTATTTCCACACTTTTAGCTCAAGACAACAGCATATCAGAGAGCAGCTGAGGTGTCATGGAAGGAACAAGAATGAGACAACCCAGATTGGAGTCCCTGTTTCACCATTTGCTGATTGTGTAGCCTTGAAGAAGTCACTTAACATCCTTAAGCCCCAGGTTTCCTGTCCATAATATGGAAATAATAATACTGGCAGAGTAAGTATGAGACCAAATAAGATGTATGCAAACACATTGCAAGTTCCAAAAAAGCCACATATAAATATGAGTTATTATTAGCTAAACCAGGAAAATAATGATATTTTTCAGACATGGTAAAGTAAATTTCTCCTTTTTAATCCATAACGCTTATCTCTGGGCCTTCTGGGGAGGCTTTATTCTCCTAGATACTTCTAGGACAGTTGCCCCAGCTGCTGCACTCCTTCAAGGAGGACACTCACCTATTTGACTGCAGTGGAGACACTTTTCTTCAGTCATCCCGATCAAGGTCAGAGTAGGTCGAGGTTTTTCCGAGAGAAAGCATGACTGGATAAGTGCTTAATGACCTGCTTGTTATTAGTGACCAGAATTTGAGTGAAGTGGGTACATGAAAAAGTGCAAAGTGATCAGTTAAACAAGAGTGAAGGTGTTATCTTTCTGTGTTACATTTGCAGGCAAATGCAAAGAGATTTTACCCGTGGAGTAAAAAGAGGAGAGTGGGCAGAGAACTCCTTCCTGGCCTCTCTCTACCTTCCCCCTCCTAGGTGTCAGTGAACGCTGTGGAGCTATGTTAGAGCTTTTCCCAGTCACCAGGGAAATCTGCAGCAGGTAGAAAATGGAGCTGTCCAGCACTTATTCAGAGTCTGAGAGTCCCTGCAACTCAGCTACAGGGCTTTTTTTCTAAAAAATCTCGTCACCAAAGTTTAGGGCCCCGGTTTTGGCTCCATACCTACCAGGTTCTTCCTCCAACAGGACAAAGCACCGACTGGGGAACCTTCTAGTCCCTGGCACAGGTTTTTGCAAGGAGTTGGGTCAACTTGTTTGTTCTTTTCTTCCTTCCCCTGGGGTTTCCCAATTAGGGGAGGCAGGTGACTACTGGGAATGTGGAGGTATCTTACACTGAATAACAGCTTTTCCTTCTGCTTCTGCACTCACCTGTTAAGCGTGGCAGGAAGACGGGAGAAAGGGCAAAGATGTAATCAAATGTCCACTCCCCAACCAATCTTGTCCCCAACTAACTTTAATCCCACACTAAATACTCCTCTTCTTGCCCCAAGGGAAGAGTCTTCCTTGAGTCTCCTCAGCCTGAGAGAGTTCATCCTTTAGGGCTTTCTTTCTGACGTCTCGAAATGGAGGGGGGGAGGGGTTGTGTCAAAGGTTTGCTACAGTGACTTTCCACCTATCTCGTTTTACCCTCCTTTTCCCCTCCCCCATTACTTCTTTCCATGCCCTTTCCAAGAGTTAACTCTACTTCAGGCAACAGCCTCCCCATAAGTGGGAATCCAGAGATCTGGGAATGATAAAGGCAAGAGAAAATTGGGTGTGGGGTCATTTTATATCCCTTTTATCTTGAGCTCTGCACTCCGCCCCCTCGTATCCCCTATCCCAGACTATCCAGTTGGGAGGGAAAAGGAGGAAAGCAGAGTTAAGCACCAAGGGAGTGTGTGTGGGGGGGAGGGGGAGTGTCCTCATTGCTTCTGAAATGTGGCGACAAGCTAGGGAAAGACTCCAAATGAGTCTGATGGCGACACGTGATACCGGCGGAGGGAGGGGGGAGAGAGAAGAAGGGAGGGATGGGGGTGGGGAATGGAGGAGGAGGAGATGATAAAAAGAGAAGGAAGAGGAAGAGTAAGAGGAGAGAAGGGAGGAGAAAGAAGGAAAAAACTGGAGGGGAGACAGAAAAAAAAAGAGAGATAGAGGGGTAGCAGAAGCATCTGCTTTCAAAATCACAAGGTCCCCCAACCTCCTCCCGCCCCTTCTCTCTCACACACGCACACATACACAGGAGCGCGCGCATACACACACACACACACACACACTCACACACACACTCACACTCACACTCACCCACCGCCCACCCCCCTCACAGAGAGCGCAGCGCAGCCGGGGTAGAAGATGCGCTGAGGCTAGAGGCAGCAGCGGCCGTGCTGGCGGCAGCGGGAGCCGCGGCGGAGGCGGGAGCGGGAGCGGGAGCAGCAGGAAAGCCCAGCTCCAGCAGCCACCGCCACAACCAGAGCCGAGGTACTACTTAGCTACCGGAAGAGGAGAAGGTGACCAGGACGCCTGAAGTTCCCGCCATGAGCAGCCGATTCGCGGGGCTCCGCGGCCCCAGGAGTTCCTACCCGTCTGAGCCCGCTGGTAGCTCCGCGCGGCCGCGGCACATCTAGTTCTGCCAGCCCTGCTCCGGGTCCCCGGCGCCACCCGGCGCCTCCGCCGCCGCCACTGACACCGGAGCCGCGGCTGCCGCGCTCCCGACACGCTTCTGTACAGAGCCTTGGCGGTCGCCTCAGAGGCAGCAACAGTAGCAGCATGTCTCGGAGGAAGATTTCTTCCGAGTCCTTCAGCTCCCTGGGATCGGACTATTTGGAGACCAGCCCAGAGGAGGAGAGCGAATGTCCCCTGTCCAAGCTCTGCTGGAACGGCAGCCGGAGCCCTCCTGGCCCTCAGGAGCCCGATGCTGTTGCTACCGCCACAGCTGCCACGGCCACTGCCACGGCTACGGCCACTGCCACAGCGACGGCAAGACGTGTACAGCGCCGGAGACGGGTCAACCTGGATTCTCTGGGCGAAAGCATCAGCCGCCTGACGGCGCCCACGGTGAGCGCCTGGCAGCAGAGGGGTGGGGGGCGGGGGAAAAAGGAGGGAGGTGGGCACAGGGGAAGTGGGGAAAGTTGGCTGGGGCGGGGGTCAGGGGGTGAATGAAAAGCAATGGGACAAGCTTGACCACTGGAGGGGGCAGCGGGACCTTTCACCCTGACGCACTTCTTTGGTCACCTATGCATCGCTCTTCATCCCTCCCAATTTAACAACTCCTGATTTTGAAAAAGATGGGGTGATATGGAAATCGGGGAACAGGATCATTGTCTTCTTGTCTCTCATTAGGCTCTTGGGTTGTGTCTTTGCACCCCTTTTGAAATCGGCCACCTCAAGAGTTTGGTGCCCCTGTTCTTCACCCCCTGCCGCCTCTCTAACATTCTGGGGCATTCTCTGTTTTAAACTTCGGAGCTTTTCCTTAACTACTTCCTACATCCAATCCTTCATTCTCCTTCCAATACTCATTTAATTTTCCTATTGTTAAGCGTCTCTTTGTTAACATTCCCATTGTTAAACATTCCTCTCCTGAAAACGTTTTTACTACTCCTTGTCTTCTCATTTGCCAGTAGACTAACCTTCTGTTTTCTGAATCTCACACCTATAATTCAGGTAGCCTTATTTCCCCAGATCATTACTAACTTCCCACCAAATTACTTTTAAGAGTTGCCTCTTGTCCTGGAAACCTCTTATTAACCTATCCATATCTCTGCCCACCTTTCCAGCCCTCATTTGGTTGGAGACTCAGTGATGGCATTTTTCTCACTCCTTGTTGGTCCCATTTCTGGTTCATCCCCCAAATTATTCTGATTAATTTTATGTCTTTTCTCTCCCTTATTCATTCCACTTCCATTCCTTTTATTCTCTTACGTCTTTCCCCCCATGTCTCCCTGGATATGTACTGAATCTCCCTATTTTCAGATTCCTTTTTCATCTCAAATTTACATCACATCCCCTTGGTCCTTGAAATCTTTTTAAAAAATCAATTCAACACTTATTGAGAGTCTTCTTTCTTGGTCAGGGTCCTTTTCCTTCTGAGTTTACCAACCCTTAGACATACTTTCTTATAGGGAGACACTCTAGATCATTGTCTAGATAGCAATGCCCCCTGAGCTGTATAGTTTCTCCTACTGTGTCCACTCTTTAAACACCCACTCTGATGTAGCTAGACTGAGAAAGAGAGATAGACAGGTGTGTAGGTAGGGAGAGAGAGAGACAGAGAGAGAGAGACAGAGAGAGAGAGAGAGAGACAGAGAGAGAGAGAGAGAGAGAGAGAGAGAGAGAGAGAGAGAGAGAGAGAAACAGAGACAGAGAGAGAGAGACAGAGAGAGAGAGACAGAGAGAGAGACAGACAGAGAGAGAGAGAGAGAGAGAGAGAGAGAGAGAGAGAGAGAGAGAGGGAATCACCACTCTGTTTCTTTGAGCCCCTTGAATGCTTTATTCAGTGTCTTCTCTCTTTTTCTCCCTAAAAGCTGGTTCACTGTCACCTTGGCCTTGATCACATACCAGGCTTCTGACTTAAGAGAACTTCTCCCTTTTGCCCAAGTACTTGTGGTTGTTTTAGAAGGCTCTTGATTGCCCATTATGAACCTGAAAACAATTTGGTTGAATTTAAGACCTTCCTTTGGGAGAATGGGAAGCTTTGGGATTTGGATAGCTGGCCTGGTGCAGTGGAGTATTGGGGAATCAGGATTCCATGGGTTGTCTAGATTGGTCAGGAGTCCAAGGGCTTCTGGGAATTCATTATGGAAATATAAGCAGTGGGATATATTGAAGAACTACTAGAAACTTTTATTTAGAATGTATGAAAATGACCCCCTGCCACCTTTTCCTGTTATTTTTCTCTTTCTCTTAATTTAACTCACTTCTACTTCTGAATGGAAAAGCTCAGGCATAAAATCTAAGCAAGGTTATTTTCTCCACTAGAAGGAATTGAATGAAGTAAGTGTACAGTTCTCAAATAGGAACATCAGCTTGGTAGTGCACAGCCTTGGGGGGGTGTTATGTCACAAATCATAAAGTGGATGCCCTAAGAGGAAAAAAGCCTAAGACATTCATATAGCAACACATACTTCTGTGATTTATGCTAGTACAAGGAGGGGGACAAGAGCAGCATTTGTTTCCTTTATACACTCTTCATAGAAAAGGTTTTAAATTCCACAAAAGAAATAGATTTTTGATACAGTGATTTTGCTGTCATTTTGATTAAGATGAATATTTGGCTTTGTTCGAAAGCATTTTGCCTCTCCACAGTTATTCCAGATTGCCTAGGAAGCAGGAATTTACAGAAGACTCAAAAGTAAGCCAAGACATTCTTACCTAAAACCACTTAAACAACTTCTTTGAGTTGTGGAGAAATCAAATATTTAACACAAGAATAAGAACCAATGGGAACCTTTAGAATTCATGATTGAAAGATACTCATTGTTGTCAATAAAAATATACGTACCAAATGGAAAATCTTTAGTATCTAGAATGTTTTTTTAAAATCCAGGCTTTTACAAGGTATGTGTGACTATTTCATTCATGATTTAATTTTGTCTTGTGTTATCAGATGTTTAGCAGTCATTTAAAGTCTAGTTTGGAACATTAAGTCCTTTTGAATAATGGCCTAATTAGTGCTAGTTGGCCAAAGGTATCCTTGTCAGAGTCATTGAAGCACAGTCATTGAGTGGATTAGGTTTTGAAGCTGCTTTGGTTTTGCTATTCACCCTCCCCCATTCTCCTCAATTTCTTATTGCTCTGCAAGTTGGGACACATTGTCCCAAAAAGTTCCATTGAAAATGTCAATGAGGAAAATCATACAACAATTTCATTTCCCAACTCAGTCAGAAAACAGGACCTCTCTGAATACACCTGAGAGGCTAATAGAAATCCTAGGCATTTCCCTCTTAGTGCAGCTGAATATTCCAATATTCTGAATAATACTGATAGCTACTTGACTCTTAGTTTAGGGACTGATGTGGTGGCACTTTTGGCAGTCTTTCATAGTATATTTTGGGACCATTGGTGGTGGGCTCTGGTAACTATTTTCTTCTTCTTATGGATCCATATTGAAGAAATCAAGTAGGTAAAAGGAGATTAATTTAATTAGGAGATAATTGAAAGTGGTTAATATTAGTGGATGATTCAGCAACATTTTATTTTTGTTCCCAGGAGAAGATCTTGTAGATTTTTCACAGGAGATATTTTGGTGGCTTAGATTTTCATAGCACTTTTCAGTTTACCAAGTGTTTTCCCATTCTTGATTTACTTGCCCTTTTGAGGTAGGTAGGTCAGGTGTTGTTATCTCCAGTTTATAGATGAGGAAATGGAACTGACTGCAATCATCTTGTTATTATGAATATGTGCCATGGTGTAGTGGAAAGAACACTGGGCTTGTAGGCAGGTTGACAATGTAAATTGCTCTCTTTCATTGACTAGCTGTGTCATTAGGGAATTCACCAATCCTCTCTAAACCTCAGTTTCCTCATCTATTAAATGGAGGCAATATTATCTGTACTCTCTAACTCACAGGACTTTTGTGAGGCTCATCTAGAATAATGTATGTGTAATACTTTAGAAATGTCAGTCATTGTTATTTAATTGACTAGAGAGACATTCAAGGTGGGTACATTTCATTTATTTTTAGAGTATGATCTTAGCTTTTAAAATTATTGAAGGAGTGGTCACAAATGTAACATTTCCACAACTAATATGACCAACACAAAACAACATATATGTTCTACAGTAGGCAATAGGTCAGTAGAATCATCTGCATAGATTAGTTCACATAATTTTGAGGGTTTTAACTCTTTTGAGAAGAGATGTCCACATTAGTGTGCTATTTCAGCTGGGTACATTATTCTCATTTTGTAGAGGAGGAAATTGAGGCACTGTGGAGTTATATGATTTCTCCAAGGTTAACTAGCTCATGATGGGTCCAGGTCTTCTGATTCCAAGTCTTTCACCATACTATCTTCCATTAACATATACTACTTCAATTATTTCAAGGCCTCCAAGATTTTGACTATTTTATTTTGAGGGAAACTCCCTTGAAGGAAAGCATGAAAAGACAGGTGGCACAGTGGATTGAGTGCTGGACCTGGAGTCAGAAAGACTTCAGTTCAGATGCAGCCTCAGACACTTATTTCTCTGTGAGCCTGGGCAAGAGATTTCAGCTTTGTCTCCTCAATTTCCTCATCTGTAAAGTTAATGATAATAATAGCACCTACCTTCTATGGTTATAGTGAGGATAAAATGAGAAAATATTTGCAAACATTAAAGCAATATGTAAATGCTAGTTCTGGTGATGATGATGAAAAATCCTAAAGTCATACAAGTAACCTGTACTTTATTCACTATGATTCTATGGGGCCCAGCTATTATCATCACCATCTTTGTCATCATCATTCCCATAAAAAAATTATACAGGACTGAATTAAAAAAAATGAAAATTTGAATTAGAAGTTATTTAATTTAAAATAATTTAATACTTGGGAACACATATGGAGAAACAGCTGGGATTTTCACATCTAGAGTGAATTTAGTAACTCATTTATTCTTGAATTTTTTTTTCTTACAACTTAAGGAACTTAGAACATTGGCATTAGACATCAGTTTTAGGTCTGCCCCATAAGGTCAGTTGGCTACTGAGAGATGTTCCATCAGATCAGAAATGATTTATTAGGTATTCCTTGCAAGTGAAGAACTAATAGCACTTTTGGTACAATACTATCTAAAGCAGAGGGATTTGGGAAGCATCAGAGAGGAGATCTGCAGAAATAGAAATATTATAATAGGATGACTGCCAGGTTGAGAAGGCAAAAATGTTGAGAGAGAAGACCCAAAGAGAACATTCAAGAAGGGAAGATGAAAGGGAATTAGTATTCAAGGGTCAAAAGAGTTCTCAGCATTTAGGAGAGGCAAGTTGCATTTCTGTGAGTCAAAAATGGAAGGAAAGAATAAATGAGGAGGAATAAATAAAATCATATTTAGCCTCTTCAAATACTAAATATGAATGGATGAACACTGCCTGGAAAAGTAATATAACAAGCATAGAAGTAATGAATAAGTAATTTAAAAACGACAAACATATTAGCTTATTTTAATGTATATTTAAAGAAAGTCCAGTTTGTTTTTTTGTTCTTTGGAATGTGAAATTTGACACCTAATTTTGACAACAGGATTGTTACAGTTAGAAAATTTAGCTAAGGTCTATTTTGGTGGATTATAAGTTTTTAGCTTTATGTATATTAGAAAATATGTTTCTAATGTATACATATCTTTCAGTCTATAGTTGCTTGCTACATTGATCCTAAAATTTATTTAATTATATATATATTAATTTCATTTAATCATATTTGAACATCTTGAAATCATATGTCTCTTTTGATGTTTTTGAAAATTTGTTTAGTTATCTATTTATTATAAATGTTTGCAGAATGTGTTTAAAACAATCGATACCTATACATTGTGCGTACACATAAATACATAAACATGTATGTATATACACATATACATATATATGAACACATGAAAAACATAAATATATAGAAGTATACCACATTTTAGGTGGTATTGTGTTGTAATAAATTAAACAAATTAATAATTGAACACCTTTTTAGTGCCCTATTGCTATAGTTTTTAAAAGGTTCAGATTTAAGTATTTCTGTCAAGCTATGGAAAGATAAATAACTTATAAAAATAATTTCCACATTTCCTTTCCTAAAAATAACCAAAATAGACATTTTGAAGAATGACTGTATTTTTAAAATAGAATAATATTGAATAAACAGATAGAGGGAAAGGAAATTGCTTACTAAAACTGCTTTACTATTCACAAAGTTTCTTCTCTGTAATATACAAAATGTTGTGTACCTGTGTTCAGGAAAGCCTAATTTATAAGAAGCAGTAATTACCTAGACTAATGTTATGGATATCTTATATACACATGCTCTCCTATATTAGTATTTTGCTGCTAGATTAATTGTTAAGCCTTTGTCTACATGATTAATTTTTTTCCCCCAAATGCTTTATTAACTTCTGGTTTACATCATTCATTTCCGTCAGATTTTAAGTTACAATTTTTTCCCCATTTTCCCCCTACCCACCACCCCAGAATAACAGTCATACAGGATATCCCCTCATCCAATCTGCTCTCTCCCATCTCTTCTCCCATACCTGCTTCGACTTTTCCAACAGGGCAAGGTGAATCCCCAAGCCCCATTGCCTGCATGTCTTAGCTCCCAATTATATGCAAAATAGTATTAATCATAGTATTTATATATTTTTTAAAAAATTGATTTTAAAAGGAAGATAAGCAACTCAGTATATACTGTACATGTGTAGCTATGCAAAACATGATTAATTTTGATGGAGAAAAGTGGCATAAATGAGCATTAGATAACATGTAGAAATGACACATGATTATATATTTTCTGCTTGCGGTATATAATTTATCTACCTGAAGGACTCCAATATGTGTGGAAAGAACATTTCATTATGTATTTTTCCCCAAACCTTTATTGTCTCTTGTAATTTTTAACTTTTGATTTAGAATTACATGTGTATATATACATGCACATACATACACACATTGTTCTAAAAATGTTTTTGAATTATCAGAACTTAAAACTGCATCAAGACTTTTAGGACAACCTATGTTATATAAACATGTATATATTCATATATATATATTCAGATACATATATACATGTTTATATAATATTGATGTATAATGCATATATATATATATAATATGGAGCCATAAGAAAAGCAAAATGTTTATTATAAGGATCTTTTGTTGAATACTTTAATAAAATTGTAATTTCATTAATGTAGATAACCCTGCAACAGAGCAGATTGCAATTCATTTATGCCATACTGTCTTATTCTGTGTGACAATTGCCCATATCCAACCAGAAGTCCTCCATAGGGGTTCTACCCAGTAGGTTAGAATCATTTCTAGATATTATGTGGGTACCAGAGGACCATCTTGGCTATCTGTCCAATCATTATCCCTCACTCCTGCTATATCACTGGTCCATCAGTCATCCATTTCTCTCATGATAACCTTTATAAAACCATTTATCCTGAATAATTTTTTTCATCTGTGATATGCCCATCATATGCTCCATTGTTCTTTGAATGACCCACCACTTAAATTTTTTGGAGAGTGTGGTATTCATGACTCCCAGCCGCACAGCATCACTGGAAGAATGATGATTTTAAAAAGATGGCCCTGGGTTTCAGGGATAAGCTTAGGGATATTAAAATCATTTTTGAATTCCCCCAATATAAACCAGTCTGCTCTCTGGTCACTCCTGTTCAATACTATGCCTGATTTATTATCTTTCCCCACTCAGTGCCTATCAAAGATCAAGCACTCATATGTACCAACTTTGTAGATCAGTCTCTGAAAGAGAGCATTCTTTTTCCACTTAGTATTTCTTGTGTGGACAGTTACTCTTAACTCTTTTGAAATGTTATGGGTTGCATTAGGAGTTTCTGTATTGTTCTGGAGTTGATGTAACCAATATAATGTGTTCTGCAATTAGGAGTTTACAGTATAAGTGCATAGCAAGCACTTTATAAATGCTTCTTGACTGGAATGATGGAAGAGCATCTGAAAGACCTCATGATTTGTAAGGAATCACTCTTCCATTTGTACTCTGCTCTGGACGTGCTCTGTGATAATAGCAAGTATTTTTAGCATTTTTCTTGAATGTGACAGTAAAATAGTTGCTTTTTCTGAACGACTATATTGCCCACTGTATGTCTTTAAAGAGCTTTAGTCTTTCCTACTGGAATTATACACACATCCAGGAGCAATTTAAACATCATGTATTCCAGTACTAAGCTGTGAGAATATTTTTAGGTGCAACATGTGGCTGCCATATGGACTTCAGTTTTTTCTCAGTTTTTGTAGGAAGTGTGATCTAGAGATTCAGTCCAAACCTTTAAGTTCCCACTTGAAAACCCTTGCTCTAACCTTGACATTTTTTTTATAGCAAAATCTATTACCCTCACACTATTAGGAAAGTTTAATTAGTCCTAGTTTTCATTTTTGCCCTTTTGTGGTATGTTTGGCCATGTCAAATACATTATTTAGACTTGCATTCATGTGACAGGAGCCATACTTAAATGCTTAGGCTCATCTTCACTTTGTATTAAGAGCTATTGAACAGAATTTCAGAATAAAGTTTTTTTTTTAATAACAAACAAGTTGAATAGTATCTTTTCCCTATCAGTCTTGAAAAGCAGTCTGTTCATATCTATTATATCATGTAAATGGACTGGAAAGTACCTAGGCATCATGAGGAACTCAATCCATCCATTTGGATGACTCATATCTAGTACAATGTGGGTTAGGTAGAAGATAATCAAAGAGAGAAATCTTTGGTAGGAACAGGGTCGTTGGTTACAAAAAGCACCTCTTTGAAGTTTATAAGACTATCTTCAAATGCTCCTGGATGATTGGGTTAGCAGACCTACAGCTATGAGCTGTAAGTTTCTATGTAAAACCAACAAGAAGACTTTGGGTGATTCAGTTTCCATCCCAATCTGATTTATGACCTCTTTAGTTGTCTATGTTTATTTCAATATAATGTAAGCAGATATATCCATTCAAAGTTTTGATAATCAGTTTGCTTTGTACCAACCAACAGCACTTTCCCCACTCGCAGTAATAGGCTTTGCTGCTCTCTGTACTCTCACATTTTTATGGAAAATAGGTTGAATGTCACAATGTCCCTTTTGTGGCTCCTATGGTCAAGATCCAGTAACAACTTCTTTTCGTTAATGGAGCCAGGATAGGGAGAAGATGAGGCAAGGTAAAGGAAGTGAGAGTAGAGTGGGAGTAGTGGGGGATAAGTCAAGTTCACATGACAGTCAGAAGGGACTATTTTCCCTCAGTATTTTTAGGGCACTGGGGTTTCCACTCAGCTGCTGTTGTACTCTTCTGTGGAGGATTCACATAGTTCTCTCTTTTTTAAAGGGTCTATGGGAACTAAGGTTCTCTCTTTTTTAAAGGGTCTATGGGAACTAAGGTTCACTTTC
Source organism: Gymnobelideus leadbeateri (assembly GCA_011680675.1). Lineage (NCBI taxonomy): Eukaryota > Metazoa > Chordata > Mammalia > Diprotodontia > Petauridae > Gymnobelideus > Gymnobelideus leadbeateri. The sequence goes on from WOXC01011884.1 coordinate 133,728, forward strand.
AATATCCTGGGTCTCCATTGTAGGGTCACCTATATTTATGTCCTGAGGTTAGCCTCCATAATAAGCCCCTGAGTTGTGACTGACTCTCCCTCCACTAGACTACCCTCTAGTCAGAAAGTATAAGATGGCATCAACAAGTTGCATAGTGTATTTTCTTTTCTCTCTTTTGCTTCATGTCTGTAATTTTTCCTGTAGGGGCACAGGAATTATTTGAGAGCAGGAACTGTTCCTTTTTTGCTTTTGTATTCCTCCTGTTGAAGACAATTCCTTGCATATGGTCAGAGCTTCTTAAATGGTTATTGGATTGAATAAAACAACAAGACTTCAAATTTGTTCATGTATCAAATATATGTAAGACTAAAATGGTTTTTTTAGAAATAATGTTAGCATGTAATTAATAATTATTTCACTTGTTTTGCAAGAATGCTTTAAAAAAGGTATTTCAGATGCTGTTATCTCTATTTTATAGATAAGAACACCTTTTCTCAAAGGATTTAATTAACTTTTCTATGATTCAATGACTTGTCTATGCTAATAAATAGCAGACACAGGGCTGAAATGTGTCTTTGGATTCTAAGATTAGTTCTTTTCCCATTATCCTGGACCATCTCTATAGTCTAGGTGAGTCTCTTGGCCTCTTTCAGTTCTTTTCCTTAAATGTGAATAATAATACTCTCACAACTCACGCAAACTACCTCACAATGTTTCAGTGAGAGTTTAATTTCATCAATGTGCATATTCCTCTATTAATGCATAGTAAACCTTCCATGATATATTAGATGGTCTTTAAGAATTACTTGACCAATTGATTAATCACCTGGAGTCAATTTGGTGCTATTTTTTCCAGGTTTGTCTACATTGCCCTTTAACATCAACCTAAATATTAAAGGTTAGAAGTCTTTCTAGCACAGACCTATCAAGCCTTGTATAGCCTGATTTGAGAGGTCAGGGCCACTTCCACAGGAAACATTGGAGTAGTACTTTAGAAGAAGATTAATGATAGTAATAATACAATATTAAGAAGCAGTATGGTAAAGTGGAAGGAATGCTATGCTTGGAGCTATAGAGAATGAGTTCAAAGCTTCCCTCTGTCACGTGCTATCTATGTGACAGTGGGCAAGTCATTTACCTTCTCTAAGTCTCAAGCAAACCTGTAAAGCTTCTAGCACTTAGCTCAATATCTGGCACAGAGAAGGCACTTAATAAATGTTTATAGATTGATTAACCTATCTACCAAGTTTTTAATGGGTTGTGATCTACAATGGTGGAGGGAGTTCCCACACTGAAAGTCTCTCACTCTGCTGAAATCACAGATTTCTTAGTAATAATATTACTTATGAATAATACTAAGTTATTTCCAATATATCCTGAATCCTACTTCAGAGAATGTAAGCTCCTTGGGGAAGGGGCTGTTTTTGACTTTGTATCATTACTTATCCTGTCTCCAGGATGAAATTTAGACCCCGCAATTTGTCATTTAAAAATCCTGTATAATCTTCCAAACTGTTTACCAGGTACATACATGCTCCTCTTCATGTTCTTTATGGTCCAATCCAGGGGTGGGAAACTTGTGGCCTTAAGGCCACGTGTAGCCTGCGTGCTCCTTAAGTGTATGTAGCCTTTTGACTGTCCATCTTTTGATACTCCATCTTTCTTCCTTATATAGATTGTTCTCATGCCTTGCAAACTTCTTCCTCTCCTTCCTCTCCTATTACAATACTTAGTTCTGTTCAAAGTTCAGCTCAAGTGCTTCCTTTTATACAATCTCCAGCTGCCAGTCTCCTTCCCTCTCCTCACCCTCTGGCAAGTAAAATTTAATTTCTAGTTTTTATTATTATTTTTTTACAACACCTGTGACTTCACTGGTGTAGTAAGCACCCAAGTAAGAGACCTCGGCTTCCAATGCAGAGAACCTTGTATTTACTTTGTTTTCTATTTATTTACATGTGTACCTTTTTGTTGCCACTTGTAGAATGTAAGCTACTTTAGGGCAGGGCCTGTTTATTTATTGCTCCCCCAGTGCCTGGCACAGTACCTGATATATTGGAGACACTTAACTGTCTGTGGGTTGACTGAATAAATGCTTAGTCCCTGGTTGTTGAATCCTAAATGAATACTATTGGTCTGCTCACTATGACAACTTCCCTGCCTGGTTGAGCTAATGTTCTTGCTTCTGCAGCCTTATCACAGCCTGTTTCTGTCCTTGTGCTAGACTCATCAGTAAGAGTGGAAATCAGGTCATCTATTATTATGACATTATAAATTATAGTGCTTTTAACTTTGCAAAACACTTTCACATCTATTTTTTAAAATTTGATCATAATGGCCCTGTGTATGAGAAAGAGAGCAGACAGTATTTTCACCATTTGAAAGAAAAATAACTGAACCACTGAGATTTTAATTAATTAACCAATCCAATATTTATGGCATACTTCCTATGTGTAAGGCATCACTGCGTCATGCAAGGTGCTGTAGTGTATGCAAAGAGAATAGGAAATGGTTTCACTTCTCAAATTAAGTCTAGTTGAGATGACATTTTTCCTCAAATGTAAAATGAAGGATCAAATTTTTTCTAATGTCTCTTCCAGTTATAAACCCCCCTTATTCATGTGAAAAGTTAAATAGCAATTTGAGATTAGATAGCAGCTTTAAAAGTCAAGAGAATAAAAATGTATCAACAAGCACTTATTAGATTCCTCTCATGTGCCAGGTGCTGTGCTCAGGATAGGGAAAAGAAAACAGGTAACAAAGGCCACAAGTTTATTCATTTCAATTTGGCAAATACTTCTTAAGCATTTTAGCTTTGCAAAACAGAATCAAATAGTGACTGTATATTAAGGGTTCATGACCTGATGTCTCCCTTTTTTTGGTTATTGTTGTATAGTCATTTTTCAGTCACATCCAACTCTTCATAACCTCATTTATGGTTTTCTTGGCAAAGATACTAGAGTGGTTTGTCATTTCTTTCTCTAGCTCATTTTATAGGTGAGGAAATTGAGGCAAACAGGGTTAAGTGACTTGCCCAGTGTTATACAACTAGTAAGTGTCTGAGATAAGATTTGAACTCAGGAAGATGAGTTCTCTGACACTCTATCCACTGTGCCACCTAGTTGCCACAATTTCCCAGAAGATTCCAAAGCCTCACATTCTGTGACAGATTGGGCATATGCTAGTGTAGTTTGTTAGCTCAACTTAGTCTATAAAGTGTTCCTAGGGCTGGTAACTATAGGAGACCTGGCCATAGTAGAGGGTGCCACATCACCTTGCAACTGACCTAGAGATTTTGGCTAAGGCCCATACTAATTCTGGTTTCTCTGACTTCCTTCAGGAAGTGAGGCAAATCCAGAATTCTCTTTGGAATTTCTTTTTTTTTTTTTTTTAAGCAATTGGGGTTAAGTAACTTGCTCAAGGTTACACGGCTAGTCATTATTTATACGTAGGTGCTCATTTTCTGAGGCCGGATCTGATCTTGGGTCATCCCAACTCCGAGGCCGACGCTCTTACTCACTGCGCCACCTAGCCACCCCTTTAGGGCAATTGGGGTTAAGTAACTTGCCCAAGGTTACACGGCTAGGTTTTTGTTTGTGTGGATTAAGTGTCGGAGGCCGGCTCCGAATTCAGGTCCTTCTGATTACAGGGCCGGTGCTCTATTCACTGCGCCACCTAGCCGCCCCCTCTTTGGAATTTCTAGCCTAGCCTGGAGAAGTTCCAGGGAATGTGAGAATGACCAAAGATCCCCCAGAATTATCCATTTCATAAATTTGTATGAAATTCAGAGAAGAAGGTTCCAGAACTATTTTATCTGTCCACTATGCTTGAATTGGGAACCGGTTGAATTGGTAAAAGATTAGCCTCCCTTTCCTTGCCTTCTTTCTACCTCCTCTTGGTAACTTGGAACACTGAGGGACAGTGTGGTTCAGTGATTGAAGTGCTCAACTTGGAGTTAGGAAGACCTGAGTTTGAAATAAACCTCTGATATTTACTGGGGCAGTTGGATGGTGCCATGGATAGAGCGCTAGGCTTGGAATCAGGAAGACTCATCTTTCTCTGGATAGCATCTTCCTTAATATGTCCTTTGTAGTTAATTTGGGTAGTTTTAATAGTCAAAATAACTTAGTCACTCAAAGCTGTTCTTAAAACAATATTGTTGTTAGTTTATACAACATTCTCTTGGTTTTGCTCATTTCACTCTTCATTATTTTGTGCAAATCTATCCATGTTTTTCTAAGATCCTTGAGCTTTCTGGAGAAAGAACTAATAAATAGAAGTATGTATAGAATGTTTTTATATATATATATATATATACACACATACATATTTGTGTCTAGTAGTAGTCATCTATACGGTGGGGAGGAGGGAAGAAAAATAGAAAAAAAGTTACATGATAATTTTATTAAATATTTACAAGGAATAGCAAATTGTATATAATACATTTGCAGTTTCATATACAATCATCTTTTTTTCTATTCTACTATGCTATGGAAATGCTTGTTTTATTTCTTAAGTTCAGAACAAAAAATTTTTAAATGGTAAAAGGAACCTCAGGGGGAAAAAAGACATCTTCATGAGTTCAAATCCTGTCTTAGACACTTACTAGCTTGTGACATTGGGCACATCACTTAACCCTTTCTACCCCAGTTTCTTATCTGTAAAATGAACTGCAGAAGGAAATGGAAAACGACTTCAGTATCTTTGCCAAGGAAATCCCAAAATGGGGTCACAGAGAGTTGGACATGACTGAAAGACCAAACCACAGTTTCCTCAGCTGTAAAAAGGAGATAACCATAGCTTCTAGCTTATGGTTTGTTGTGAGGAACAAATGAGATAATATATGAAAAGTACTTTGAAAACATCAAAGTGTCATATATATGGTAAGATGATGATGATGATGGTAAATTTGGAATCTTATTTTCTCCATCTGTAAATGAAGATAGTAATACCCGTTGCTTCAAGCAAGCAAGCAAACATTTGTTAAGCACTAGGAATACAAGTATGAATAATTAAACAATAGCTAACTCAAATAGGACAATATGTAATGGTCTTTGCAAACTTAAAAGTACAATATGAATGATGGTTATTATTTCCCTGAGTGTCCTCTCAGTTTAACCTTCCCTCCCAGAGTAGCCCTGAACATCTTTCCTTTGTGGGAATTAGAGTTGCCCCAGGGTTATGGTTGCAAGTCAAAAGAAACTGTCCAGAATGGAGGCACTCGACCTAGTGTACTAAATCAATTGTATAAGTAGGCAAAGCTGGGGTTAAAAATTAATCAGAGACATATCTGGGAGGCTTGGATATAACATCCAAGTATCTGAAGATCTGTCATGTGGAAAAGGAGTTGGACTTGTCTTGCCTGGTCACAGATGGCAGAAGCAGGAGCAGAAGATGGCAGAGATGGATTTCAGCTTGACATAAAGAAAAGCTTCTCAACAACTAGAACTGTCTTAAAGTAGAATGTGCTGCCTCAGGATTTGGGGAGGAAATTCCTCAGAGGCTGGATGACTGCTTCTGGGAATGCTGTAGAAATTGGGGTTGAATTAGATGAATTTTGAGGTTTTTTCCAGATCTGTGAATCTGTAATCCCAAAGCACTTGTGTTTACCTACCAGGATACCTTACTACAAGATGCAGCCAAAGGCAGCTTTGTCCTTTTGTGATATCCACACTTGCTTTCTATGCTTGGAATATCTTCCCTCCTCTTTAATGATTGAATTTAACACATTTTTTCACACTCAACTCAGATGCTATTTTCTCCATGAAGTTTTTCCAGATTTCCCAATCCCCTTTTTGTGTCAGACCACATGGCATTTTTTTAAATGTCTCTTATGTACATATGTGGTATTGTATGATATACTTGTTTATATTGTGTGTCTTGTCCCCCTACTGGACTATAAATATGAAGCCTTTATGGGCTGAGAATGCCTCTTATCTGAACTTTGTGTTCTCTTCAGCATTTTGTGTGCTGGGTATTTAGCAGATACCTAATGAATGTCTATGAATTGAGAACAATTGAAGCCAAAAGGCTGTGTAATATTATTCATTATTAAATATTTAGCTAAAGTTTACTGAGTAATGACCACATGTATAGCACTATACTATGCATTTTAAAGAATACCAGAGAAGTACAAGATAGAACCCATAACCTTAGGCCTTCAGTTTATTCCAGCTCACATGGAAATGTGGAGTATGTAAATAAGAATAGGAGAGAGCATATTATTAAATGTTGAGATTAGGGGCACATACAGTACATATTGTAGGAGTCCAGACAAGGAAGAGATCAATGTAGATGGGAATGTTTGGTTAAGTCTTTATAGAGGAGCTAGGTGGGTATCCTACTATAGATGGAGAGAAGGGATAGGGGTGTTTCAGGCAGGTAGCCCAGAATAATCAAAGGTATATAAATATGAGTTAGCGTAACATGTTCTGGCAATAACCTAAAGTGTAAGGTTAATATTGAGAATAGTGGGAGATAAATAGAATAGTGGGAGATAGATGGTAGAATGGTAGACAAGGGCCAGAATATAGATGGATTTAATTGTAAATCTTATAAATTTTATACCTTTTTGGGTGGCATTTTCACATTTTTGGATGATAGATAAGGGTTCACTGAGGGTTTTCAGATGTTTAGGGAATGCCTGGATCTTTTTTTCTGAATGTATATTCAGTTGGCTTTCTTTCTATTTTAGACTATAATCTCTTCTTTTAAACCAGAACCAGAAATCCTGATAACTAGTATTTACCAACTATTAGCTCTTGCAATTTGGGCCTTAGGTTTAGATTAGCCTTTTAAAAAGCCAGTGCCAGTCCTTGAAGTGCCAGGATGTTTTGCTTATTTATGGTGATGCAGTTATTATACAAAGAGGTTTAATCTATAAATCTTATAGGGTCCATTTGGTTTATTGAATTCTGTCTCTTAAGTCATTGTTTCTAAAAGTCTCATATCCTTGGTGATGTGGACCAGATACTAATAAAATTGAGTGATTTGGAACTCACTGATGACTATCACTAACCATGATGATTGAGAACAGTGATCTGATATTATCTTGGAGCAGGGGTGGGGAACCTGGGGCCTTGAGGCTATATGTGGCCTTCTAGGTCCTTGGATGTGGATTTTTGATGGAGTCCAAGTTTTATAGAACAAATCCTTTTATTAACAGGATTTATTCTGTGATGTTTGGATTCAGTCAAGGGCTGCACTTGAGGACCTAGAGGGCCACATGTGACCTGGAGACTGCAAATTCCTCACCCTTGTTGGAGTGAAGTTTTTCATGGAATGCCCAGGGATCTCCTTGGCCCTCCCCTGCTCAATCAGTTTTTTCTTTTTAAAATCGATGACTTGGATGAAATCTAGTTTTTCATCAGGCACCAAGCTGGAAAAGATATCTAGCACTGTGGATGATAAGAGTCAGTCTTTGTTAAATGGTTATACTGACTTACAACTCCACCACCAATATACTAGTGTGCTTATTAGCTTCTTAAGCTGATTATTTCCTTCTTTTGTCATCTTTGCCAATTTGCAGACATATATGATGTTATTAATGTACTATAAAATATCTTTGATTTTTACTGGCAAAAATTACAGGTACTGTTAATACTGCTACGCTTTGTTGCCTACATTCATAAGTGAAAGAAATGCTAAATTTCAGTGAAAGATCAGTGAAAGTAAAGATGTATTTTTTTCCATCAAAAATCACAGACCTCTTGAAATCTATTGCTGGACTCTTTGGAGGGTGGCTCATGAACTCCTCCCTTAAACAGAGTCTTGCTGACCACTTGTCAGTGATGCTATAGGGATATTTCTCCTCTGGTTCCATTCAGATTAGCTGCCCTCTAAGGTCCCTTACTGCTCAGAAATTTTGATTCTATGAGTCTCTTGCATTCAGTGTTATGGAGAGTTTTCCCAGTCTCACTGCCTTGATGACATCTCTACCTGAATATTCTAGTAGCACTTTAGATTCAATACAGCCTACACTGAACTCATCATCTCTGTTCCTTTCCAACCACCGGTTATTCCAATTTTCCCACCCTCTAAACGAGCTCTCCCATTACCCAGGCTCACAATTTTACTGTTATCTTTGTCCTTTCTCTTTCCCTAAGCACCTATATAGTTGCCAAGTCCAATGTCACTTCCCTCCATAGTGTATCTCACATCTTATCTTTTCTCTCTCCTTACACCATCGTCACTGGATTTCAGCACCTCTTGACCTCTTTTGTGGCCTACTCAGAGCCTCCCTGTCTCCAATCTCTTTCCTCTCCAATCTATGCTTCACATACACATCCAAATTATCTTCTGAATGTACAGGCCTAACCATACCTCTGCTTTTCTTGCAAACTCTTAGTGGATTCCTTTTGCCTAGAGGATAAAATAGAAAACTCCTTGGCCTATCATTCAAGGCCTTCTACAGTCTTATTAGTCTATCTTTCTAGACTTATTTTACTTTACTCTTTTTCATCTACTTTGGATTGCACACAGTAACACTGGTTTACTAGCTATTCCTTATCTTGTCTTACACTCTCCGGCCTCTGTGAATTGGACAGGACTATCACTCATGCCTAAAACACAAACTATTCTCACATCTGCTAGTTGAAGTCCTTCTCTTCAAAGTTCATTTTAGGTGCACCTGCTCCATAATATCCACTGCTGGCAGTGACTTGCCACTCCTCATATTTCTGTTAGAGCTTTGCCTTTACATCTCCTTTATGGTTCTTACATTCTATTCTATATTTATTTCTATACATGTTTTTATTTCCCTGATTACATTGCAGCTAGCTGGTGCAGTGGGTAGAGTGCCACTTCTGGAGTCAGGAAACACTTCTCTTCCTGAGTTCAAATATGGCCTCAGACACTTACTAGCTGTGTGACCCTGGGCAAGTCACTTAACACTGTTTGCCTCAGTTTACTCATCTGTAAAATGAGCTGGAGAAGGAAATACTCCAGTATCTTTCCAAGGAAATTCCCCCAAATGGGGTCACACAGAGTCAGACATGACTGAAAATGACTGAACAGCAACAAATTACATTGCAATCTCACTGAAGGCAGGGACTATCCTGTTTTTAGCAAATTAATCTAACAATCTACAAATCACAGTGCCTACACAGAGTAGGCATTTAACAAATGTTTCATGAAATACTTGAGTAAGTATAACAGACCTTTAACTATTTAAATACATGCCTAGCATACATCTTTAGTGTCTCACACAGTGTCATTGACAGAGTAGCAAACTGCAATTCAGCCCAGTCAGGAAGTGTAATGATCTAGTTAACTGAATTAGCATATATGGACCACCACCAATTAAAGAATTAAAATACAGCAAAGCATACATAAAAGCAAACCTACAGCCCCTGTAATTTGAGTTTTCTTTGGTGATTCTGAAGGCCTTTCAAGATCTTATAGTATCTCAAATCAACCTAACAAATGTTTATTTCATTATGAGCCTGAATTATCATTGTAGTATAAGTACTGGTGAATTTATTCAGAATTTACTATATTGTGCAGCATGTATGCAGTAAATGGTACTCTGGTGGCCTACACAATTTAATTTACCCTTCATCTTTCATTCTGTCATGGAGTGATTTGGGCCCAGGGAGAAGAAGCCCATAAAATATGAGTCTTTATACTTCTGTAGCTATGTTTGCATCTTGTTGTTCAGTTTATCATGTTTTCCTTGAGAAGTGTCTTAAAACTTCATGATGATTTTCTGGGCTGCAAACTTTACTGAATTCTGACTCTGGCTGTGATTTGACTTTGGGGAAAATGGCTCTTCTTTTTGGTCTCATTTCCCGTCTTGGCAATTGTTGATAATAATACCAATCAGCCATTCACAAATGGGCCTATAATAAAATGTGAGCATTAGCCTGAAGACTTTGTTTTTGCTATTATTTGAATTTTTATATTACTACCTCATTGCATGAGGCCAAAACACATGGACTAGTTTTAAAACACATATATCCCTTTTATGTTCTAGTCTTTGGCGATTTATAAACTCACTGACGTATGCTTGCACTTAATCTAATGCTCTCTGTAACTTCTGTGAGTCTCAGTTGATAAGTTATATTCATGTTGCTTGAAGGAAACTTCCCAACAGTTCAATATCTCATTCAATATTTTATGAATGCAGAAATATCATCTTATACTATTTAGTGAAGTAACGAGTAATGACAAAGCCTCCAAATATTACTATTTTTTATTTCCTTTACACTTCTAGTCAACATTTTCATGCTTTTATGAGAAAACATCTTCAACATTTTTTTCCCATTTGAATATGCAGCAGTTTCTCTTACTGATTGCTTCCTTGGCCTGCCATTTGCTTACTTTTCACTCATTAATTTATTTGTTTATTTCTATATTTACATGATGATTCTGAAGGCACTTAAATATCTTATAGTATCTCTGATCAACCTAACAAATGTTTATTTTATCATGAGCTTGAATTTTCATCATAATGGAAATACAGGAGAGCATAATCCAGATAATTTAGAATTTGCTATATCAAGCAGCTGTCACACAGTAAGTGGAACTCTGATATCCTGTGCAAGTAGGCCTTAGAGAGTTTTCTTTGGGCCCTGGCAATTTACCTATGTCATACTAGAATACAAGGGGCAGGCCTTGAATCCAGGTTGTCCTGCCTTAAGGGCTGGCCCTCTGTTCACACCATGCTGATTTGAAAGTTTAGCATTTAAAAAAAATTATTTAGTTTTTGCTTACATTTTGAATTCTAATTTGTGTGCCTCTCTCCCTCCCAGTCCTGCATTACAGAAGGCCAACATTTGATACATACATAAACATACATTTTATGTGTATACATGTATGTATATATGTATGCATGTATATACACATGTACACACACACACACACCACATAATAAATCCTTCCATATATCAGTTCTTTCTTTGGAAATGTGTAGCATTTTCCTTCATAAGTCCTTTTCAATTGATATGAATGATCATATTACTCAGAATAGCTTAGTCATTCACAGTTATTCTCTGAACAATATTACTGTATTGCTGTCTACAACACTCTTAGTTCTGCTCATTTAACTTTGCATTATTTTATGCAAGTTTTTCCATGTTTTTCTAAAACCAAGCAGCTTAACATGTATCCCATCACAATCATATACCAAAACTTATTCAGTCATTCCCCAATTGATGGGCATCCCATCAATGTCCAATTCTTTGCTGCTATAAATATTTTAGAACATATAGGTTCCTTTTCTATTTCCCTGATCACCTTGGAAAACAGATTAATAGTAGTATTTCTGGGTCAAAGAGTAAACACAGTTTTATTACTCTTTGGGCACAATTCCAAATTGCTCTCCAAAATGGTTAGATCACTTCACAATTCCACCAACAATGTATTTATTGTTCCAGTTTTTCCACATCCCTTCCAGCTTTTGTTATTTCCAGCTTCTATCAATTTGGGCAATCTGATAGGTGTGAGATGGTATCTCAGAACTGTATTAATTTGCATTTCTCTAATAAATAATGATTTAGAGCATTTTTATATGTCTGTATATGGCTTTGATTTCTTCTTCCAAAATCTGCCTGTTCACATCCTTTGACAATTTATCATTTGGGCAATGACTCATATTCTTATAAATTTGACTTAGTTCTCCATATACTTGAGATATGAGCCCTTTAGCAGAAAAACTGACTTATAAACTCTCTACCTCCCACCCCCCCCAATTTTCTGTTTTCCTTCTAATCTTGATTTACGTTGATTACGTTGATTTTATTTGTACAAACCATTTTTAATTTAATGGAATTCTCTCTATCTCTTATTTATTCATAAATTCTTCTCTTGTCCATAAATCTGATAGGCAATATATTCCATGCTCCCCTAATTTACTTATTATAGCTCTCTTTATATCTATGTCATTTATCCATTTTGACCATATCTTGATGAATGGTGTAAGATATTAGTTTTTATTTACTTTCTTCCAGACTGCCATTTAGTTTTCCCAGAATTTTTTTAACAGTTCTTATCCCACAAGCTTAAATTTTTACATTTATTATATGCAAGGTTACTATAATCAGTGACTCATGTATTGTAAACCTGCTCTATTCCATTGATCTATCATTCTATTTCTTAACTAATATCAGATAATTTCTGTCTTATAGTACAACTTAAGATCTGGTACTTCTACATCTTCTTCCTTTATATTTTTTCATTAATTCCTTGAATATTATTGACCTTTTGTTCTTTCAAATGAATTTTGCTATTATTTTCCTAGCTCAAAACATTTTTTGGAAGTTTAATTGGAATGGCACTGAATAAGTAGATTTGTTTAGACAGAATTGTCATTTTTATTATATTGACTTGGTCCACCCATGAACAACGAATATTTATCCAATTACTTAAATCAAACTTATTTGTATAAAAAATGTTTTAAAGTTATGTTTATATAGTTCCTGGTTTTGCCTTGGCAGGTATACTCCCAGGTAATTTATACTGTCTATGGTCATTTTAAATTAAGTATCTCTTATTGTCTCTTCTTGCAGGGCTTTGTTGGTAATGTATAGAATGGCTTATGATTGATGTGGGTTTATTTTTATATCCTGCTACTTTGCTAAATTATTGTTTCAGCTAATTTTTTACTTGAATCTCTAAAATTTTCCAAGTATACTGTCATATCACTGCAAAAAGAGATAGTTTCATTTCCTCATTCCTCATTCTGATTCCTTTAATTTCTTTTCTTATTGTTATTGCTAGCATTTCTAGTATAATATTGAATAATAGTGGTGATAATGGACATCATTTCTTTACTCCTGATCTTGTCGGGAAGACTGCTAGTTCATCCCTATTACAGATAATGCTTGCTGTTGGTTTTGGTAGATGCTTCTTAGTATTTCAAGAAAAAAAATCCATTTATACCTATACTTTAAAGTGTTTTTTTAAATTTTTTTTTTATTTATTTTTTTATTTTTTAAAGCAATTGGGGTTAACTTGCTCAAGGTTACACGGCTGGCTAGTCATTATTTATGCGTGGGTGCTCATTTTCTGAGGCCGGATCTGATCTCGGGTCATCCCAACTCCGAGGCCGGCGCTCTTACTCACTGAGCCACCTACCCGCCCCTTTAGGGCAATTGGGGTTAAGTAACTTGCCCAAGGTTACACGGCTAGGTTTTTGTCTGTGTGGATTAAGTGTCGGAGGCCGGCTCTGAACTCAGGTCCTTCTGATTCCAGGGCCGGTGCTCTATTCACTGCGCCACCTAGCCGCCCCACTTTAAAGTGTTTTAATAGGAATGAGTGATGCATTTTGTCAAATTATTTTTCTGCCTCTGTTGAGATAATCATATGATTTTTTTGATCTTGATATTAATATACTCAATTATATATATATATATATATATATTTTTTTTTTTTTGCTTTTTTGGAGGGCAATTGGGGTTAAGTAACTTGCCCAAGGTCACACGGCTAGTTTTGTTTGTGTGTGCGTTAAGTGTCTGAGGCCGGATCTGAACTCAGGTCCTTCTGACTCCAGGGCTGACGCTCTACTCACTGTGCCAGCTAGCCTCCCCAATATACTCAATTATATTAATAGTTTACTATATAATGAACCAGCACTGCATTCCTAATATAAATCCCACTTGGTCATAATGTATAACCTTTGGGATATATTACCGTAGTTTCCTAGCCAATATTTTATTTAGGATTTTTGTTTTAATATTCATTAGTGAAATTGGTCAATAATTTTTTCTCTCTCTCTTTTTTTTTGGTTTAGGTATCAATACCACATTTATTTAGTAAAAGAAGTTTAATAAGATTCCTTTTTTGCCTAACATTCCAAATAATTTATTTAATATGGGAATTCCATTTTGTCCTAGTGATTTTTTTCCCTAAGAAGCTCATTCATGGCCTGTCCAATTTCTTTTTCTAAAATAGGTTTATATAGATTCTATTTTCTCTTCTGATAACCTGAGCAATTTATATTTTTGTAAGTATTCTTTCATTTCACTTAGACTGCTAAATTTCTTGGCATATAATTGGACAAAATAACCCCTAATAATTGCTTTAGTTTCATCTTTGTGAGGGTTGTATTTGCCTTTTTCATTTTTGTATTCATGATTTGGTTTTCTTCCCTTTTATATTATATTAACCAATTGGTTATTCCCCCTCCCCCCAATACCAGTTCCTGGTTTTATTTATCAAATTATGATGGTTTTCTTATAATACATTTTATTAATCTCATCTTTAACTTTCAGGATTTCCAATTTTGTGTTTAATTTGTGATTTTAAATCTGTTCTTTTTCTATTTTTTTAAATTGCATACCCAATTTATTGATCTGCTCTTTATCTTGACATAAACTTTTAAAGATATAAATTTTACTTTTATTATTGATTATTACTTTATTACTGATTATTACTTTTGCTGCATCCCTTATATTCTGATATGATGTCTCATTATTTCCATTTTCTCTGATAAAATTTATTGTTTCTATGATGTGTTCTTTGACCCATTTTCTTTAATATTATTGCATTTTGTTTCCAATTGATTTTAAATCTGTATTTCCATGGTCCTTTATTCAATGTAATTTTTACTGTTATATTCTGAAAAGCATGCATTTAATGCACCTGCTTTTCTGCATTTGAGTATAATATTTTTGTACCCTAATATATGATCAATTTTTGTAACGGTGCCATGTACAACTGAGATTAAAGGTATATTCATTTGTATTCTTATTCAATTCTCTCAAGATGTGTATGACACATAACTTACCCAAGTTTTTATTCATTTCTTTGACTTCTCTCTTATTTTTTGGCTAGATTTATTGAGTTCTTAGAGGGTAACATTGAAGTCCCCCTACTATTAGAGTTTTACTATCTATTTCCATCTGTAATTAATTTACTTTTTCTTTTATAAATATGGATGCTATAGCATTTGGTAAATATATGTTTAGTATTGGCATTGCTTCATTATATGTGGTGCCTTTTAATATAATGTTAATTTCACTTCTTATCTCTTTTAACTAAATCTACTTTAGCTTTAACTTTGTCTGAAATCATGATTGCTATCCTTGCTTTTTTTTTTTACATCAGCTGAAACACAAGTTCTACATAAGCTGTTTATTTTTACTCTGTGTGTCTCTTACTTTTAAATGCATTTCTTGTAAACAACATATCATTGGGTTCTAGGTTATCCATTATGCTATGCATTTCTATTTTATGGGTGAGTTCATCCCATTCACATTCAAAGTTATAATTACTAGTTGTACATTTCCCTGCATCCTATTTCCTTCTACTGTTTATTCCTCTCTCTCTCTCTCTCTCTCTCTCTCTCTCTCTCTCTCTCTCTCTCTCCATTCCTCTCTGTCTTCCCCTATCCCTCCTCCAAATTAATATGTTCTATGATCATAGAATATTAGAAGTAGAAAGGGAATTAGAAATTATTTCAGTTTCCTTATTTTACATACAAAAAACTGAGGCCGAAAGAATGAAAGGACTTGTTCAAAGTCATAATACTAATAAGTAGCAGAACTAGAGTTGTAGAAATTCACATGGAGAATAAGTCAATGTAAATGTAAATTATTAGAGGAGTTGATCTTGGTATAGGTCTTTAATGAATAGGTAAGAAAGACTTTGGAGTGTATGGATTGTTTAAGGAGGCCTAGCACCTCTGGTGTGATGACTTGCTGAGTCTTTTCAGGGTTTCCTGTATACCTTTGGTGTCTACTTGGCACTCAGTTCTCATCTGTGGCTCCAAGAGGCTGTAGCATGCACAGTGGCCACAGCCTGGTAAACCATCTTGGTAGATGAACTAAACCAGGTCAAGGATAACTGACATGCCTCAAACCCCTCAGTGAGTTAGAGGGTTGTTTACCCCAAGCATGTGAATACTTCCCTCAGTGGAATAGGTGGAGGAGAAGGATTTTTTCCAGTGGTACTTAGAGCTTGGTCAGATATCAAAAACACCAAGATCATCCACTGGATCCCAGGCCATTGCCAGTAAGTTTGACTTTTGTCTTGCCACTGGACTGCAGTGATTCTGGAAGAGAGTGAGACTGATGACTTTGTGTAACTCTGCCTCACTTAAATCCAATTCACATACGAATCAAGACATTACCAGCATGATGCCATTGATCTTCTATGAAATGAAGGGTAAGTAACAAGAAAGACTAGCAGATTTGTGGGAATAGCATTCCATTCTTCAAAGCATGGAGGAAGGAATGTGAATGATGTATTTTGAGGAGACTGGCCTGGCTGAAGAAGGAAGTGACTAGTGGCAAACAGTAGGAATAAAGTTTGGAAAGAAATTCATTCAGCAAATATTCAACATTCAAGTATATTAAGCCCTTATTGTTTTCAGAGTATTCTGCCATGTTCTGGTAGAGAAAAAAAGGGCAACCTTTAGAATTGATTTGGCAGATGTCCTCAGATAGCTTCTATTTAAGGTTAGGATTATATTTTAGAAGACTTGAATACTATGCTAAGGAATTTAAATTCTATATTGATTCTAATAAGGAATTAAGCTGTCTAAACTCAGGAATGAATTTCAGGTAACTCAGGGATATATTATAAAGATTAGAATGGCTCTGATATGGAGGATGAATCAGAAGAGGCAGGAGCAATTGTGGGTAGTAAGAACAGGTACAGGGTTACTGTTGTAATACAGGTAAGTGTGACACAATGAGGGCCTGGATAAAAGTCATAGTAATCACAATAGACTTTAAAAAGGATTGGTATGTGAGACCTTTTAAAGGAAGAAGAGGTAGAACTTGAACTCACAGGAGTGAGTGATAGTCATGGGTCAAAGCTGACTTTCAGGTTTCCAGCCTGGTTGATTAGGAAAATGGTATCAACATTGGCAGAAATTAGGAAACCAAGGAATTAGGTCTGTTTATAGGGGAGAGATTAAAGTTGTTTGGGGGGAATACTGAGTTTGAAGTGACAAGACATCTGAAAAGAATTTTCAAAAATTCATTGAAGATATGAACTGGAACTCAAGTAAGAAATTAGAAGGTAGAACTATAGATTTGAAAATCATTCATATAGAAGTGATAGTTGAGGCCAAGAGAATAGATAAAGAACAGAGTATAAAAAAGAATAAAGCAGAGAGCTGACTCACTGAGGCATCAGGCACACCCTGTCTGGGGAGTGAAGAGTGGAAGAAGTCAACAAAAGAAGTGAAAAAGGAGCAAGTTAGAGCAGAGAGTAAACCAGGATAGTACAGTTATCCCTTCTATATTGTTACTTTCCCCATCATGGTTTCAACATGTTGTGGGTCAGCATAAGAAATTAAATGGGAATTTTGGGGAGTTTTATAGAAGCCACAGAAGCCACATGAAGGCCAGTAGACAACATAAAGTCTATGAGCAAATTCTTAACCCAGATTTTACAATAGGGTACTGTAAACAGCCCATCAAAGAGAAAGAAAAAATTCAGACTTCTTTGGTATAGAGAGTAAAAAATTTTACATGAATTTTCCAGATCAGAGGAGTTCTGTGCTCCTCACCCCCATGATGTGAAAGGGGTAACTGTAGTGTCAGGTGAGGCATCTGAAAGATGCCTACCTACAGCTATATCAAGGACAGTAAAGCTTAAGAAAACATCTTTGAATTTTCACTTACTAATGAACTTGGAAAAAGAAATTTCACTCATATGATGGAGATGAAAATCAGCTGCAGAACTTTAAGGAGAAAATGATTGATGAAGGGTTGGAGGCAGGGGTGTCTTATTTAGGTTGGTGGTTTCCAAAGTGGGGGCTGTGACTTTGACCTTCAGGGGTGTGTGATAAACCAATCAGAGGGTAGGAAGATGGCCCTCATCTCACACTTCTTTATGTTCACCAATGTTAGGGCTTGTCTTCAACACAACCATCTCTGAAGCACCTTCATTTTCTAAAACTTCTCTACTGTATTCTCTCTCCACAATAGAAAGTTCTGATTTACCTCCTTCCATCCTGAAGGGCTAGGTTTTAGCTCTTCATGGCAATTGTAACCTAACTGATTTGGGGACATCTACAACATTAGATACTGAAGTGCCATTGGGAAGATCATTGTTCTCTTCACATTCTTGCTCCAAGAATTCCAGATCACCTCATGTACATAGCAGCTATTTCCTAAAGAGGGCAGGTTCTGGGGTTGTGAAAGGTAAGAGTCCTTCCTCCCTAACTCTCACAACCTTTCATTTTGGGACAGAGTTAATGGCATAGAATGAGCAAGCATGGATGGTTTGTGGTCTGCATTGATGAACTCATTATAATATCTTAACCTCCAAACATTCATTGTTCTATTGTGTTTGGTCGTGTCTGACTCTTCCTGATCCTATTTCTTTTGGCAAAGATAGTGGAATGGTTTTTCATTTCTTTCTCCAGCTCATTTTGCAGATGAGAAAACCGAATGGTTAAGTGACTTGCCTAGGGTCACACCGCTGGTTGGTATTTCAGAGCATATTTGTTCTGGGAAAGAGAAGTCTTCTTGACTCCAGGCCTGACACTCTCTCCATTTTGCCAACTAGTTGCCCCAATCCCCACATCTACCTTTTCCGATTTCCTTCTTATGATTCCACCATTCCTCTAGTCAAATAGTTTCAAAATTTCAGTGTCACTTTCATGCCATCACTTTATTTTATCACATGTATCTAGTTAGCCAATCAGGTACTGTGTCTTATTGTTTCTATAACCATAGAATTTTTTTGTATCAATTGCCTTTTGTCACTCATATAACTACCGCTCTATTTCAAGCCTGAACTATTGCAATAACCTCTGACTTGGTCTCCCTGCTTTAAGTCTCTCCTGACCCCACAAGTACCAACATGACTTTCCTAAAGCACAGATCTAACCTCATCACTCCCCTACTCAAACTCCAGTAGCTACCTTGACTCTAGGACAAAATACTTCATTTTAACCCCATCCTTTTACATTTTGTAAATTTTATAATTATGAGAAGATCATAGGTGAGGTACTGAGAAGGAATATATGTGCTCAAAATATCACAAATCTGGCAGTTTGTTAATCATAACCATATTAAACATATGGCTCCCTAGCCTTACAGTCCCACAGGGAGAATAGACAGTGGATCAGAACAGTGGGATGCGTGACTGAATCAAGAATATAGATCTCTGGGTGTCTGCCCTTATCTTTAATAGTTGTTACTGGGCAGATTTTGATGGATTGAGTGGGAAAGGGAACTTAAGTGCAGTCAATCAAAGGGTGATCTGAATTATAACACCCCCTTATTGAGCATAATGGCATTTTGGTTAGGAAAGTTTGCTAACCATGCATACATGGATTAATGAAGTTTGCTAAATCTACTGATTATGATCAATAAAGCTTTGTATTCCTTTCATAAATGTAGCTAACTAAACTAGTCTTGCATTCAAATTTACCTGTGCAAAGGCAGGTAAATCAGTGGTCAGATAAAGAGTTGCTTCTGTCACCCGCTACCTTGTAACAGGCCAATTTTTACTGTAATGTAACTAATTATTAATACAAAAGTATATACATATAATTTCTAAGAAAAGTAAATATATACAAACTGGGAGGGGTGGGTGCTCAAAATTTTTGCTGATTGGACAGCACAATTTAAAAAGTTGAAAGACAACTGATCTAATTAGTGAAGTTTGTCAGTGAAAGAGAGGGAAAAAAAGTTAAATAGAGGCAGATAACAGGATCAAGTAAAGGTATTGTGCAGGATGAGGGCAGTCTAGGTATAGTTGAAGGGAGAAGGGGACAAGTTGAATACATAAGACTCTATTAAGTACTTACTATATTAATTGCTTACTATATATTGTACTAAGCATTGGGGCCATAAATGTAAAAGGAAAGAGTTTCTATCCACAAAGAACTTATATTAATGAAAGAAAGTAACATATAAAAGAATAGTGACTGGAAGTATGTTTTAGATTGGGAAGCCATAGTGATGGTGAATGGAACCATAGGGCAATTAATTGAACTATCCTTTCCAGGAATGGTAGTGTTTTATTTGCTTACTATTCTGAGAGCTAGGAGTAGAAAGGATGGCAGGGAAGAAAAGGATCCTGCTGCAGTATAATGTGAAGATATCTGAAGATCAACAGCATGGGGTCTTGGATTAGCTAGTTATGGATAACGTTCACCAATCAGGAGGAAGGGGCCAATGCCAAGAAAAGGAGAGACTAAAGATGCTGGAGAAAGATACAAAACAATTCTTAGGAATTGGGAAAGAATGGGATTAAGCACAGGGGTTAATCTTTGAGAGGAGGGACTGGGACGTTGGGAAAGGATGAAAATGAGTGATAAGAGCTCTCTTAAGTTTCAAAGAAGGGAATATGAGGGGAACTTATGTTACTTCCAACTTCTCATTAAGGCAGGAAATAATAAGTTCAGAGTGCAGAGGAGGAAGTAGTATGACTGGGGGCTGGAACAAAGAAAATGTCTAGAAAGAGGATCTGTAAAGAGTGTTGAATATTGGGCTCATTATTTCTTGTAAGGTGGATATTTATTTAATTTGATCAGTTCTACTTGACATTCCAACTTGGGCTCTCATTTTGATGAGACCTGTGTAATCAAACAAATCTGTGGTATCTATGATCAGTCTTCCCAAACTAGGACTGCATTACAATATCAAGCAAATAGAAAAGGAAAGAAAACAAGGTCTATTTGGTCTACAGAAGTCTATACAGTAGACAAAACAGGCAATGGGTTGAATTTTTTATTTTTCTTTTGGATGACTTGTCATTAAATAGACAGCCTCAGATGAAACGGAGAGAAGTATCATGTGGCCACAAGGACATTATGACATAGCATGAACAGAAGAAAGGGAGTGTTTTTGCCTTTGGTCCTATTTACTTATCATAGTTTGTTCTTGGCTTTATCTCTCCTTGATCCCTGGAACATAGTCACTGGCATGCAATTATGTATATGCAGGCTATTGCAAATGCCATAGCACATTAAATTTCCACACCACCTAAATTTCTTCTGATACTTCTTCATCCTAGTAATTGCATTTACTGTTTTTTAAAATGAATTTTGTAATTCCAGCACTTGGGTTTGTAAAATTCTCTTTCCTTCAGTCATTTTGTAGCCAAAAACCAGAGCTGATATCTTCCTATTAGTGCTCATATTTCATATCTATCTTGTAGTTAGGCTTAGACTTCAGCATTTCTCTGATCCATCTGGTGATGAAACCTGTACAAATCAGCACCATGTGGAGGGCAGTCTCTTCTGAATTGTGTTTGTGTTCAATTTTTCTCTTTCTTGTTTTAAAGGTAATTTGATGTTTCTTTTTTTCCATTGGCCCCTTTCTCATAACCCTCTGCATTACTGCTGGGTCTCTCTTCAGTGAGCACAGCTCACTGAGTTTTCTTTGATACTGATGGTAAGGCCACTTAGGGAAGAGACCATGGAAGTAGCAGAGAATTGGGCTTTGCTTCACTGGTCTTTTGAATAGAATTCTTGATAAAGGAAAAGTGGGCAGTAGGGAAGTTGAAGTAAGGCCAAGAAAGATATAAATAGCCTATAGAGAACTCTTTTTATTTTATTACATATTTTTGTTTGGTTTTGGGAATTCTGACTGCTCCATTTCCTTTCAATTTCTTAATCTGTAAAATGGGGACAAGTGTGACCTCTTTGAGCCCCAGTCGCCTTATCTGTACAATAAGGGGGTGGGACTTGATGTCCTTTCAGGTCCCTTCAGTCCCTGAATTTGTGTTCCCAAGAGGGATATCATGAATATCAAAATGAAATAATAGACTTGAAAAAGACATGCTTTGGAAAAGTAAAAAACAATATTTAAAAAAAAGTTTTTTTAGTCCTATTATTTCCATCTAGAAGGAATCATTAATTTTTTCTCCTTGTAATTCTCCAGAATCCTGGGGAGATGAGTAATCATTTCCTTATTCCAACAATATACCTCTGACTGAACACTAGGTCAGATGTAGAAACTGTGCTTTGTTGATCTGAAGGCTTAAAAGATGGCAGGTTGGACACATGCCTCTGAATCTAACGGTAATCTGGTACTCTAAGTTAATGATATCTCATATATCTGGATAGAATAACAATTTATCACAAACCACATGGATGTTTGTGATTACTCTGTAAATGACATAAGCAAAAGATTTATTTCTTGAAATATTCTTGCTTTTCCTTTCTCTTTTGTTTTTCTCCTCTGTTTTTTTCAATCTCTCTTAAGACTAAGTTGCATAGTGAGTGCTAACTTAGAGTGTTAGAGAACTATCCATACTGGCTCAGTGACACTGGACAAATCACTTAATGCCTCATTGCTTTAAGCACCTAAGACTAAGTTGTTAAAGAAGGGGCTGCTCTGCATTGGAAAAGGGAGTTTCCTTACCTGAGAGTTTTCTATACCAGTGAAAATCAGGGTGCAGTCCCTATTCTTCCTCTTTTACTGAAATTTGAATACGTTTTAAAATGTTGACAGCAAACAAAAGAGTAAAGTTCATACTTTTTATTATAAAAGTAGAAAATCAGAAAAATCAATATTAACCTAAGGATAAATTCAGGGAACACCACATTTCTCACCTAAAGAAACATTTATTAAGTGCTTACTATGTGGCAGGCAAAACAAGAAAACACAAAAAAGCCAGTTCCTGCACCCAAGGAGTTTACATTCTATTTTAAAGATTTTTCATTTTAGCTCTAAACCAGGCTGCCAAATACTAAAGTGAATGATAAAAAAGATTTCTTGTCCCAACTTTACCTTCTGCCTCTCACTGAAAAATCTGTATTTTTACTAAATCCTTGTTGGTTTCTCTTTACCTCTCTGTGCCTGTCTCCATTTCCTTTCTGATATGATTGGCTCAAGTATTTACATGAAGGATCTTTTTCTTATGTTGATAGGTATTATATATAAATGGGGGGGATGTATTGCATCAGTGTCAAACTCATATAGAAAGGGGATCACTAATCCATACATAATGATCCCTGAGGGATGTGTATTGAATTACTTTTAAAATGAGATGTTATCTATGTTTTATTATATTTTAAATTTTTGTTAAATATTTCCCAGTTACATTTTCATCTGGTGTGGGGCCACTACAAAATGTTGCTGGCTGTATGGGCTGTGTGTCTGCCATTTTTGTGATAGGTGATCTCTGAGGTCTCTTCCAATTTTCAAATTTTATGATCCTATAACTTGCTCTTTGAATGATTGAATTTAGGGAATTTGCCTAAGCTGTCATCTTTGAGAATGAGCATTAAAAGAAAAAGGGCAATTATCAATACCCAGAAACTCAACTAGGAGACATTTAAAAAATTATATTGTGACTATTTCTTCACAAGATAATAGAGCTACATCTACTAGTCACCTTAGAGGCCATCTAGTCCACCCTCCTTATTTATGGATGAGGAACCTGAGATCTTGGAGAGGATAAGTGGAGGGTTAGAACCCAGGTTCTTTGACTCTGTGCTTGTGCTCTTTTCTACTATACCACACTTCCAAAATCTGTATCTTTTTTCATGTAGGATGTAGATTGCCACCCTTTCATGCCTAAGTATTTGCTTTTCATGAGTTTTTATGACCAAATTATACACTCACACACATATATACACATGGACATACATATCACATTTGTATATATGTATGTATGTGTGTGTGTAGATATAGGTATG
The DNA here is from genome assembly GCA_011680675.1 of Gymnobelideus leadbeateri. Taxonomy (NCBI): domain Eukaryota; kingdom Metazoa; phylum Chordata; class Mammalia; order Diprotodontia; family Petauridae; genus Gymnobelideus; species Gymnobelideus leadbeateri. The sequence continues at coordinate 157,270 of WOXC01011884.1, forward strand.
TATATATACATATGTATACATATACGTATACATATATATGTATATCCATCTACTGGCCAACCATTCAGCAGAAGCCTTTTCAGTATCAGGTGCTTCAGTCCTTGGATGCTGATGTGGTATTCTTTCCAGCTTGGTAGGACCTAACAGACCTTACGCTCTAAGGACAAATAGCTTTTGAGAAACAAGGATTATCTCCAAGGCATGATGAGGCATCAGGATAGGGTTTCACTAGAAATAAAATATTGCTTCTTTTACACAGGGCTTTGAATAACAACAGTAGCTGACTGCAAAGGGCAGGGCGATAAATAACTTGCTGTCATTACATTCTGAATAACCAATGTAACTTCATAGAAATTTGGAGTAAGCTTAATTGCCCATTTCAAGTCTTTTACAAAATTAGATGCATGTAATGAGAATATCTTTTAACTCTTGGATAAAAGTTTTCCTCCAGAAGCATTCATCTTAAGGAGTCATAATGATGGGATGATTGTGTTGTAATGGAGCAGAGAATTAGAAGAAGAGTAAATCTTAGCACTAGACTATTGTAATTTTATTTGACATTTCAGACAGAAACAAGGCAGCTTCTACTGTGGTTACTGGGGATGAGAGATTTATTGTTTCCCCCAATACAAAAATCAATAAATGCTTTGTGGGCCTGACAATGTTTGCAAACTGGAAAGTCTCCTTTTCTCTCTGTGATAATTGTGGGTGCTATTAAAATCATCTCTTCAAGAAAAGTTGGTCTTTCCTTTTGTGCCTTAATTAAAATTCTTTCCACAGGCGAGTGTTTGTGAAGTACTCACCTAACTTTCTGGTTGAAGAAGAATCTTATGAGTTTGCATTAGTCAGAGGAGCCAGTTAGCAAAAATCACCTCCTTCAATAGGCTTTGGAATAGGTTCTGTTCTTATTCAAGGATACCCTTTGGGAGAGAGACTAACTCTAAATCAAACTTGCAATGGCAAAGCTAGTTTTCATTTCTAACCAGAAAATCCAGGGGTGGCTAGGTGGCGCAGTGAATAGTGCACTGGCACTGGAGTCAGGAGGACCTGAGTTCCAATCTGGTCTCAGACACTTAATACTTACTAGCCATGTGACCTTGGACAGGTCCCTTAACCCCAATTGCCCTGCCTTCCTCCTTGGGGGAAAGAAAAGAAAATCCAAGTCATTCAGGTATTTAGTGAATTCAAGAAAGAATTCTATATTAGAATGGCCTGAATTATTTTAATGATTGTCTCTTTCAATCTTGTTACTTCAGTCTTAGAAACCTAATATGTTACAATAATGATTATTAAAAAAACAATCATAATCACAATAATTATTAAGCTAATGAAACAATTGAACAAACATAATAGGATACATAAATTTGCTTCAAATGATATCAATGAGCATAATAATTTTTCTAAGATATACATATTAAATTAGTACTCAGTAGTAGAATAATAAATTAACACAATTCAAAAATATGAATAAAATATTTTTAAAAAACTATATGCTCGGGGCGGCTAGGTGGTGCAGTGAATAGAGCGCCGGCCCTGGAATCAGAAGGACCTGAGTTCGGAGCCGGCCTCTGACACTTAATCCACACAAACAAAAAACCTAGCCGTGTAACCTTGGGCAAGTTACTTAACCCCAATTTCCCTAAAGGGGCGGCTAGGTGTCGCAGTGAGTAAGAGCGCCGGCCTCGGAGTTTGGATGACCCGAGATCAGAAAATGAGCACCCACGCATAAATAATGACTAGCCAGCCGTGTAACCTTGAGCAAGTTAACCCCAATTGCTTTAAAAAAACAAACAAACAAACAAACAAACAAAACCTATATGCTCTTCTTGGGTAAAGTCACAATGTCAAAAATACTCAACAAAACATCTTTTCCAATAGATGATACAGCCTGCCACGTGATATTGCTAATGCTTTGAAGCTTATTGATATAGTTGACCTACTTATTAGAAATATGATAAAAATTTATGAAGATAACTGAAATAGATATGGACCTCTGGCAGAGGAACTAATGTGAAAATGGAAGCCAAGAAGCATTGGTATTGGTAGTTATCATTTTGGTCCTTGGAATAATTAATCATTTAATAGACTTGAGATTAGGGCCAAGAGAAACTGTGCAGTAAGCAAAATTTGTCTTTGGCTCCCTAATGCGTTTTTTTCCTGGCTCCTTTCTTCCTTTTTTTCAAAATGTGCTTGAAAAAGAATGAGATTTGAGTCATCATACCTTACTGTAACTATAAGTCAGTGCTTTAACTCTCCCAAGGGCACTTGTATTTCAGCCTTATCTAATTGTAGATTAAAAGGATTTTCCCCACTATGAAAGGAATTTCAAGAATCAGTCAGCAGATAGAATATTTTTGTTTTGTTTTGGGTGTGTACATTTGTGTATATGGAAAGATTCCTGGTGTTCCTAGGTGTTTACTCCTTAAGAAATTACCTACGCTATCATTGAATATGGGCAGGTTGTATTTATTCTATATATACACCTATTTATATACATGTTATTTCTCTTGATAGAGTGCAAACTTCTTGAGGACAATTGAGCGATTCATTTTTATCTTTATATCTGATTTAGAGTAGTGGGTAAAGAGCTAACCTCAGAACCCAGAATATCTGAGATCAAATTCTACCTCTGACACATCCTAGCTAGGTGACCCTGGGAAAATTACTTAGCCTCAATGTGCTCTAGGCAATCTCTAAGGTTATATATATTGCAGAAAAATTGCCACCCTGCATAGAGAGAATTTCCTTTTCTGAAAGTTCTCTGTGCCAGTGAAATTACAGGTACAGGCCCTATTCCCTATCTCCTGCATATAGTAGGAGCTTAATAAATACTTGTTGATTGATTGGTAACCCATGTTTGACAACCAGGCTTTAGATATATTTAGTGTTGATGACACAATGAGTTTTTTAGAATGTAAGATTATTGAAATGTCCTTGGCTAGTGGGGTTCCTGCTGTTACCATGAGATAATACCAGATCATCAATGGATAATTTGAGTCAGCATTAAAAAATTATTATTTTACCACCATGGCCTGATATTTTAGTCATTAGGACCTACTTCAACTCCACAGGAGCTCATTGTGCTAAATGGGATTGAGGTTATCTCGAAGGGATATAATGCCCAGAGAATTGAGGATTACAGAGCATTTGCTATGTAACAAATGAACCTTTTATGAATTACTTCATGTGGTGAACTATGGATGCCCCAATGTTAGGTTCCCTAGACAACTTCCTTTTTATAGTTCTTAATGTTTATAAAGGAATTCAGCTTAACAGTACTTTTTTTAAAGGAAACTGAATGGTATCAAATCAGTTTCTTATTCTTGTTTCATCAACATCAAAAACCCTTGTTGTGTTGGGTGTGTTTATGTGTGTATGAGTGCATAGTTATTTACATAACTTATATGGGTTAGAGTTTGGCTGATATTTGTGAAGCTAAAAAATACGGTGAGAGTGAAAATTGATGTAGTGTTCTAAAGAGGACGGTTTTGAAAAAGAAAAAAGTTTCCACTCTGTCAGAACCATTTCCCACTCTTAAACAGCTGTTCTCAATCTCCTTTTTCTTACTCACATCCTCTTTCACTCCCCCTCTTCCAGTTACTGATTTGCCACTAGAAACAGAGAGAAATAAGCTACCAGCAGTACAGTAATGACTGATTCTGAGTAGAACAAATTTAATGGTCTTTTGGTTAAGGTATTATGAAAGTCTCCCCCTCTGAGAACAACTCAGATTATAATGATGCTTTGCATGATTTAACAAAAACCCCTTTATTTTCATTAATTTCTGGTATTAACATAGAATATTCATCAAAGAGGAAAAACAATGACTTTACCATCCAAAATATTTCTTAATACCTTTTCTCATGCATCTCATTGACATAACCTTTCAAAGTTGTCCCCCACCTTTTTTTCCCTGAGAGAATACACTATGAATATTGCTTTAATGATAGGATAATTTAGGCACAAAAAGTTTAGTGACCAAGACCATAATATAATTGGGAGAGACCCCAGAGTCTTTTGTAGCTCAGTTATCTCATCAGGCCACACAACTCCCTAATATGTGATCAGTGTACATCCATTCTTTTGCTTCCCTTGGTTTTCCACTCTAGAACTTTGTTGAGAGTTGATAGAGAGTTTTCTGTTAGCTACCTGGTAAAATTTTCCTGTGTATATTATTTAATCTCTGGCTTTGCTGGGAGTTTATGCTCCTGCATGTGAACTGGAAATGTAGTCCACATTCCCAATGGTATCCATTTCTACTATAATTCATGAAAGACTCTTCTTCAGGATATTATTTGCCCATGTAATGAATCTTTCCCTTTGTGTACTGTCTTCTACTAGTTAGGGTCATAGGCACGTGGCTGAAAGAATATGAATGGAATGGCACCAGCCATCACTATTATTGACAGTTTGGGATATATGGGATATCTAAAATGAATGATCAGTGATATTGGCAGGAGCTTCATTTATGAATATGACATGAATTAACATAGTGATCTATTCTAAATAGAAAGCTATGCAATTAATATAGGAAAAGAATCTCCAATATAACATAGTAGACAACTAATCATCTATCTTTGGCTTGAAGATTGGCAAGAAGGGAGAACCCACTACCTCTTAAGTTAGACCCATCTACTTTGGGATAGCTCCAATTGTCAAGGATTCTTTCCAGACATTGCTTCTTCTCTAGGCTAAAAATGGTCAGTTCCTACAACATATCCTCATATGACATGGACTCAAGCCACTTCTTTGGACATTCTTCAGCTAATTATTATCTTTCTTATACAATGGTGCTGGAACTGAACACAATACTCCAGATGATGTCTGTGGAGGGCAGAATACAGTTGGACCATTAACACCCTATTCCTGAAAGCCATGCTTCTCTTAAAAGAACCCAAGATAGGGGCAGCTAGGTGGCATAGTGAGTAGAGTGCCGGCCCCGGAGCCAGAAGGACCTGAGTTTGGTTCCTGCCTCAGCCACTTAACACACACAAACAAAAAAAAAACCTAGCCGTGTAACCTTGGGCAAGTTACTTAACCCCAATTGCCCTCCAAAAAGCAAAAAAAAAAAAAAAAAAAGAACCCAAGATGGCATTAAGATTTTTGGCTGCCACATCATACTGCAGACTCATATTGATATTTGCAATCTACTGAAACCCCTAGATACTTTTCAGGAAAGTTACTGGCTAACCATGACTTCCCAATTTTGTATTTGTGAAATTTAATTGTTTGCACATATGTATAACATTTAACATTTATCTTTTATTGAATTCTCTATTATGAGAGTCAACTCAAAAGAATGGAAAAGATCACAGATATTGTTGCTAATAAAAAAGGCAATGGGAAAGACATAAACAATTATAACCCCACTGTTCCTGCTTTCTCATTTCTAGAAGAATTTTTATGGGAATGGTCTAGGCAGGCATCAATGATGAAGAAAATTACCCATCTCCTGAAAAAGAGGTGAAAAGATTAAATTTGCAAAATGAGACACATAATTTTGGACACAACCATTGCAATATTTTTTTCACCTTGACAATGTATAATTTGCTATAAGGGCTTTGTTTCTCTTTTCTTATTCTTCCCTGGGGACAGAGGAAGGTATGAGAGAGAAAATAAATGTTGGATTGTTGAAAAAATCTAATTAAAATAATTTATTAGAAAATATACCATTGTTGTGGTATAGATTGATATTTTAATGTTGGTAGAAATAAAATTATTTATTTAAAACTTAGATAAAATAAGATCTGCTAGTCTTCCTTCTTTAGAGTTTCTTTACAAAGTTTTTGTGCATTTGGGTATTAGTTGGTGATCTTTCACTTTTGAAGATGACCATTGACACCATGGGGTGATGTCTTGACTTGCTTGTGAATTAGATTTAAATAAGGCAGACACAAAATCAGTCAGCCTCACTTTCCCTTCCAAATTGTTGAAGTTCAGTGGGATAAGGAGAAAGACATATTTTTTTCTCCCTGAAATGCCATCTCAGTAATAGAGAACCAGAAGTTATCTGCATGGCTGACATGGCTGACATTTTGAAGATGTCTTCAGCATGATGGTTTCTGACTAAGAAAGTACAATGTTCCCAAAGTAACAGCTGACATTTATATGGTGCTTTAATGTTTATATAGCATTACATATGTTATATATGCATATACATATATAGCATCTATGCATATATATAAAATATGCTTATATTTTTAACATATAATCTCATTTGAGTTTCAGAAGAAAATTCTGAGGGAAGTACGACTGAGGTATTATTAACCCTATTTTATAGATGAAGATACTGAGGCTGAGAGGTGACTTGTTCATGGTCACATAGGCAGTGTCAGAGGCAGAATTTGAGCCACAATCTTCCTTACAGTAGGTATCATGCCATTCTCCCCAGATCATCCAATTTTCATGTTCGAAGGATTTGGAATATTATTTAAAAGGTGTTTAAAGGGAGCCACAAAAATGATAAGAGCATTGAAGTTTTGTGCCAGCACTTGGTCCATTGGTTTCCTTTTCCTTTTTTTTTATATAATAAATTTCTTTTTCCCCCCAATTATTCCAAATGTACTTCTTTCCTTCCCACTTTCCTCTACTCTATTTGAAAAAGGAAAAAGAAAGTCCTTTTAAACAAATATGTAGTCAAGAAAAAAATTCTTCTACTGTATTTGTCCATATAAATGTTTCAGTCTTAACTCTTGAGTTCACTTATCTGTCAGGTGGTAGTTTCACCATGAGTCCTTTAGAATTATGGTTGGTTGTTGTTTTGATCAAAGTTCTTAGGTCTTTCAAAGTTGCTTGGGTCCCACTGAGATGGAGAAGCACTCCATGGTCTTGTACTACTGCCAATTGGATCATGTTTTCTGTAAGGCATGCACAACTACATTGCCTGATTTTAGAAATGGGAGAAGGTTGAGGAATGTTTATCAGCCTGGATTGACATGAGGTATAATGAATTTCTCCGCTTGGGGAGGAACAGCACCTTTTTGTTTGAGTCAGTCCTGGATCAGTTAAAGGATTTTTATCTATTCATGGTAGATCTTAGGGTAGGGAGGAAGAAGTGTGAGGACTTGATCAGTATCCCCAGAAATTAATGTGGTCCAGCACTGAGAGCTCTCAGAACCAATTCATCTTCCTGGAGAGTCCTTTGTTGTGGACCAGCCTGGCTCAGAGCAAGCCTGAGTGGGTCATCCATACCTACTTTTAGAACCTGTCAGGGACCCTTAGGATAGGCATATCTATTGATATGACTGATATGACATGAATGGCTCCATTCTGTGCTACAGGGAATGTAAAAGACATGGAGAAATATAAAAGATATGGCAAGACCAAAACAGCCCAGAATACAAATAAATTAATCACTTCTAAATTGTCACAGAAAAGAAAAACCCCTTAGGAAAAAATAAAGATATAGAGATGAATTAAATTGGAGAACAAAAAGGTTGAGAAGTGCCATGCTAACAATTTGCAAACATGGGAATATGGCTTTATGCAGCTGTTTTCTATCCTCAGTAAGGACACAAGAGGAAACGAGCTTAAGTTGGATCATAAGGGATTTAGGTTTGACATACAGAAAATTTCCCAGATGTTAAGGTTTTAAGCACTGGGATGAGTTATCAAGGGAGTTTGTGGAATCTTCTCTGGAGGTGTTTGTAAACAGGAAGATTTTTGTAGTCTGTTGATTTGGAACTGGTCTTTGGATCCTTGGTGTCTAGGAGAGTACTTGGCAAATAAGGGTATTTAATAAATTTTTGTTGTTTGGTTGGTTGTTTGAAACATAGTCCTATTTCACCAAAGAGGGTGGGTGGTATTAGGTAGCATTTCAGGGATGTGTCCCCTTCAAGTTGTTCCTTTGAACCTTCAGATAAGTCTGAGAACTGAGTTGCACTGAATAGCAAACGACTTACTTTTTTTTTTTGAAAAGTCATTAAAATGAGGTAAAGGTGTACTTTTCAAAAACATGTTGAAAGTAAAAAGAACTAAACATGGGACAGAAGTTATCATAAAGTTGATTACACATTAATTTTGCATCATTTGGGACAATACAAATGATGAGTTGGGACAGTTTTCTTAGGTAATAAGAACATGACTTTAAATCAAGCTACAGCTGAAACTTTGATCCCCATGTGTTCTAGTTAGTTTCGCTCAGTTCTGTGGACACAGTAGACATCTCCCATATCTAGTAAGTATGCATTTTCTCATGCATACTTCTAGGCATAGCAGGACTTAGGGTGAGAGTTTGGATAGAACTGCACAAATCTGTCACTACTATTAGGCAGATAGTTCAAAGAGGATTCTATTTACTGAAAGAGGGTCAGTAGCATTATTTTCTTATACCCCAAACAGCACATTTATTATTTTAAATGATTCTTTTAAATCACTCTGATCCCTCTTAGTAAGTTATTGCTCCCATCCTTTTAAATAGGCCCCCAAGTTTCCTTCCACGTGATGAGTCCAATGATTTTAAGAGATTGAGACCAACAGGACAAAAATGTCACATTTGTTAAATGCTCAGGAATTTTGTTGTAATTTTACCTCATCATGACTCTGGGAATTATGAAAATATTTGCTAGTATTTTCCAGATGTGGAAATGGAGGCATTTTCCCAAGGCCTGTTGGTCCCAGGTGAAACCTTGACCCCCTGAAAAATTTCAAAAGGTCAATTACACAGCTGGGAATAAGACAGAGGTCCTGACTTTAAATGATATATTTAGTTTGGAGTCTATATTTCCTTGCTTTTTATGTTGCCAATAGACTCATAGGCTGGGAAAACACAGAGGTTCAACACATTCACCTACATTGACAGCTGCCTGTTCATTCGAATTTCAAAAAGTATTCAATCCACTGGTTGGATTGAATTGACTGGTACCTAATGGGTTTTATTGATGTTTTGACTGCAGGCAATCTTTAAACATTAAAGCAGTGCCCTAGCTCCACACAATAGAAGCAGTTCAGCAATATAAACCCTATTCCTATAAAGAATTTGGTATTTGGACTGATTTTTACTGCTATCTTGACTAAGTAGCCAATTACTGACTTACCGAGGGGGAGTGGAGGAACCGGGGAAGAGAGAAAGTTACTTGAGTTGAATAGGGCACCACCTGAAGAAGGCAGGACTGGGTGAAGCTCCACAGATGGTGGGGGAGAACTCAGGGCAATAACAGTGCTGAGGAAATGGGCAGGAAAGAAGGTTCCTAACAGTTGGAAAAGAGCCATGAAAATGGAGGTAGGAAGGTGCTGAAGACAAACCACCATTTTTAACTCTTTAGCTAAGTAGACCTTGCTGATGTGGCTTTGATTGAAATGCCTAGAAGTAATCATAAGTGAGCTAGTGATAAGCACTCCTGCTAAATATTCATAGTAGTTTGTATATAACATCAATTCAATCATTTAGTCTTCAGGAATAAAACCATCATAGCTACTGTAGAAATTTTAAACATTAGAAGAAGATGACTTAGTAAAGGAGTGTTAAATCACCCAATCCATCCCACCCTGAGAATAAATATTGTGTTAGAATATTGTTTGTATTATCTAAAATCAGATTCATTTAAACGGACATTTAGTGAAGTCATATTGGTATTTCTGAGAATTTTTAAGAAGCATAGTTTTAGGGCTGGAAGAAACCTTAGAGCCTACGTATGCCCTCTTTTTATAGATGAGGAAAGCTGGAGAAATTAAGTGACTTGCCCAAAGTCACACAGAGTAACCATCTCACTTTGCTTTTTACTCTTCCTCATTTCATATCATATGAGATGAGCCTTTATTTAGGACAGTCTGCTTCTGAATCATGGCTACTTCCCTGACTGGCAGCACTTACTTTCAGGTTCACTTAGCACATCATACCTAAATCTATGTGCTAAAGAATTTCGAAACTACCTTCTTATACCTTTTCCTTTCCTTTCCTTTCTTGTACCTTTCCTTCTTATACCTTATTTCCATTTGGAATCATGTCAAAAGTTTCTGGTGGTTAATTTTAATCATAACTACTCTAGAATAACAGAAGGAAAAGTAAGTTGCTTATTGTCTACAACTCGGAACTAAAACTATTTTTGGTCACTTTAGTCTAAAAAATAAACAAATATGGTAGTGATATAGGGATGAAATGATTTCTTTTATGCAACTGGCTCTATTCTGTTACCCATTCATTATATAATAATAGTGGTGTGCAAGTGTGTGACAATGATAGTTTTCAAGGTGCTTTTATAAATCTTATTTCAGTTGAACCTTTCTATGTTGGCACAATTATATCAACTCTTTTTTCTTATGTCCATGGTTTATTTTACTGATGAGATTATAATATCTCTCTGCTCTGTGTCTCACAATTGTCTGACTAAAAACAATAGCGTTCTGACTTACCCATAAACACCAGTATATTGAGTAGCATATAAAGAATAATCTTTATGTGTCCTCTTTGCTTATCCAATTTAATTGGTTCTACTTGGATTATAAGGATAGATGTGACTGATAGGAAAACATTATTAACATTGAACAGTTAAGTTTGAATTTTCTAAGTATTGTACTTAGCAATCAGTTTTGCTTGACATTGCCCAATGGAAACATTTCTAATTAGGAATCAAGGAATGGTTTAAACAAATAGTTCTCAAGATATGGTCCCCCAAGCCATGGTTAGTTGATCTACAATTGTTCTTTAGGGAGCCTTTAAGCTGGTACCTTAAAGGATTAATATGTAAAGCACGGTTGTGTCTGTACTTTACATATTTACATGCCATAGGTTATCTTAAAATGTCAGTTTCCAAACATCTCATCAAAAGAAAATCATTCTTTCCATTTCTATCTAGTGTATGTGTGTGTGTGTGTGTGTGTGTGTGTGTATGTGTGTGTGTGTCCATGTGTTATGTCAAACAGAAGTGCATGGGATTAGAGAATAATGGGGTCTTGTGCTTGGTTAAGCCACTTACTAACTAACGAACTAGATAATATTTGCTTTTGGAATTGAAGCATAAACCAAAGGATGATTTATGCATTTGCTAATTGTTCTTTCCCATGGTAGCACCAGTTGACAGTCTGTTTTAATGTCTGAATTAAAACCATTATGCATATAACTCACAAGAAAGGAAACAGCATCAGGGATAGTTCCCTGCACTTGGAGTCAGAACACCTGGGTACAAATCCTGGATATGTCAAATCTTTGGCCTTTGGAAAGTTACTTAACTTCTCTAGTTTTTAATTTCTGCATCTGTAAAACTAAGGAAGTTGGATTGATGACCTTTAAGGTCCTTTCTAGATATAAATATATTATCCTATTACCTCCAAAGTTTTCCAACCATCATCATCACCATCACCACCACCACCATCATCATCATTAACAATAGGCTTTCAAAGTACAGAGTCAAAACCACATTGGAGAATCATGAGGTACCAATTGACTTTCCAAAATGTGGATACCCTTCTCCCCTCAGTTTATGAACCATAATTGCATCAATCCTGTCATCATTCATAGAAGGGATATGTCAGTTTACTCTTCTATAGCTTCTTTTACTATCCCTGGACCTTTCCAAAGTTCCTTTCTATGGCCACCACTTCCATATGTGTGTTGTCTTCCCTTATTATAATATGATTTCCTTAAGAAGAGAGATTAACTTCACTTTTTCATTTCTATTCCTAGGGCTTATGAATATACTAAACACTTAAAAGTTGTCATTCTTTCATTTATCATATCCCTGCTTCCTGTCTTTTAATGGACTTGTTTCAAGGATATACTCAGTGAACTTATAGAAGATTAGCTAATATCCTCATACTTTTATTCAACTACAGAAAGCTATTTTGTAATTAATTTAAATTAGGCACAAAATTTGATGCATTTTATCCATTGGTGCAAAGGTTGTGGAATATTGAAAATAGCAGGAAATCTACTTCTTCCAGACTCATATCAAAAGTGAAGAGAGAGAGAGAGAGAGAGAGAGAGAGAGAGAGAGAGAGAGAGAGAGAGAGAAAGAGAGAGAGAGAGGGAGGGAGGGAGGGAGAGACAGAGAAACAAGGTATCTGACCCCATCACAAAAAAAAAAGAGTGAAAACAAAGCAACAATAACACTAATAACTGACATTTTATGAAACATATTACATATATTTTCTCATTTAATCTTCATAACAAACTTGTAAGGTAGAAACTAAAGGTATTATTTAGCCTTATTATACAGATAAAGAAACTGAGGCTCAGAAAGATTGAGTGACATCCCATGTGAAGTCAGCAAGCACCTACTTACTATGAGTCAGGCACTGGGGATACAAAGAAAAGTCAAAACAGTCCCTTATCTCAAGGAACTCATAGTCTCTCTCTAGGTAAAACAATATGAAAACAACTCTGTGCAAACAAGATATATACAGAATAAATTGAATATACAGAATAAAATTTCCATAATCAACAAAGGAAAGTCATTAGAATAAAGGGGACCAGAAAAGGCTTCTTGCAAAAATGTAGCATTTTACTTAAGACTAGAAGGAAGCCAGGCGACAGGAATAAGAAGGGAGAACATTCCAGGCTGGGGCGGGGGGTAGTCTGTGAAAATGCACAGAGATGAGAGATGGAGTCTTGAGTGGGAGCAGCAGCAGAGAGACCAATGTCAATCTCCCAAATATTGTATCTATTTCCTCTACATCTCTTGGATCTGCATTCTTCACTCGAACAAATAGAGCCCTGGTTCTATTTGTTTAGACCCTCACAACCTTTTGCCTGGACTATTATAATAGGCTTCTAATTGGTTTTCCTGCCCCAAGTCTCTCCCATTACCAATACGTCCTCCCTTTGCACTGGCTGTCTTCTGTGCCTGAAATAAACTCCTTCCTTACAACTATATCTTAAAGGTTGTTATTTTCAAGGCTCTTTTCAAGAGCCAATCTTCTTTGTGAAGCCTTTCCTAATCTCCTCAACTGCTAGTAATATCCCCTTAAAATTATCTTTATTTTGTACATATCTATATATGTACATGTCTTACCCAGCTAGACTGTAAGCTCCTTAAGGGAAGGGACTATTTCACTTTCTCCTTTGTATCCTTAGCATCTAGCACAGTGCCTAGCAAATAGTATGTGTGGAATAAATGCTTGTTGATTGATTGGAGGTAAGAACTGTCCCTAACCAGAAGACTGTTTTATTTGTATTTTGACCATTTTTGGTCAGTTATGTAATTTTTTTTCAAATATGAGATTCCTTTCAAATGGTGGTCAATTCCCGAAGCAGTGGTTTTGTATCTTGAAAAATAGGCTTCTGTGAAAAAAACCTTGATAAACCAGAAGATCAGGACATTTTCTGTCTGATGGGAACCACAAATGTAGATTGGCACATTGTCGAAGGCACAATGGTCCTGGTTAACCGTAGGGTTGATATAGAATGACTTGGCTTACCTGAAACTCTGCAGAATGTTCCCAGAGGATATTTTCCTTTTAATACATTTCAGAGGCAACAAATTTAACTCCTGCTGAGAGCAGGATTATTGCTTCACACAGGGAAAAAAGTTCTTTAAAAGGCTTAATTCCTTTCACAGGAATGTGCTTTCTGATAACCCTTTGAGTTTTAAAGATGAGAAATTCTTAGTAAAGAGAAATAAATTATACTTGAGTACAAATGCAGCTGTTCTTGGGGTAACTGACCCTATGTACTCTGTTTTCTGCTACTACATGTTTTGTGACAAGACCTATTGCACAGGCTAGTCCTGCCATGTTATTCTCTATCCTTCAGATACATTGCCAAAGGGAAAATTATCTTGGCTCAGAAATTGTCAATCCAGTGCCAGAGACCTCGGAATCCCAGGAGTCCTGCCAATGACTAATGGTAGTTTGGTTTAGGTTGCCTTGGGTTAAATCCTAAAGGCACATATTCCCCCTTGCACACTACTGTAAATATTAGGATGCCTATGTCTGCCTGTTCATACTTATAACAGCTTTGGCCATGTTGCAGTAGTCAAAAGCCTCCTGTATAGACTTATTCATAGTCTGGTTTCCACGTTTTCCATGTATAAGGCTGTCTTCTTTCCACTAGGTTTACTTCATGGACCGTAACTTGAAACAAATGTTCTTCGTCTTTAAGTAGCAAGGAAATAGAACTGATGTTTATCTAGTTCTATAAAGATTACAATGTTCTCTAGAGGCACTATATTATCATTTAAGCCTTAAAATAATCCTTTTATTCCTATTTTATAGATGAAGTGGAATGAGAGAGGTTAAGTGACTTGCCCATGGTCCCAGAGCTAGTGTCAGAGGAATTCAGGTCTTACTTACTCCAAGTTCAGTACATCAGTCACGATGCCATTGTTCAATGTGCTTAACTACAGTACTCAGTTACTTTTCCAATTTGGTTTAAATGAAATTAAACTTCTATTATGGTAAAACTTTTATGAATTGATTCAGAGTGAAATAACCAGAGCCAGGAAAACAATATATAAAAGAACCTCTGTCCTATGCTCGTGCTTTCTCCTCATGCCCCTTCTCAACTCACCACTTTGTGAGGACATCTGACAACTCACCACTTTGTGAGGACATCTGAATTGGTAGGGGATATAACCAGGATGTTGAAGACATAAAATGATAAGGTCCCAGGATTCCTTACATGAAACAAGTGAGACAAACTGTCAGTGGCCAATACTTCATCTTTTCCCCTCCTCCTGATGTAGTATTTTTCTGATTTTACTTTGAGGTGGCTCCCATTCAACTTTTGACCCTTCATCTTCCAATCATTTCTTGACTTCCTGCTTGTTCTCTGCATCAGTTGTCTTTAGAAGGTCCTAGTTTTAGAGTTTTGCTTGGATTCTGGTGTGTTTGCACTGTACAATGATATCGATAATCTCCACCACAAATTGTCCATGACTGTCTCAACAGACAGATGAATTAATGACCCACCCATTCAAGCCCTGTAATGTGGTGAATACATGGTACAATGGAGAAAGCATTGAATTTGGAGCTAGAGTGCATGGGTTCAAATCCTTAGCTCTACTACTCACTATCTTTGTGACCTTAGAAAAGTCACTTCATCTCTCTAAGCATCAGTTTTCCTCATACATAAAATGAGGGAATTGGACTTGATAAATTCTAAGGTTCTTTCTCACTTTAAATCTATGAACTTATGATTATTCCAGAGTTTTTGATTACTTATCAACACAAGGCTGAGTGATCTGTGTATAGAAAAATCATCCTTGGGGTGGCTAGGTAGCACAGTGAATAGAGCACTGGTCCTGGAGTCAGGAGGACCTGAGTTCAAATCTGGCCTCAGACCCTAGTGGTGTGACCTTGGGCAAGTCACTTATCCCCAATTGCCCTGCCTTCCTTCCCTCCTCCAAAAAAAGCAAAAAAAAAAGTCAAAATCAAAATCATCCCTGTGACAAATCACTCATCTGATAGTTTTATATCTTGATAAGGAGACTTTTTTTCTCTCCCTCCTTGATTTACTCAATATTTTGCCCATTATTGTTTTCACTGTTTATCCTATTAGCAAAAAGTTATTTTGCTTCCATTTTATTTTGTGAGGAATGTGTTTTGTGATCTTTGTTCCTTTCCTAGCGCTTCCTAGATTTGAAACCTTCCCTTGGCTGAAGAATGCCAAGAAGAGATTCACAGATTTTCATGGGATTAAAAATTTTTATCCTGAGTTATCAGAGAGGGGGAGAGGATTATAAAGCTTTGTCAGGAACTGTTTGGGAGTTGGCAGCAATTTTAATTTCCTGCCCCTAAGTCCTTGTGACTGCCCCAGAAATTCCCCAGTGTTT
Source organism: Gymnobelideus leadbeateri (assembly GCA_011680675.1). Lineage (NCBI taxonomy): Eukaryota > Metazoa > Chordata > Mammalia > Diprotodontia > Petauridae > Gymnobelideus > Gymnobelideus leadbeateri. Next base: position 172,977 of record WOXC01011884.1, read on the forward strand.
TGGTAACAACCTCATGGGGCCCTTGAGAAAATTAGGTTGGTGACTGTTCTATTCATGAATAGTTTGGATTATTTAAAATTACCTTCTCCTTTTAGCTTCATGCCAGAATCATACTCCTAAAATATAGTAGATTTTCAGTGTCCTCTTTCAGTAAAAACCAAAAATCTCTTTATAAAAAGAGAATTCCTTCCATCATCCTGTCTTCATCATCACCTCCTCCCCACAAGAAACTCCACCCCTGGAGCCACCCTGGGCTCTGATAGGTGAGCTTTCACCATTTCTTGTCTAGGTCACCATCAGTCTTGTCCTGTCCCCACCTTCCCCTACTCCCACCCCACCCCCATTTTCTAGCTTCTCTCTTTATGTTGCCCTTGTAGCATGTAAATTCCTTGAGGTTGGGGACCTTCATTTTTTAATCTTTCTTTGTATCCTTAGTTCTTAGTAAAGTGCCCAGCATATAGTAAATGCTTAATAAATGCTCTACTTATCTAACTGGCTATCATCTTTCATTTATTTGTCTCACTTTACTGCCACTTGATTGAACATCCTTTGAAATTCTAGTTGAAATAGAATAGCAGGACTTGTCCGAGACCCCTACTAGACTGGACACTATCTTTCATAGTGATGTGTCTCATCTCATCAAACATATTGTAAATTCTTTGGGGGCAGTAACAACTTCTTTACCTTCAATCCTAGGCAAATTGAAGGAACTCAGTTTTGAATTGAATTGAATAATTGGGAGAAAGAATCTCGAAGAAATTGATAGGAATATAACAGTTTACTTCAGATGGAAAATGTCTGAGATTGTGGAGTCCTCCTCTTAGCTCCTGTGGGGAAAACACATGGCAAAATGCAAAATGGGTTAATATTGTAAAACAAACAACATTACATGATAAATCAGTAGCCACCTAGCTGCCTGTGATGCTTGGAACAGGGCTGGCAATGATTTGCTGATAATATCTTTTTTTTATTATTATTCTGTAGCCTCAGATTATACAGCAGACTCTCAAGAGGACACTACAGTATTATGAGCATCAAGTTATTGGGTAAGTAAAAAGGATTTTGGTGATTATCAGGGGGTAAATTAGAGGTAAATTGCTCTCTAATTGTTGAGGAAATGGTTTTCTGCCTTCTAGCCCTTGGCCTGAGTGATGTGACCCACTTTCTATCTCAGTTTCTTGATATGCCTGTTTGGTATAGTCAACTATTATGGGCAGTAGAAGTGGGGTTCTCTAATGGTTCCTTGAAGTTATTTCCTTTGACTTGTATTTAATTATTGAAGGGAAGTTTCCTTATACTATTAATTTTCTGTCCTTCACATGTACCCCTCCCTGTCCCATATTGTATTATCTAATGTTTCATTCGGTGAGGTATATTAGAATCCCAGTGATGGCCTTTGGATTAGATTTTATAATCTGATAATATGCAATAATAATAATAATAATAAACAGCATATATGTAGCATTTTAAAGTTTCCAAAAATACTTTACACATGTTATTTCACTTGTTTCACGCAACAACCCTTTTAGATGCTATTATTAGCCCCATTTTACAGATGAAGAAGCTGAAGCTGAGAGAAATTAAGTCATTTGCCCATAATCACATAATTAGTGAGTGTCTGAGACTAGATTAGAGCACACATCTTCCTGATTCCAAATCTAGCACCCTTTCCACTGCATACCACTTACCAATTGAAAAACCACACAGGGCTTTACCCCTGGCCTCTTATATAAGGGTGGCTCAACTAAAGCCACTTTTCTTATGTTATTTTATTTTTTTCAGTCTACCCCCTTAATTTTAAAAAATGCTCACACTATAGATTATTAACTTTTACTAATGGATCAAAACAAGACGTTAGAGAGCACTGGGAAACCCAAAATAGTTCTGAACTCTAGTTGCTCATGCATGATAGCTTTTTGCATTTTATTTGGCTATAGTTAGTATATACATATGAGTACACACACATATTTATAATTCAACCTACAGTTCAGAATCTATATTCTCACCGAGAAAATTCCTTATGAGATAAACAAAAAATCTATTTGGTGGTTGTGTGTGTGTGGAAAGGTCAAAATTGAGAACATGCTCACTCTTTGTTTTCAGAGGTTTGTAGCAAAGAATTTGGGAGAAATCTTTGTGGTTGGGATAAAAATAATTTTTTTCTGGCTTTTAGAGAATGGTAAAATTTACCAAGGAGCATATGGGAAGAAAATCTTTTGAAAAAAAAATCAGGAGAATGCCAGTGTCCTGTGGACATGCTCTATGAGGGTTTAAAAGTTTTGTTAGTTTTTTTTTACATAAGTGATTTTTTTGCGGGGAAGTTGCCATATCAGTCCTCTAGAGTTAGATGGAACTAGAAAAATGGCAGAGTGAGATTGTTAGTTTCAGACCATTAAATATGTTAAACTACATTTTTATTAAACAGTTCATAGATCCATTAAGCTACACTATTACATATAAATATTATATAAAATTAATCCCCCTCTTCACATTGCAAAATAAACTTGATCCCTCAATCAAGCTAACTACCTAAAATATATTATTCCACCCTTTGTGATGATATTATTACATTAACAATAATTATTTTACTAGAAATGTTCTGTTTATCACAAAATCTGATATCAGGAAATATTCTAGGTTTTCTTCTGTGACCAGGTCTTCAAGGTAAATTAGATTAGAGAGCTGATAACTTTGATAGTCATAAGGCAGTCAACTTGCATTATAAATTGATTCAGGCCAAAACCTTTTCTTCAATAGAAAGTTTGTTGAGCATTGAATCAACCCTTCACTTCATTTTAGTGTCCATAGAAATGTGACCTGTGGCCAAATTCCAGCACTTGCTACCTGTGTGATGCTGAATAAGTCATCTCATCTTGCTGGGCCTCATTCTCCATCTGCAAAGTGAGATGGTTGGAGAAGGTAACTTCTGAAGTTCCTTCCAGGCCTAATTATATAATTACATGATTTTATGCATTTGTTATTTATACTATATAATCTTTTATCACCCATTGTTTATACAAGTCAAAGAAAGCAAACAAGAAACATAGTACAATGCAGTGTGAGTGTGTGGTGCACACTGACTGTGTGGTGACCATTGAAAAAGACCTAAAGCCTCTAATATCTCTCAGAGAACTTAAGTCTCACTTACTCCTGTCTGTGTCTGCACTAGATAATAAGTATACTCCATTTTCCTGTTTAGCCTGACCTCTTCTTGCCCTCCTATTCTTTCCATCCTGCATCCTTGTTTTTTCCAATGGGTTCAGCCAGACTCCATGCACCAACAACTAATACCTAGAGTTTCTCTGTCCATGGCAACAAAAGGACCTCGGTTAGAATTTGTTCTTGTCCCATAAAACCTATTACCTGCAGTGATTTCAGGGGATCTACCTCTAGCATTAAGGTTATCATAACTCAAGCATCCTGAACACTAGCCATGGAAAGCCTGTGAAGTGCTCAGTGGATATGTGGATGCTGAATTCAATGGCATTCTCTCCAAAGAGCCATTGCTGACTTCCCTTCCTCCTTCTGCTGTGACCTAAAGTCTGAAGTGACTACAGTCATGGTAACTGACCTGGTCTTTTACCTCCTTTCATGGTTCCTGCTCCCCTCCCCAGGCAGCTTCAGTTTAGGGTTTGACCCTATGCTTGCGTGAGTTAAAATGAACCAATTTCTTCATTACTGGCCTGTCTAAATTTTTGTGAACCTTCTCTAAATCTGATGCTTGTTTTTAAAGACTGTGTCACTGGCTAAAATTGCTCAAACTAAATGTTGATCATTTGCATAGGGAAGTTGGCCTTAGGATCATAGACACAGAGATAGAAGGAACCCCAGAGGTATCCAGTCTAATTGACTCTTTTTTTAGATGACTGAAGTCCAGGGACAATACCATGATGGAAGTACTTTTATTCATAACATCTGATGATCCTGCAATGCTACTGATAAACAAAGTTAACTTGATAAAATTGTTCCGTTTGATGCACCTGGTCTCACTTTTACAGCTCCTTTCCCTCTCTGTGGCATTCTCTCATCTTTTCATTATCCCTCCCATCCTATTTCTTTCCTATTCAGTTTCCTTCTAGAGTCCAGTGCTTTTGAATTTTTTTAATCCCCTTTCCCATTAATGCAGGAAAGGCTCTGAATGCAGCATTTATGCTTTGAGACTCATTTATGCCAAAGTGTTAAGAATATGAAATATGTTTATTTTAAGTCTTTTATCTCAATTGTAGAATATAAACTTAGTTAAAAGAGGCAGCATAGCCTTATAGAAAATAGGGTAAGTATATGCCTTATTCAAACACAACAATAGATAAACATTTTATATCAAGAAGACAACACATAGCTTTAGAAAATATTGATAACCAAGAATCATTAGTTTATTATCAAATGTGTTAATTTATAAATTGTTAATCTCTATTATTAGTAATAATTAATAACATTTCTAAATCACTCTGAAATTTACAAAACTCCTAAATACTGTGAAGTAGATAGGGCATGTATTAATACCCCCATTTTACAGATGAGGAATCAAAACTCAAAGGACTTAAGTGACCTTCTCAAGGTTACACAGATAATGCATCAGAACTGGTATGTTAACTGAAGTCTTTTGACTCCAAATTTGTCATTTTTTTCAATACAGCACACTAACTGATATCAAAACCTTGCCCCCTATGTCCTCTTGCCATTCATATAATTGCCAGATCCCAGTCCTGGATCCTTGCCACCATCTTTTTCCTCTAATCTTATTCACATGGTGCTCAACAGAATTGGAGGAAGTCATACAACCATACTTATTGGGTCCACTATAAATTTATGTTCTCTAATTTCAATTGGGAGCCTCATGAGGCAATCCTTTTATTCCTCTCTAACTCTTTCTCTCACAATCTCCATACATTGGCTATTCCAAATCTTTTCTTCTTTGCTTAAGCTTCCCATAGCAATTCTCCTTGAACCTCTCATTTGAGGATCTCAACTCCTAATTTACTAAAAAAATTAGAAACTATTCTTCCTTCTTCAGTCCAAAGCTAAAGTTCCTTCTTTTCCCTTTCATGTGACACTTCCTTGGAATCATGCTCTATTCTTTGTTAGTCCAACCTCTTATTAAGAGATTGTATATCTTGCTAAGGTTAACCCACTCTATAAGTACCCTTGATCCTCCTGTTTTCTACAACAGATAGCTCCCTTAATCATTTCCCCATCTCTAATGTTCATACTTAACTAGTTCCTTCCCAATAGTCTATAATCACAGTTTAGTCTTTTCTATCCTTCAAAAATCCTCAATAGACCCTGCTCTCGTTCATGCTACCATCCTGTACTTCTACCTTTCTCAGCAAAACTTGTGGGGAAAATAAAAATTGTCTACCATTACTAATTCTACTTTCTCTCTTCTCATTTGCTTCTTTGCAATCTGGTTTTGGACAACATCATTTGACTGAAACTTTTTTTTTCTAGTTATCAATGATCTTTTATTTGCTAAATCTGGCAGTCTCTTCGTAATTCTCATTTTTCTTGACTTCTCCTCAGTAACGCTGTTAACCACCCTTTTCTCCTGGATATTTTTGTGACCCTGTCCTCTTTCTTCTTTTCCCATCTATCTGACCACTTCTTATTGATCTCCTTCACTCATTCACCCTTATTATACCCCCTCACTATATTTATACTTCAAGTATCTGTCCTTGGCCCTCTTCTCTTCCTTCTCTAACCTATCTCATTTGGTTACCTTATCTTCAGCCTTAGAGTGTCTTCTGAGCTCCAGGCCCACATCACAATGGCATGTTAGACACTTCAAACCAGATATCCTGAAGCTGCCTCAAACTCAACACATCTAAAATAGGATTCATTATCTTTTCATCCAAATAAGGGTAACAGACACAGAAGAAACAGCAAGGCCAAATGTTCTTGAGACACATGGTGGCCTGGGTGGATGTCTAGGGACCCAAGGCCTCTCTTTTTCACCTAGAGGATTATAACATTTTATCCCTCAACATTCCTCTTTCTAGGAAAAAAGAAAGTGATTTGACCATTCATGTCTTTTTGTATGCACACTAAATTCTAGCTCAGCAACCAATTGAAAGATTTTTCTTAACCATGAAGTAATCAAACAGGAAATAATAACAAAATGCCTATTTGTGCCCTAAACAGGGACAGCATTCCTTCATTACATATCCTCATGCACTTCTAAAAACAGGTTTGACAAATCCCCCACATGAATTGGCAGCAGGTTGTGCCCCCTGCTTATGCTTAAGAGGACCTGTTTCCCACTGGCCATTTTCTCCATTATATAAGTACATATTACCCCCTCTCCCCCAATAGACTACAAGTTCCTTGTGAGCTAATATTGTTTTGCCTTTCTCTTTGTATCTCTAGCACCTAGCATGTTACCTGGAATCTGGTAGATTTTAAATAAATATTTGTTTCCTTGCTCATTTGAAAACTGATTAAAGAAAGTCTGCTATAGAACATTTGGATAAGATTAAAAGGAAGCAGAAAGAGCACATTAGTTTGATGGACTGACTAGCCTATTAATACTTAAGTGTGGATTGCAAGGTGTTTGAAATGATTTACACAAGAGATTTAAAACACTATAGATGTTCATTTCAAGATGCAAGTGATCAGGTAGTAGTCCCATGGCCAATTCTATCTAAACATGAAATGGTAATGTCCCTTTAGTACAGCTAGCCTAAGGTTTAGCATCTTCTCTGAAGTATGCTTTAGGCTCCACTAGTTAAAGATTTGTGTTTACAAAAGGCTTTACCCCATCACTGAACTAGCCCATAGTCCCCATTCATGGGAGAGATTTTTATACCCCAAAGGGAAAGTAATGATGATGCCCTTGTAACACATCTTGGTACATTTTTATTCAAGGTACATGTGGAGGAGGTAGAACACTAGAAGAAAAGTGACATGAGGAGCAAGACTTACTTTATTTCTGGGAGGGTTCTGTAGGAGCTTAGGGCTAATAACATCTGCTACAGTAGGGATTACTTACTCTGGGCCAGTCCATGAAGCTACTGATCTTCTGTAGTCCTATATATGAGGCAGTACTATGTAATTATATACTACACACTTACTGAGAAAATGGCAGATGAATTCCTGATTACAGAGGTGATATAGAGAAAAGACATTGTTGTGATGGGAGTCTATTTTGACTGGGGTGATAAGATGTGAAGCTCAATGGGGCGGCTAGGTGGCGCAGTGAGTAGAGCGTCAGCCCTGGAGTCAGAAGGACCTGAGTTCGGATCCGGCCTCAGACACTTAACACACACACAAACAAAAACCTAGCCATGTGACCTTGGGCAAGTAACTTAACCCCAATTGCCCTCCAAAAAGAAAAAAAAGAAAAGAGAAGCTCAAGATAAGAATTGTCCTTTAGGTATTTGATAGAGAAAGAATAGAGTTCTGGGCTGCTTTGCAGAGCAGAACTGGGGCCTGTGGTGTGGGAGACCCCCTGGGCCAGAGTGGAAATGACTCAGATTTTGGCTTAATATTAGAATGAAAAGTAAACAATAAACAAACCACTTTTGAGAACAGTTCAACAATGGAACGAACAGTCTGCTGAGTGAACTCACTCAGATTGGTATGGTTGTCAAGATCGATATAGGAGGGATTTCCACCCTGAGACAGAGACTAGACCAGATGGCCTCCAAGGCCCTTTCCATCTCGAAGACTGTATGATTCAACAGTGCATGGTACCAGTGAAAACTGAAAGCATTGATGCTGATTACAGCTACTGGAGAGCTAATAACGAGCTAAAAATATGGTTTGGTTGTGAAAAAGTAATATTAATTATAGTAATTTATATGACCTATTTACAACATTTATGTTTAATCGCATTATAACAAAATAATTATTATGCATACTATTAAGTATGAATACTATTCACATTACCTTTGTTGTCAGTTTTATTTGCTTACAAAAGGAATCTCTATACACATAGGCTCACTTATTTGTATCTATTATGTATGTATAAATTTGCTCATATAATATGGTTATCTTTTCATAGCTTGAAAATATTAGAGAGAACATTAGTTGTGAGTATAAATTTTAGTGGTTACTAACCGTGCATTATTTTTTTGGAAGCAGATGAATGGCATAATATTAAATAAAAAATAGATTCTAGATGGATAGAACGCATATTGGGCAGTTACCATATGTCAGGCAGTATGCTAAGACCTGGGGATACAAATAAAAACAAGAAGGCAGTCCCTGCCCTCAAGAAGCTCACATTTTAATTGGAGAAGACAATATATAAAGAGGAGTGGGGAATGTCTTCTATCAGAAAGAATGGAGACACAGGAGTAGAGTTCAAGTTTGCAGTGGGAGAGATGGGGATGATGGCCAGAATGAAGGCAGCATGATGTGGAGTTGACGCAGAAGTGGCATTGAGTCCTGGTTCCAGGTAATATAAGTCAGAAAGGGGAGATATAATTTAGAGGCAAAACAAACACATGGGTTATTATGGGGCTGAAATCTGAGGGAGCTAGGGATGCAGAGATAATATGATTCATCATATTAATTGACTTTGTTAAATTACCCTTCCCCTTTCTTCAACCTGTTTTACCCTGCAAACCATTATATCTTTCCAGCTTTGAGTCCTTCAAGCAGCATACAGAAACTGAATCATTTCTTGCATGTTCAGTTCCTTAGTTTGCTTGGACCCTTAAAGATTTAGCAGTAGGAGCTAGACATGCATGCTCAGTATTCTCTTGAGTAGATGTTCACATCTGTAAGAGCTGTAGCAAGTAATTGGGTTTCATTGGATACAGCTTCTCTGTTATAGTCAAATGTGTGTTTGTGTTTCAGATTTCTTTATCTAAACTGGATTCACACTTCTGCTTGATATGTTAACAGGACACATTGCTTTAGTTATTATTAGCAATCAGCCCAGAATCTCATTTATGGGATAATTAATTTCTCACAAAAAATTCAGGATTGGTTACTGTTGGATCATAGGCTCTAGAGCCACAAGGAAACTTAGAGTTTTTCTCATACAATTGCTTAATTTTTTAGAGGAGCATCTTGATATCCCTATAGATTAAGTGTATGTATCAATCAATCAACAAAGATTTATTAAATATCTGCCCTGTGCCAGGTATTTTTCTAGGCAAAACAGACTAACTCTCTTCCAACATTGATTAGAATTCTGGTAAATAGTGAAAAATCTGAAATGAACTGCTCATAATATTAAAAAACACTGAAGTATGTGAAAGAAGATATTCAAAATATCAGAATTTATTTTCTTCTTTATACTGGAATATCTATTTTTGTCATAGACACTAGAATTGTATCTCAAGCTTTAATTCTCCAAATTCCATCTTTAACAAGTGACCATTCACATTGTTCTTGCAGACCTTCCTTGGCAAACATACTATACCCAAGACAGTTGATTCCATTTAAAAATGGATATATTTATTTATCAGCAAGTATTTCCTTATAAGAACCAGAATTTTACTTCTCTGAACCATCTATTCAGTGGTTGGTCCTAGCTTTTTTCTCTGGGAATAAATAAAGTCAAGATAATATAGAGAGGCAGATTAGCATATTGGATAGAGGCCCATCTTTGAAGTCATAGTCTTAGGTTAACATTCTGCCTCTAACACATACTGAATATGTAACAATGAGCAAAGTAACAGATGATTTAGTCATCTGTGCTGGTCAAGAGAATTTGTGTTTCTTCTTTATGGCAACTCTTCAAATATTTTAAGACTGCAGCCTTTCTTCAAGATTAACACCTCTAGTTACTCTTTCCTATTAAGAATCATATAGTCACATAATCTTAGATTTGGAAGGGACCTTAGCAGTCATCTAATCCAACCCATTCCTGAATAGGAATCTTCAACATCCCTGAGAAGTGATACAACCTTTGCTTGAAAATTTCTAGTGTTGGGGAACCCTTGGTTTCCTTCAGCTAATGGAATGACTTCTAGGTTCCTTATTATCTTTGTAATTCTCTTCTAGAACTTTGTTTCATCTCATCAATGTTCTTTGCAAAATGGAGTGCTCAGAATTAGACATAGTTCTCCAGGTGTGTTCTGAGCAGCTCAGAGTATGTATAGCTAGACTCTTGCTTCACTTATTTTGGGAGTTATAATTCTGTTAATGCAGTACATCATCTGGTTAGCTTTTTTGGCCACATGCTACAGTTGTGTTTCATATGAAACTAGCAGTCTTCTAAAATGCTTCCCTACTTGGTTTTTATATTTATTACTATCTAGCCATGTCTTTCCTTCTTATACTTTTGAAGTTGATTTTTTGAACCTAAGTATAGGCCTTTGCATTTGTCATTATAAATCTCAACAACTTAGACTAATGGGCCAAATAAAATGTAAATTTAATAAATTAAAAATATATAAATGCAAAATTTAATGCTTGGACTCAACCAAGTACATAGTTATTGCATTGGGAGGGAGTGATTAGATAAAATTCATGTGAAAAAGTCATTCAGCCATTTCTGAACCCAGCTAATTATGTCATCCAATCTTACCTCTCTATGCTTTCCACAAGGGTACTCCTGGAGATACTTTAGCAATGCCTGCTACATCTCTGCCATTTCCTGATCTACCAATCAAGTAAACCTGTTCCCATAATTGAAGTTCCCTATAACTCTATTCTATCACTCTGCCAGTGTTGTAATTTACATTTGCAATTTTTTATTCTGTTCTTCCTTTTGGTCAAGAGATCTGTGTACCCCTTCCCCACTATATCATTTTCTCTGTTTTATTTTCTTTCTAACTTTCATATGCTCTTTCCCATGCTTTCTCCTGTGTTAGTGGATTTACACAAAGATATTTGTTTCCTTAATATACGTGCTCCTCTGACCATTTTATTTAATTATTCTTCTTGACCTCTTTGTAACTTTTGACAGTGTCATTGACTTTTTTCTTGATACTGTCTTCTTTTCAATTTTTTGTGTGACAGTATTCTATCATGGGCCTTCTCCTACCTATCATACCTCTCCTTCTCTATCTCCTTTTCTGGTTCTTCATCCATTTCATACACTAATGGGGGGGTCCCCTCAAAGGTCTGTCCTGGAACCTCTTTTCTTTTCCCTCTATATTCTTTCATTTGGTGAACTAATCACCTATGATGGTTTCAGTGATCACCTCAAAGACTCTCAGATCTACTTGTCCAGCCCTAATCTCTTTCCTGATCTCCAGTCTTGCATCTCCAATTGCCTTTTAGACATCTCAGACTTGTAAGTATCTTAAACTCAATGTGTCCAAAACTGAACTCATTATCTTCCCTCCCTGCAATTTTCCTTTTTCCTAACTTTTTTATTACTGTGGAAAGCACCAACACTTTCAGTTACCCAGACTTGCAATCTAAGTACCATTTTTAGCTCCTAACTCTCAATCATGCCCCCATATCCAATCTGTTACCAAATCCTGTCATTTCTACCTTTTTAACATCTTACCTAAATGACCCTCTTCTATCTTCTTAAACTGCAACCACTCTGTTCCAGGGCCTCATCACCTACTGCAATAGTCTGCTGCTTGGTCTTCCTTCTTCAAGTTTCTCCCCATTTCCATCCCTCTTCCATGCCACTGGCAAATTGATCTTCCTAAGGTGCAGGTCTGATTTTTATTAGCCCACTACTCAATAAACTCCAGTGGCTTCCTATCCCCTTCAGGATTAAATAACAAAATCTTTAAAACCTCTATGACCTGGGGCGGCTAGGTGGCGCAGTGAGTAGAGCCCCGGCTCAGAAAGACCTGAGTTCGGATCTGGCCTCAGACACTTAACACACACAAACAAAAAAACCTAGCCATGTGATCTTGGGCAAATTACTTAACCCCAATTGCCCTCCAAAAAAAATCAGCAACAAAAAAACTTTATGACCTGCCTCTTTCTTAGCTTTCCAGTTTTCTTATACTTTATGTGCTATGTGATCCAGTGACATGTGGGTTTTTTGTTATTCTTTGCACATGATGCTTTATCTCTTAACTGAGTATTTTCACTGAGTGGCCCCCATAGCTGAAATATACTCTCTCCTATCTCTGCTTCTTGGTTTTCCTGACTTCCTTCATATCTCAGCTAAAATCCCATATTCTGTAGGAAGCCTTTCCTAGTCCTCAACCTTAGTACCTTTACTGAGATTGCTGCCCTCTGCCCACCCCCTATTTTTCCTGTCTATATCTCACTTATTATTTGCATGTTTTTTGCTCCCATTAGACTGTTGAATCCTTGTGATCAGGGTCTATTTTTTTTTTTTTGCCTTTCTTTGTATCTCTAGTGCTTAACACAGTACCTGGCACATAGTAGATGCTTAATAAATTCTCTTTGACTAACTGCCTTTTTTTTTTGGAGGGGGAGAAGCAAGGCAATTGGGGGTTAGTGACTTGCCCAAGGTCACAATCTAGTAAGTGTGTCAAGTGACTGGGTCATATATATTATTCTTAAAACAATATTATACACACACACACACACATATATAATGTACATGTGTCTTATAAATCTAACTCCACTAAAAAGCTCTGATCCTGAATTCTGATTATAATTCAAATTTGGGTAAGTTATACCAAATTGATGTTATAGGCCCGAATACTTGATTATCCTGGACAAAATCGCAATTATTGATCAAGATATCATTACCTTATAAATATTTCAAATGTGGGGGAGGGGCACAATGTCATACTAGTTCCCAACCCAACTCTTGGCAGAATATTAGGTCTCAGAAAAGAGAGGCAATGGGTTGTAGATTGAAGTGATGATTTTTTTGTTAACAGTGTTAAATCTCTTTGCAAAATGACCAGATCCTTTAAAAGGGACATCATCCCTTCCCCCACTTCCAGTTCTCAAAGCTGACCTAGAGCTTAGAAAAGAGCATTCTGATTTCACCTCCAGCCCCAAATTGGTGCTGAGGAACAAGTGATCGATTAGAATAAACAGGAAGACAACTAATTACATGTGAATTGATTAGAGTAGGCGTAGTGGGAAAGTTATAGTTATGGAGGGACTGCTTGACCCTCTGGAAGAGCACAGAAAGCAGTGCTTCTCCTTTTAGAGCAAGTATAGATGGCCCCATTTCAGAGAGCATCTCTGCATCTCTTCAGAGGACAGAAGGGCCAACTAGATTCAATTTTTCTTTCTCCCTCTAGGAGATCAGGGAACCTCATACTCATGCCTATAGAGTATGGCTTAGAATTGCTAATCATTTTAAGTCTGATCCCATCCTACGTTCAGGAATGTTTGTCTATCTGAATCTGCTATTAACACATCTGGCAGAGATTGCAGAAATTCATTTGTATGAAGTGGTAGTGTTACTAATGAATTGGGTGACTATGTTCCCTTATCTTCATGGTTATTGTTTTAAAAAATTCTATTCACAATTTATTGAGTCATTTCATGTTTATATTAAGCCAGAAAGTGGCTCAAAATCTATGTGCTTCCAAGTCCTTAATAAATTTTAATCTACCATCCTGTCTCTTTAGCAAATTCTTTTGTTTACTCATTGAAGTTCAGTCTTCCATACAGTCATATTGATCACTTTCTTAAAAAGTTCTGAGTTCTTTACTCAGAAACAAAGTCACTTATGTCCTTTAATCTCTTCTTAGAGCAGTATTGGTTATACTGTAAGGAATGGGTTGGTCTTAGGAATAGTCTGGCTCATTTTGGAAAGGCTCACTGTTAGGGTGTTGGCTATAGGATGAGAAATCCTTTTGATGCCATAAACCAATATAGATGAATAGATAAAACATTTATTAAATGCTTAATGTGCCAGACAATGGGTTAAGCTTTGGTGATTAAAATACAAGGAACTAAGTTCAGCTCTTGTCCTCAAGGAGCTTACATTGTAATGGGAGAAGGAAACATAAAAGGGAGCTGGCAAAAACTAGAGAGGGTGGCATGATATAGGAGATGACAGTGAAAGGCTGGTTCCTGGCAAGGTGATGCAAAAGCTCACCTATAAGAACCAAATGTCCCAGGGTGGAGTTTAAGTTTTCTGTCCAACTTTCTAAGCCAGGAAGTGTTGGGAGGTGATGGCTAGAGTGAAGGCAGCATAGTATGGAGATAACTGGGAATTAAACTATCAATAAGATATTGAGAAATAATAAGATGTGTTTGAAGGTGTACCCAGACTGACAAAATCACTAAAATTTGAAGTTCATACATGTATAGGTGAGAGGTTATTGTATTTGTCTTTTGTTTCCAAAGAGGACAATGGCATCAGGAAAATGATGACATGACTTGCTGTTGACTTTGATTTGAATGAGGGAAGTCTGTGCAAGGTCATCTGCCTCATTTTCTCCTCCAGAGCCATCTGGATCCAGTAGCTAGATGTTCATCAGAATGACTGGAGAAGACGCAGGATGCAATGGGAGACCCTGGCCCTTTTAGGCTAAGGCCTTTAAATGTACTAACAGAGTGGGGGAGGGAGCGAGGGAGAGAGAGAGAGAGGGAGAGAGAGAGAGAGAGAAAGAGAGAGAAGACAGAGAGAGAAGACAGAGAGAGATATGGAACAAGTGGCAAGATGGGGATTAAATAAGATAAAACATTTCTATCCAACAATAGTGTGTGTCTATTTGCTCAATGAGCCTGGTTTTACCTCACAGATGCTGGACAGCTACTCACCACCCCCTACTTTACATGTACCAGGCAACTTCACTAGAAAAGCACACTGCCAGCAGGGATGACGCACACAGATACTGAGGCATTTGCTAACTGCTAAATTTTTGGTTTTCTTTTCTTTTTCCCCCCTCATACTGTTGCTTATTAAAGAATGTCTCCAGTTTCATGCCCATGCTGTTCATGCTGATGCTAATGGTGGATTTTGTCAGAGACTATGTCTTAAGGCATCAGTTATTTAGAAATGCTGTTGGGCTAAAAGTAAGGGGTATAAAGGACTGTGTGCTTTTCTGTATGAACTTACAGAGATTAAAATTTCCATATGCTCATTTTTTTTTCCATTTTAGTTACAGGGACGCAGAAAAGAATTTCTACAATCTCTCTAACAGATGCTCCTATGCAGACCATTCCAGCAAAGAGGAAATTGAAGATGTCTCAGGAATTCTTCAGTGTACCGCTAACATGCTTGGTATATTATATCATTTATGCTAGAGAAAGAGAGAGAGAGAGAGAGAGAAAGAGAGAGAGAGAGAGAGAGAGAGAGAGAAAGAGAGAGAGAGAGAGAGAGAGAGAGAGAGAGAGAGAGAGAGAGAGAGAGAGAGAGCTGGGAGGGAAAGTATATGTTTGTGGTAAGGGTTTTTCCTTTTCCTTGGATGAGAGACCTGGAGGATTGTAAAGACTGAGCCTGGGACTCTGTCCTGAGGGACTTCCTTGTAATGCACTAGATGTTGGCAGAATGCAAATGACAAATTCACTAAAAAAATGAAAAAGTTCTTGATGAAAATGTATGCTCTTTAGCTACAGATTTCCTGTATAAAGCATTATTAACCTTGGGTTCAGCAATCATTCTTTGGATTCATATAATTTTGGGATAGGAATCTGGGCCTTTATTTCCCAGTGGAAGAACAAAGATACAGTTGGTTGGTCAAAGTAACAAGCAATAGGATGCTTGTTAAGAATTAAAGGATACACTGGTAATTCTTTTGTCCACCCTTTTGAGTGACTCCAAGGATATTGGTTCTGTCTACCCAATTAAAATTTTTCTTTTGTAGTGGTAGCCAATGAATGGAGAATTGTCCCATTTATAGTTTACAAAGGGTAAGATGATATTTTGGGGGATCTTTTTCTTGGGTATCTCAAATTTTAATTTATACCACCCTGAAAAGCTCCACATATGCCTGGACAAAGTGAATACACCCTGGTTGCTCTCTCTTCTGCCACACTGATTTTTACATTAGAATAAGGACATCTAAAGAGTCTCAGAGTTATCATGTTGAAACGTGCCTCATCACTAAATAATAATAAATAACGGCAAATGTCTGAAAATTAAGCATTATCAAAAAACAATTGATTGTACACAAAGAGGTCATGGTCAGATAATAAAGAAGAGAGACTTTAAGGGATTTTCTTTCTATGTCTAAGTAATTCATTATTCTTTCCTTTATGTAAGTATTGTATGTTGACCACAGGCAACACTTTGCAAAACTACAGGTATAATTCTAGGATAAAAATATGAACCCTTATCCTCAGATGGCTTGTCCAAAGTCACATACATCAAGAATAAATAATAAATGATAAAATGAATGCCCTTTCCTAAAATGCTTCTTTCATAAGCTCTGGAAGGGCAAGCCACCACTCACCCCCTTTTGTCAGTAGACACTCAAACTCTACTGGACCATTTGTTAAACCCCTGTATGCAAAGCTGTGACAAATGATCGAGAGATTTCTAATTTCATTTTAGGCAACTTAAAATGTACCCAGAATTATTTCCTTGCTTTATAGACAAATACTGATAAAGTGAATGCCTTGGTTTATAGCTTTTGGTTAGTTGTGGCCAGGATGAACATATACTTTGAATTGTTGATCTCTTTGGCTTGTTCATGTAATAAAACATGGTTCCCATCAACCTTTTTCTTCTTCACCTCTAGATATTGTAACCTCCACTCTAGACCAAAGAACATTAAAGACACAGAATGCAAAAGGGCTGTGTGTGTGTGTGTGTGTGTGTTGGAGATGGTATTTAAACAGTAAAGAGGAAAAAAATGAACGTGTGGGAAGACACTGGCTATGAGTATACTAACTTCAGTTCAAATCAGGCAGCCTCCAACTTATGGATAGATGGATTGTGCTCTGAAAGTTCATTTGTAAGTCAGCTATTTGTAATTAAGAAAGGATTTTCTTGTAGGAATAATGTTACACTTGTGGATGGTTTTCCAAAGTGGCCTACAAAAATCTGTTTAGATCATATTTTAACTAAAATAACTCAGAAAACACTGTAGCTATACTAGTTATAAGCAAAATAGAAACAAAATTGGGATGGAATTTTATTTTGAATGCCAGTATTCCAGAAAACATGAGTTTAATTTTAAAAATATAAGGATTTATTACCAAGGCAACTTCTGGGAACATTTTAAGGCTATAGAAGTAGATGGTAGAAAGTACAAGCTGACCAAGTTGGCAGTCAATTTCCCCACCTTATAGATGGTAATTCCTTTTATTACTTAAATAATACCTAAAACTTGTGTGCAAATATATGTATATGTATGTATATATGTATGTATGTATGTATGTATGTATGTATGTGTGTGTGTGTGTGTGTGTATATGTCTATATATCTATATAGACTTCTGGTTCTCCTTATCCTGATCTAGCTATATCATTTGTACTGCTCAATTTTGGTTCAAAACCTAGTTCTGGCACTAGGTGTGTGACTAGAAACACTTCAACTGAGTTTCTATTTATCTATAAAATGGGGATAATAATCTTTTGTGACCTAGTTCACATAGAATAATGTGGGGGTCAGTGCTTTAGAAACCTTAAAGAGTACTATAAATATAAACTATTATTATCATCAACCACAATTAGCAGTTTTTAAATACTCATGAGTAAGAACTAATAGCTTACATTTAAGTAGGCCTTTATGGTTTACCAAACACATTTCTTATGGTTAACCTGTGACAAAGCAATGCATAGTATTAATACCTCCATTTCACAGAGGAACAAATCAGGTTACAATGAGGATAAACAACTTCCCTTAATTCAAACAGCTAATAGTTCTGTTGCTGGAACTCAAAACCAATTGATTTTCCAGTGTACTTTAATGTCTTACTAAATACACTCTTTATTGCATTCTCCTGATCCACCTAGTCTAACAAGCCTGACCAAAAAGAAGGTTTGTTTGATGAGAATTGTCCTTGATGAGTTGATGCTGTTGCTCAGTGATCCTTGCTTCCCTTTATAAACATCCTTTAAAAATATGTCCTAAAATTTATCAGGAATGGAAGTCAAGTTGCTAAACCTTTTTTTTCTTCATTGGGACTTTTTTTTTTTTTTGCTCATCTCTGCTCCTGACACCTTTCCTGTCCTTTTTTAAACTGACAATGGCTTTACAGTCACAACTTATAAATCCTTTCAGATTTAATTTACCTGGGCCAGGGGATTTGAAATGATTGCAGGCCAATAGGTGCTTTCCTACCACTTTTCCTTTCTCTTTTGTTTCAATACCTGTTAGTCACTTTAATTTTATCCTTCCTATCCAAAGCTTTTTTCTTCTAGGTAGATAAAATGGAAGTAATATAAGGGTTCAATAGTTCATTCTTCTCTCTCTCCATATTATTCTCTCCTCATGCACCTGAAGCAACAATCCAGTTCCTTATTTGATCTCTTGTCCTAAGAAGAGCTAATTTAAGTAGTCCCAATATGATTACTGTAGTGACATGATGTCAGTCTGGAGAGAGATGCCTAGTGGAGTGCCCTGGGGAATGGAACAATGCCCTTTACTGTCTGCTTGCTGTTCAACATTTTTTATCAATGATTTGAATGAAATGATAGATAGCATGCTCGTTAAATTTGGAGATGACACAAAGTTGAGATTGGAAGGAGGGAAGGATGAAAAAGAGTGTAACTACTTTGGATGAAAAATTGGGGCACATGAATGTGTATTTGCTTCCATCATAAAGTCTAGGAAGAAAAGAAGTATTGGTTGAGAGGTAAGATAGTTTCCATAATAGCCAAGGGAATTACTTTCAGTCCAGAACAGTCTGTTTGGTGTCTGGAAGGAATAGGTCTGAGGATGGAGTATCTTCAAGACTGGTGGAAAGAAGAGAGGCAGTAAGCAGCCAAACTTTTTTTTTTTGCTTTTTGGAGTGGGGAGGGCAGGACAATTGGGGTTAAGTGACTTGCCCAAGGTTACCCAGCTAGTAAGTGTTAAGTGTCTGAGGCCGGATTTGAACTCAGGTCCTCCTGACTCTAGAGCCAGTGCTCTATTCACTGCACCACCTAGCCACCCCGAGCAGCCAAACTTTAAAAATTTATCATATTTTGCAAGCCAGGGGCTTATGATGAGGGAGAGGGGGAGAAATTTTTATGTTTTTACATAGACCAAATATTTTCTAGAAAAAGATGCCATTAAATGACAATCCTTCCTTTTTTTTTTAAAGTACTTATATCCCCTTCATTTTTAGATATATTCCCTTCCTCTATTAAGTACTTTATACCATCCTTTAAAAAAAAAATAAATGATTTCTAAAGTGTTATTCCTAAATATTAAAGATCAAAATTTGTCATTGTTTTCCAGTTAAAAAGTAGCATTAGCTTGAATTTTATGTTTTTGTGACAATATCCTAATATTTCATCCTAATATATCCTTTAAAGGGCAGCTCTCAAATGCAGTTTGACAATTCCTCATTCATTTTTAGTGATTTCACATTAAGTAATAATGCTAAGGATTTGGATAATTATTAAGGATTATATTTCTAAGCAAAGTTAGCACAAAATCAAAATTTTTAACAGGACCATAATCTAAATTTAATCAAAGTTGAGAGATTTTTAAAAAACAGCAATTACTTAAAAAAAGTTTCAAAAACCTTTTCTCAAGAAATCAAAAAGCATTTACTAATCCAATAATCCCCTGTGTCTACTTTGTAAAGAGGGGCATCCTCACCTAATGGGAGTCTTCATGGTCATCACTTCTCATTTCCTCTGCCACCCAAGGTGGAGGGAGGGGGGATCTTCTTAGGTATAGCTCTGACCCTTTGTTTTCCTTAGTAAAATTTCCCTATAATGAGTCACCCAAATCATCATACTAACTGGAGAGTACAGGAAACAACTTTAAAACAGTGCAAGAACTTGAACACAAAATATTAAGCTATTTGGAATATCATAGGGACACAGCACAGTTCCATAGTCCTGTTTAGTTTAAGAAGCCAGGTTTAGTTTATTAACTTCTTGCTCCTACTCCTCTCTGCTCAACCACCTTTTTCTATCTCCAACTCATTTCTTGCCCTCTATCTCTTTCTTTGATCTGGAGGGGGAAAAGTTTCTTTCTAACTAGCTTTCCAGGCAAAGTTCCCAGATACACACCGAGATTATTCTTCTTAGTAGTACTGTGATATTGAAGCACAGGCTCATGTAGAGTGGGATTAGCAAAATGGAGCTATGGTTGGTCTTAGACATAATCAGTATCTGTGCTGCAGCATATAGTCTTAAAGAGTTGTCTAGAATATCCGGAAGTTAACTGACTTGTCCAAGGCTACTCAGCCAGTGTGTGTTAGAAGGAAGGCATGACTCCAGGTTCTCCTGGGCTTCAGACTCTGTGGCCCTCCCTCCACTCATTACACCACACTGCAATCTATGCCTTGAAGATGGTAGGCAGTTCCTAAAAGTTGGTTGAGTTGATTTTCTTAACTGTGTGACCTCAAGCCGAGCTCAGCAAATGACCTTGTCTATGGCCTGATGAGAAAATTAAAATGGTATGTCCATCAGTTTCTGCCTTCTTCACTTCCTGTCACCCAGATTCCCCTCCTTTGCTCTGTCTCTGAAGGTATACTGGCCTTCTCCATAGTCCTGGCTAACTTTCCACCAAAACTTTTCATATGGCCTATTCCCTCCTATCTCTGTTACCTCACCTCATCCATCCCTCTATCCACCTCCATCTCCTCTATTTAAGAACATTTTCAGGTATTCTCTAACCCAAGGGTGGGGAACCTGCATCCTCAAGGCCTCATGTGGCCCTCTAGGCCCTCAAGTGTGGCACTTTGACTGAATCCAAACTTCACAGAACAAACCCCAAAGGGATTTCAGTCAAAGGACCACGCTTGAGGACCTAGAGGGCCACATGTGGTCTTGAGGCCACAGGTTCCCCACCCCTGCTATAACCTAAAGGATGCAGTTAGGTAGCACAGTGGATAGAGCAGTGGGCCAGAAGCCAAGAAGAACTGAGTTCAAATGCTGCCTCAGATAATTATTAGAAGTGTGACCATAAGCAAGTCACCCTGTGACTTAAGCAAGATAACATCTCTGTGCTTTAGTTTCCTCCTTGGTAAAATTAAGTGATCTCTCATATCTCCCAGCTCCAAACCTATGATTCTATGGTCTCTATCCATGCACTGAGCAGAGACTCAGGAAATTCTTGCTGTGGGTATTGAGGACAGAGTATGCCTCCCTCCACAGGCCCTTTCCTATCTCTCCTTCCCTTTGAGCTGAAATGTCAACTACAAAGGCATGACCTTTCTTCCCTTTCCACTTGGAGGGAATTGAGAACATGAAGAGGATGACAGATTGGCACTCCTCTCTGCCTTTATTGAATTGGGGTCTTGAGTGCCAACTTTAATGGAGAGAGAGTTTTGAAATTAGCATAACTTGATAGAGAAAGCCCTGAGGAATAATCAGGAGACCTGGAATTTAGTTCCAATTCTGCCTTTAATTATCTACATGACCTGTACTAAGTTGCTTCCCCTCCCTGGTCCACTGTTTCCTTTTTACAGTAAGAAGTTAGACAATAGGGGTGGCTAGGTGGTGCAGTCAATAGAGCACCAGCCCTGGAATCAGGAGGACCTGAGTTCAAATCTGACCTCAGACACTAAACACTTACTAGCCATGTGACCTTGGGCAAGTCACTTAACCCCAATTGCTTTGCCCTCCCAAAAGCAACAACAACAACAACAAAAGAAGTTAGACTACATTATCAATAAGCCCCTTTAAAGACAGTGACATCTATACTCCTAGGTGTCTCCCAGCTCTGAAATTCCTTGTTCTAAGGCCCCTCCCAGCTCTGACATGCCCTGCTATAAGGCCCTTTCCTGATATTTATTCTCTGTTCTAAGGCCCCTTTCAACTTCAACAATCTGTTCCACTCTCCTTTTTATGATTTCTGTTCTTTCCATTTTGAATGTTCTATGTTCTGAGGTCTCTTCATGTTTCCAGGATTCTGTGTCTCCATATCTTATTTAATTATCCTTCATGGTTTACGGATGAGGAGAGAAAATCCTTGGCTGTTCATTCACCCAGAAGAAGCTGTTCATTTTTCTGTGAGCCAACGGATTCCATGTTCTCTACTTGCATGCCATAATGCCTTCATTGTGGAATCACATTTGCTCGTGACATTTTCTTTTCAAAAGGTAGAGATCAGTCTTGTAAATGTAGAGAATATATAAAATGATTCCAGTGGGAAATGGTCCTTGTTTGGAGACAAGAAGCTTCTATGCCCGGGTCCCCTTGTCCTCTTCCCTCCCCTCTCCCCAACAATAGTGATTTTGTTTCCACCATGAATTATGTTTCCTCGTCAGTGAGGCTTTGGGCTGACTCATTACAGTGAGTATCCCCTGGGAGGTCCTGAACTCCAATCAAAGCAATCTCACATCTGCTACATTCAGTGCCAAATTCTTACTTAGAAGATGTGGTGCTTTCCTTGAAAACACAGCTCTTCTCTGGTACAAAGAATATTCATGCCAGATCTCCTATTCAAGCAGGAAAGATCCTTTGGGCTCATCTAGTCTTGTGCCTTCATTTTATTTTTTAATTGTGTTTATTCATATCTTTTGTCTTTATATCATAGTCATGTCCCAGCCTCCAGATTCAACAATCCTTATGACAGGGAAAGTAATTAATCCCAAATATCTAATAAAGAAAACTCATCTAGTAATGTATCCAGTATTCTATCCTAATGGTCTCCTACTGGCTCACTGTGAGAGGGATGTGTTTCATTATAAATATCTTCTCCAGGACCTTCATTGGCTTTCACATTACTCAGAGTTCAATGTCCTCTTAATGGTTCTCTTATTAGCTCATTATAGTCATTGGATAGGTTTTTCTCCTGTTTCTATTTATTTTACACTTCATCAGTTCATGTGAACTTTCTCGTGTTTCTCTCAATTTCTCATATTTGTTATATCCCTCCATTTTACAGAAGAGGAATCTAGAGCCCAGAGAGGGTTGATTTTGGCCCAAGTTCGCACAGCGAATTAGTTGCAGAGCTGGGGATTGTAGACGGCCAGGGCTTCTTGTCCAAGTTCAATCTTATTTCCTCTGTACACCAGACTGCTACCCTTTCACTACTTCTGGCTGGTCATCACCTCAGTCAATACACACAGAGCAGAAGAGCATGGAAGGATCAGTCTTGGGACGGCCTCAAAATCCTGTTAACATAGATTCTGTGAAAATATTCCAAGATGCACCAGGCTACAATTTAGAGATGGAAGACATTTCCTTAGAATTGCGGGCAAAGTTCTTTCATATTTTTATATGCTTCTTTCAGGACTATAGGGTGTGTTCAGGGAACAGTAGCACCTCTGGTATGGGGGCTGTCAAGCCCTTTTCTGGCTACTCATTCACCTTTGGTGGTTCACCTGATTCACCCAACTCTCACTGGTGGCTTCAAGAAGTTAGAGAATGTGCAGTGGCCACACCTGTGTAACACATTTTGGCAGAGGCTAAACCAGGTTGAGGGTGACTAAAGGGTTTCCAACCCATTGGTGAGTCAGGGGGGTGTCTACCCCAAGCATGTGAAGAGTCCCTCTCCTCCCCAGGGGAATGGGCATATGAGAACAATTGGTTCTAATGGCTATGTAGGTGGCTGAAGCAGGTGCTGTGGAGAGCTTAGAGTTTGGTTAGACATCAAACACAACAAGGTCATCCACTGTATCCTGAGTTATCACCAGGCATTTTGATTTTGTCTTGCCATTGGACTTGAACAGTTCTGGAAGAGATACAGTGAGGTGAATGACTTTGTACAACTCTGCCTCACTTAAATCCAATTTATGCTCAAATCAAAAGACATCATCCATACCATTTTCCTATTTTTTGCCTATCTCAAAGTGCTATGGGAAATAATGAAGTAGCAGGTGTGGGTACACTGGGAGCTATAATCCCAACCCAGCACACAGGTGGCCCAAACCATAGGGTTATCTTCTCACTGAAAGCAGAAATGGGATTTGGCATCTCTCTGGATGTCTGAGAAGCCATTTAAGGACTCCACTGCTCATCTCCTGGTGTTAGGAAGGGGCTAGAAAAGGTGGCTTAAATTTTGTTTGCTTTATTCAACTCTGGCCTGTTTACTGTGGCAGATGGGAATCCCACGTGGGGTCAAAGCACCAAAAAATGTACAAAATCTTCTGCAAAGGTGCTTCCATTCACCATTGGTACATTCAATGTACACACACTCATGGACAACATGAAATCCAGTAGACCTGAAAGATGAACAGCTTTTGTGAGAGGCCTTAGCAGGTGTTGCATACGAATAGCAGCCCTGAGTGAAACAAGGCTAGCAAATGAGGTCCAGCTTGTAGAAGCAGGAGCTGGATACACCTTTTTCTGCAGTGGCTGCAGTGATGGAGAGGCCTGTGAAGCTGGTGTAAGTTCTGCAATCAAAACTAATCTAGTCAATGAGCTTATATGCCTACCAAAAGGAGTGAATGACAGACTCATAGCAATGTGATTGTCACTTGCAGGAAAGTTCCACGCCACCATCATCAGTGCCTTTTATGAGTCCTGATGAAGTGAAAGAAAACATTTTTGAAGACCTCATCATCAATGTGCCAAAAGAAGACAAGCTTGTAATTGTGGGTGATTTTAACGCAAGAGTAGGCACAGACTACCAGACATGGTAAGCAGTCTTTAGGAGGAATGGAATCAAAAGTGACAACAGCAATGGTCATTTGCTGCCGAAGATTTGTACATCTCATGACCTTCTCATCACCAACATTGTCTTCCATGCAATATATGATAAAAAAAAATATCATGGGCGCACCCTTACAGTAAACATTAGTATTTAATAGACTATGTCATTGTAAGGAGAAGAGACAGATAGAGATTGTCCATCTCTATAAAGTTAAAGGAAACAGATTGTCCTGTGGTCCTGTGAAAATCAGGGGGGGGGGTCCTCTTTCTTCATCATTGCTGGCAAAAGATTCTTGGCAGAGTCCTCCTTAATAGGCTGACAGATGTTCACCTGGAAGATGTTCATCTATCTGAGATCCAATATGGCTTCAGAAAGGGCTGAAGAACAGTCAGTGGTGTTTGCTGACAACTTCAGAATAAATGCCAGGAGCAGAACAGAGATCTGTGTGCAGTGTTTGTCAATCTGACCAAGTCCTTTGACACTGTTGGTCATGAGGGCTTATAGAAAATTACGTCAAAATTTGGTTGCCTTGTGAAGCTCATCAGTATTGTATATCAATTTTATGATGGAATGATTTCCCAGGTTCTGGATAATGGATGATGCTTTCACACTTTCCCAGTCACCAATGGAGTGAAGCAAGGTTATGTGCTTTATCACATGTTTTTTAGCATTATGTTTTCAGCAATATTATCAGATGCCTTCAATGAGGACAAATACAGCATCAACATCAGCTACTATGTTGATGGTAAATTGTTTAACTTTAAAAAGGTACAAGCCAAGACTAAAGTGGAGGGAGAGTTAGTGCATGACTTTTTGTTTGCAGATAATCATTCACTCAGTGTAACCTCTGAAGCTGAGATGCAACATACTATGGATTGATTCTCTACTGCTTGTGCTAATTTTGGCCTGACAACACCAAGAAAATAAGTTCTTCACCAGGCAGCACTACAACATCCTTACATGGAACCATCAGTTATAGCAAATGGAGGAATATTGTATGCTGTGGATAAGTTCACTTACCTTGGCAGTATACTTTCCAGGTATGTCCATTTAGATGATGAGGTTGACATACACATTGCCAGAGCTAGCTCAGTGTTTGAGAGACTCCAAAGGAAAGCGTGGGAGAGAAGAGTGACTGACTACCAAATTGAAGGACTACAGAGCCATTGTGCTGACCTTGTTGTATGTTTGTAAAACCTGGACAGTGTACCAGAACCATGCCAGGAAACTGAATCACTTCCATTTGAATTGTCTTAGGAAGATTCTGAAGATCACCTGGCAAGATAAGTTACTGGATGCTGAGATATTTTCTTGAGAGAAATTGCCAAGTATTCAAACTCTACTGCAGAGACCACAACTTCAGTCACTGGACACATCATTCAAATGCTAAAAGTATGATTGTCTAAAAGAATATATTATGGAGAACTCACACAAGGCAAGCACTCACATGGTGGTCAGAGGAAACGACAAAAGGACATTCTCAAGGTCTCTCTGAAGAACATCGGAATCAATTACATGACATGTGAGATAATGGCACAGGACCTCTAGCATGGTGTGCTCACATCAGAGGAGCTGTACTCTATAAGCAAAGCAGAATTGCAGTAGCTCAAAAGAAAGGTGGGATGCACAAATTTAGGGACATCTCCACTTAAATGTTCATATGAACTACTTGTATCTGATCTGTGGTAGGCTAATCTGAGTAAGGCTAATGTGGAGTTAGGTTCAACTGATTCCTCTTATTTGCCACCTTAACTCCTCTTCCTTACTCAAGACCTTACATTCTCGTATCACTTGGTATATGGGAGTTTAGCTTAGTTGTATGCATGCTCCATATCTTTTGATATACTCTCTCCCCAGTTAAATATTTACAGGCCCTCACAAAATCACTAGGATATATTTCTGTGCCCAATGACATGACATATATTATATGATAGGACATGGCATGATGTGATATGACATGAAATGATGTGATGTGATATGATATAACACAACATGACATGACATGACACAACACAACATACATAACATAAAATAGCATACCATAACAACACAACACAACTAATATAATATAATATGATGTAATATAATATGATATAATATGATATGATATAATATAATATGATATAATATAATATGATATAATATAACATAATATAATATAATATAATAAATATAATGTAATGTAATGTAATATATATACATATATAATGTAATGTAATATAATGTAATAAAAATATACCTGGAAAGACAGAGTAAAGTCAAGTAATGAAGGGCTTAAACAACTAAACTGAAGACTTGAAAGTTTACCCTAAAGTCTATGGAGACACCAATGGAATAGGAGAGTGATATGGTCAGATCTGAACTTTTGGAAAATCCTTAGAGCAAACTTTGAGGACTAGAGAATAGGGAGAGATGTGAGGCAGGGAGACCATTTAGGAAACTCTTGTAATAATCTAGGTGAGAGGTGAGAACACCTGAGTTCATGTGAGTGGAGAAAAAGGGTCAGATGTGAGAGAGTTTGTGAAGGTAGAAATACCAAGATTTGGCAACTAGGGGCGGCTAGGTGGCGCAGTGAATAGAGCGTTGGCCCTGGAGTCAGAAGGACCTGAGTTCAGTTCCGGCCTCAGACACTTAACGCACACACACAAAAAACAAAAACCTAGCCGTGTGACCTTGGGCAAGTTACTTAACCCCAATTGCCCTCCAAAAAAAAAAAAAACATAAAAAAAAAACAAAAACAACAAAAACAACAACAACAAAAAAAAAGATTTGGAAACTAAGTGTCTAGAGTGCTGAAGAGAGAGTTCAGAATAATACTGAGGTTTTGAACCTAGGAGACTGGAACAATGATGTCTGCCGGAATATGGATTTTTGAAAATGGGAAGCCTTTCCCATAAGCTGAGGTGCCCGTGAGAAGGACTCTAAGCAGCCATGGTGTCCAGCTGGAATGGCATGATTCTTAAGCCCCATTTCCACAAAGACTGGCAGAGATGAGTTGCCACATGATTTAACCAGCCAGCCAGGAAGATCAGAAGGTGAAAGGCTCGGCAAGCAAAAGCCTGCCAAATTGCTCCTTGCCCTGCATCTGGTCCTATCCGGCCCATCGTGAGGTGCCCTACTGTCCGATACCACACCAAAGTCCGTGCTGGAGAGGATTCAGCTTGGAAGAACTTCGGGTGGCTGATATCCATAAAAAAGTGGCACGGACCATTAGTATCTCTGTGGACCCTCGTCACCGGAATAAGTCTACAGAGTCTCTCCAGGCAAATGTGCAGTGACTGAAAGAATATCGTTTCAAACTGATCTTCTTCCCAAGGAAACCATCTGCACCCAAGAAGGGAGATAGCTCTGCAGAAGAACTCAAGTTGGCAACCCAGCTTACAGGACCAATTATGCCCATCAGAAATGTCTACAAGAAAGAGAAAGCTCATGTGTTACTACTAAAGATGAGAAGAATTTCAAGGCATTTGCTAGTCTTCAAATGGCCCTGGCCAATGCCTATCTCTTTGGAATCCCGGCGAAATGAGTCAAGGAGGCTGCAGACCAAGATGTGGAGAAGAAAAAGTAAATAGCCTCCGAGAACTTTGAATAAAATAATACAAAATTTTTAAAATGGGGAGCATTTGGGGGGAAGATGATGAGCTCTGTTTTAGATATGATAGGCTTGAGTTGTCTCTGGAATATACAGATTGAAAGGTTCAATAGGCAGTGGATCTATGTGGGGCTGAAATTTGAATGTGATAATATTTTCATATCAATTTAATAACTTCAATAAAGGCCAGGGCCTGAACTAATCAACCAGAAGAAGAGACTGCACCAAACAGCTTCTTTGTTGTCTGAGTAAACTCAGAGAATACCTCTTCCTATGTCAACAAAGCCAGATGGGGGTTACTTTATGGCCCTTCACCAGAGGCACTAACTTGAGTAATGGGACTTTTTCTTATCTTAATATTTTTTTGGACATAGACTATGTTGTGGAATGTTAACGGTAAAGAAAACACAGATATCCTGAGTTATAATTTCAATTGATACTTTGTCAACTCTCTTATTTTATTGTATTTACCATCCACTAAATTAAGAAAATTCCTTTCTCATACAATGATTAAACATTTATGGAGATCATAAATTTGTGTGATATAGTCACCCTGAATTGGGATGGCTCTATTTAAGCTTTCTGATTCTTTTGTTCAGACAGTCAGAACTTAGCTTCTGGCTCCATGATCATGTAACAGCTAACTTAATAGAGAATAAATGAAATAACTGTATATCATCTGTTTAACCAAACTTTTCAGGTTGACAAATGGTAGCACTCTTATTGAGAAAACTGTCAGAAAGTTTCCTCAGGGCATTGAGAAGTTAAGTGACTTGCCTAGGGTCACACAGCTGATGTGTATCAGAACAAGAAATTGAACCAGACTCTTCTGACCTCTCTGAGAATTTCAGGTTGATTCCAGAATAGATGATGTGGGAAGCAGAGGGGGGCAGTAGAAGGAACCCTGTGATTGGAGTCAGAGGATCTCAACTGATCCTATCTCTGTCTCTTTCTGTTCTAGCTGTATGAGCTTGGGGAAGCGAATTCACTTCCCTAGACCTCATCTGTAAAATGAGAGGGTTGAATCAGCTTTGGTTTTGGAGGTTCCTCTAGGTTGAAGCTCTTTTGGTGATAAGACGTGATTTTAGGCAAGAGAGGGTTCTTTCTCATCCCTCGTGGTCATGGAGATTTTACTTAAGCAACTGGTACTAGACCTCATTCCTCTCCAGGCTGCACTCAAAACATTTCTTACTATGCCTGCAAGTTGGGTACCCCGTACCCCCTTGCTTTTGTGTCATGTCTTTCCCCATGAGAATATAAGCTCTTTGAGAGCAGAGACTATTTTCCTTCTTGCATCTTAGCACTTAGAACAATGTCTGGTACACAGTAAACACTTAATAAATGCCTGTTTTCATTCTTTGATTCATTCATTGACTTAATCATTGATTTCACTCATTTCATTTCATTCACTCATTCATTTTGGTGCTTAATTTCACCAAGTCAAAGAAGAGTTAGAAAGGGCCCAGAGGCATTTAATCTAATCCGCAAATGAACACAAACCTCATCTATTAGAGATCTGGCAAATGGTCATCCAGGGCTCTGATAGAAGACCCCTGGTGGGAGGAGGGAGAGAGGGAAATCCAAGTCTTCCCTGTTAGCTCATTCTGTTTGTGGACTCCAAGCTGTTCTGGATTTGTAATGCAGCAGCTTAAATGAGTAACTCTCTTTTTTTCCCTTTTATTTTTATTCTTCACTTTTCTTCATTGTCTAGAGGCCTCTTTTGTTCTACTTGGAGGAACTTCTAATGAGATATGTGTAAGACTCTGGAGGAAACATGCTGAAACACTCATAGATTTTCCCCACTTCAGGCTTTACTCAACAGGTTGGTCGTTGTCCTTTCTATTTGGCCAAAGGTCTTGTTGTCTCCCTCATTTTATTTCCTGATTAGCAATGCTGTAACCTAGACTCACTTGTCCTTCTCATCTATTCCCCATCCCAAGTATCTCACTATTGACCACTTTAGAGATGAATAGACTGAGGCACCAAGAAGCCAGAGAAGGGGAGTGGGAGGTGGGGGAGGAAGGGGCTGTTGCCTTGATCCATTGAGTTATAAAGCCCATCGTTATATTCTCTGACTAGATACACACACACACACACTTTGTCTATACTTTATGATCACTCTCTTTGTCTCTCTCACATTTGAATCTCCTACTCTCTCTCACTTAGGAGCTTCACACTCATACTTTGTGTCTCTCACACTCATGTCCCTGTCTCAACACACACTCCATATCTTTCACACACATATACACATAGAGCATGTATCTCTCACAAACACTCTTTATACCTCTCATAAACACAAATACTTCTTGTCTTTCTCTCTCTTCTCTTTCCTTCCTTCCTTCCTTCCTTCCTTCCTTCCTTCCTTCCTTCCTTCCTTCCTTTCCTTCCTCCCTTCCTTCTTTTCCTTCCTCCCTTCCTCTGTCTTTCTCTCTTTATTTCCTTTCTTCCTCCCTCCCCACCTTCACACACTGTGTTTCTCTCATAGTCACTCTATATGCATCTCCCTCTGTCTTTCATACACACACTATGTCCCTGTCTCTTAAACACACTCTTTAAAAACAATTTTATGGATATATATTGTTACATGACTTTAATTTACCTTCACTTACTGATATACCTCTGTTTCCCTACTTAGAAAATAATTTCTTTTAACAAAAAAAGAAAAATGCATTCAATAAAACTAATCAAAACATCAATCAAGTGTGGTAGCATATATAATGTTTGACATTCATAGCACCCCCTCTATAGACATATTTTCCAAAGAAGGAAGGTGGGTGTGCTCATACAGCTTTTCTCTGAAACTAAGCTTGAGCATTATAATAATACAGAATTCAACTTCATTTTTCCCCATTTGCATTATTGTGGTCATTGTGTGTGTGTGTGTTTGTCTGTGCATATGCATGTGTATGCACATGCATATGCATATATGTATGTATATGTGTATATGTATATGTGTATGTATATGTATGTTTATGTTTGTTTATGTTTATGTATATGTATATGTATTCCCCAGCTCTTCTCATTTCACTATGCATTAGTACATATATGTCTCCCCACATCTCTCCGAAGTCTTCATAGCAATCATTCTTATAGCATGATGATATTCCATGACATTCGTGTACCATTTTTTTTAAAAAACCTTTCCTCAATTAATGGGAATCTGCTCTCTTATCAGTTCCTTGCTTCCTCAGTCACACAATACTCTTTGTGTATGTCTCTCTCAAAGACATACTTTGTATTTATCTCACACAGATACACTGTGTCTGTAGAAGATGCACACTCTCCCATGTGTCTCTGTCCATTCCACACACTCTCTTTATATCTGTCCCTCTTTTTCACACACATCCTTTGTATCTCACTTTCACACTCACTCACACACACACACACACACACACACACATTTTCCTTCTCTAACAGTGTACTTCTGTCCTATACTCATTCTCCATGTGCCTATCTTATGCAAACACTGCATCTCTCTTTTCCTTCCCCTCCCTCCCTTCTTTTCTCCCCTCATTTTCTCTCTCTCCTTTCCTCCCTCTCTCCTACCACAAACATGCAAATGCATGCATATACTATCGCTGTTTCTTACACACACACACACACACACACACACACACACACACACACATATATATATATATACAAAGTGCATTATTATTTCTCAAACGTATGCCTTTTCTAGATAAATGAGGATAAAAATCTTGCTTTGACCTCTATAATTGGGCCAATTGTCAGGAAACTTTTTGGATGTCTCTAACCTTGCCAAGAACTGGGGCATATGGACACAGAAGCCTCCAATAAATGATTTTCTAAGCTTGCCAGCCACCCTATGAAGACTTATAACATGATAAAAAAGGAGTCTCCTGCCCCATGGAAATGTGTCTACTAGAATGTATTTTATAATCTTGGCTCTCACTGGAGTAAGAATACAGCATTGAGACTCAGTGGGAAATAAGGCTAATATTGAAAAGCCTCAAAGAATTAGGAGATGATGGAGGGGGTGGCTAGGTGGTGCAAGGAGTCGGTCCTGGAGTCAGAAGGACCTGAGTTCGGATCCTGCCTCAGACACTTAACACACACACAAACAAAAACCTAGCCGTGTGACCTTGGGCAAATTACTTAACTCCAATTGCCCTCCAAAAAGAAAAAAAAAGAGATGATGGAGGAGGCAGATGGACCTCCAAATGACAGTAAATTCACTGAAAGACTAGAGGTTTTAGGAGCTGGATAAGATAGGAGACTGAATGGAATGAGGTTTTGTCTACAACACTGAAAGACAGTACAAAGCCCTTGTACTGTCTGAAAACATATAACTTGATCACTGTCCAAGGTATTTCTGAGATCTAATTATGAACAATGGTCTGCCAAAGGGTTGAACAAAACGACCCACTGGGATGCAAAAGAGCTAAGGATCAAAGACTTATTGCTCTAGAGTTGGAAGAGGTGGGGGGGGGCATATTATTCAACTTAGTCATTTTATAGATGAGGAAACTGAGGCAAAGGGAGGTTAAGTGATTTCCTAAGATCACATAGGTAGAAATGGAAGGGCAGTACCATTATTCATCATGCAATCAACCACTATTAGCCCTTCATTTCTCCTTCTTCCATCAGTTTCCAGTATGGGCTACCCTGGATGGTTGGTTCAACACTTTTCCCTAAGCAGGCAGATTGGTAAATATCTATCTTGTGAATGTTGGGCAAATGTATTATTATTGCCATTTTCCACATGTGGAAACTGAGGGCAAGGGAGTTGAAGCTATTTGCCCAGTATAACTGGATTTGGATTAGCCAGTGGAATTTCAGTTCTTAAGAATATGTTTGGTTTGTTCTGTGTGACACTGTATCCACTATTATCTTTGGAGCATGCACAGGCATTGGTTTCAGTTATCTTGCTATGTGAAGAAAAAGAGCTGTTCAGTTGGCTACTGATCCAAAACTGAGAGTGCTTACAAAAAAGACACCAGTGGGATGGTATGGCTCTTTTCTCCCCGACTGTAATTGAGAAAAGATATGTCCTAAGTCTCTGGGAAGGGAGGGAGACCTTAGGCACCCCCACTTGCATGCATTCTATGAATATGGGACTTTATTCATTGCCTCATTGAATTTGTTTTTTCCTAATAAAGTAGAATTGTAACAGATTAGGCTGTGACCTTGTGAGTTTCGAAAGACTGGGAGATGGAGTCATCAGAAGTCTAAAAGTTGTAGTGTATTCCTGATTTTATGAACAGTTAAGCCCTATTAGGTAAAGTCTCAGCAACTCGAGGGATCCAGCATGGAAGTATATTGAAGACAGCCAAGAGGGATCTGCAGCTACTCATCCATCATCTACACCACAGTTGGAAGTAAATGTAGCGGGGTAAATGCTTTGTAGTAATTGCTTTAATTGTACTCTTCCTAGGGACTAAGGTCAGGGGGGGGGGAGTGTGTACTAGTTCAGAATTTCTGTTCTTGCTATAGCTTTTGAGGAAATATTCCTTTGTAAGAGTGAATTTATATTAACTGGTTAGATGATACTAGGATACTAATCACTAGCAATTAACATAGGGGACACAATGATGGTTTGAGATAATGGTATTATAGAAAGAGATCACCACTTCCCCTCCATGGTACCCCTTGAACCCAGAGCAGGAGTAACCTTGTCAGATGATCCAACTCATTGGTGTGGATGTGAGTTGGGATAAGGATTCTAGGAGCTTATAAGATGTACATTAGGGCCACAGAGCCATCAGGCAGCAGAAGGGGGATTTGAACTCAGGTCTCTCCACATCCAAGAACAATGAACAAAATCAAGAAAGAAGGAGAATAGTTGTTCTATTATATCACAGAAAGAAGGAGAATAGTTGTTCTATTATATCACAATGCCCAACAACTAGACATTATCATCCCTACACTGCCTACCTCGAT
The DNA here is from genome assembly GCA_011680675.1 of Gymnobelideus leadbeateri. Lineage (NCBI taxonomy): Eukaryota > Metazoa > Chordata > Mammalia > Diprotodontia > Petauridae > Gymnobelideus > Gymnobelideus leadbeateri. The sequence goes on from WOXC01011884.1 coordinate 206,930, forward strand.
GTGCTATTGGAGAGATCAAAAAGGACCATGAATTTGGAAGCCTTTTGAAAAATTATAGAAACTCTCCAAGCAAAAGTCATTCATATGTTTTGAGACATTTTTCTGGAGAGAGGAGGGGACAGCAGGGGCCCCAACTCTCAAAAATCTCTCTACTGACTGACCTGAAAATGATAAAAATCCTCATGCATTAAAAATAGCCCATGAAAGCTTACCAATACTATCTGAGGATGGACCTTGAAAGGATGGAATTGTGGGTGGGAAGAGGGAGGAGTAGATTTTGATTATAAATTTTCTTTTCTTTGTGCTACTAACTAAGGCTCTGAGCACTGACCAGACAAGGTCTCACCTGCTCAGGTTCATGGATTGCAAAGGCCATTCTCTCTCTCTCTCTCTCTCTCTCTCTCTCTCTCTCTCTCTCTCTCTCTCTCTCTCTCTCTCTCTCCCTTTCCCACTCTCTCAACATACCTGAAATTGACATCTTACAACTTGTATGTCTTAGGAGGAGATGGGGTTGCAAGGGCTATGGGAGGGTGGAAAGGTGAAGTCATCCTTACGACCTTCTCTCTGGCACTTTGAATAGAAATGACCCTCTAGATTAGAATCAGAAGGGACATGATGAGCTGCTTGACTCCTGTTCCTTCATGCATGGCAGTGACAATAAAACTTGGACTTCCCTAGCAGAATCTATCTATGATATATCTGCCATCCCAGAAGAGGCCCCAACCTATGGGGGAGTAATTGGGCTGTTAAAAAGTGGTCCTCATCCATCATTGCCCTAAGCAGCATGCTTTATATTCATCTGCAGATGATGATAAAAATGTGGTGGGCTGCCCTCCCTAAGCCCAGAGGAGGGGTGATTGTGAAAAAGGAAAGCCTTCATTTTTCATTCCACGAACTCCTCTTGTCTTCCATCTCAGACCCAAAAGCTTGGCACACTCTAACTGCTAGAGATAACATGAGAGAAATGACTGGGTAAGATCTCAGACAGAGGCAGGCTCCAACTAAAGGGCATTAGTGGTACAGATGTCCTTCATGAGGTGGGGGTCATTTTGTTGGTACTCTGCCCCCTATGGAAAAAGTTGAATCAAATTAGAAATGACCTTTGAGATCATCTAAGCCATCACCCTCATTTTACAGACAAGTAAAATGAGGCACAGAGAGGAGAGGAAGTGACTTACCCGAGGTCATAAAGGTAAAAGTAGCAGAGCAAGAAATTGTTCCAGGTCCTCTGATCTAAAATCCAACACTTTCCCACTATACCATGCTCCTCTCCTTTCTTCTGATTTCTAGCTCTGAGAAGCAAAATGTGCTATTATAAGCATCAGAAAAAGCTTTGCTTGGCATTGAGAATGCTTTGAGTCCAATACAGCTATGTGACTTTAGGCAAATCAATTAACATCTCTGGGCCCCAATTTATTCAGTTGCTGTTGTTGTTGCTACTGCTGCTGCTGCTGCTATTATTGAGAGTATTGGCCTAGAATCAGGGTTTTTTCACATTTTCCCCTGGTGATCTCTTTTCCACGTTTCAGCAGCCCCCTTGACAATGCATGCCCTGAGGGCATGTGTAGTACAAAGTGCACATGCTGTGTGCTCAGAACCAAGGCTACAGCGTAGTTGCCCGATGCAACATGGGCAAGCACTGCCAGAAACACCTCATTATGTGTTTGATTTTTAATTCATTTTTGGTTGTTGTTCATTCAGAATCATTTTACTGTTGCCAAATTTTTCACACCATCACATAAGGTCATGACCCACAGTTTAAGAAGGGTTGGACTAGATAACCTCCAAGGATTCTATTGACTCTATAGGTATGATCCTAGATTGTCTAACCTTCCTCAGTTTCCTCATTTTAAAAAATGAATGGGGGCGGCTAGGTGGCTCAGTGAGTAAGAGCGCCAGCCTCGGAGTTGGGATGACCCGAGATCAAATCCGGCCTCAGAAAATGAGCACCCACACATAAATAATGACTAGCCGTGTAACCTTGAGCAAGTTACTTAACCCCAATTGCTTTAAAAAACGAATGGCTGGACTAGATGACCTCTAACATTTCATATTCATTGCATAAGAGGAATGGGTGGGAGTTAGAAAAGGAGATTTATGATGATGATGATCAGGGAAAAGGAAATCAGTTTCCTTGGGCTTCCCCTGAAGTCTTCAGGCAGAGTTAGGACGACCATTTTCAGGGATGTTGTATGGGGGACTCTTGTTTAAGTCTGGGTTGGATTAGATAACCTCTGAGGTTTTATTGGATTCTAAGATGTGATTCAGAAGTAACTATGTGATCCACCTACCTTGAACTTCATTGAAAGGGGTGAATCTAAATCCTAAATCTCCAAGGTCAAGTTCAAGTTTCAAGCCTTCCAAGAAGCCCACACTGATATCTCACTCTTTGGAAATTCTGTATTCATTATTGCCAATTTCCTTTCTTATGGAAATTAGCATTCACAGTCACGTATAGCCATGTCCCTTATTTCTTGTCTCGTCCTCCATTTTAGATTACAAATTCCATGAGGGCAGAGATTGGGTCTTAATCTTCTTTGTAGCCCCCACAGTGGTTCTACACAGAGGAGGTGATCAGTAAATGTTTGTGAAAGAGAGAAAAGGACATAGGAAGAAAGGAAGAAAAAGTAAGAAGGAAAGAAAGAAAGAAGTAAGGAAGGGAAAAAAGAAAGGAGGGAAGAAAAGGAAGGAAAGAGGGAAGGGACAAATGAAGTCAGGAACAAAGGAAGGAAGGAAAGAAAGAAAGGATAGAAACAAAAAAGAAAGGCAAAAATAAAGGAAAAAGGAAGGAAGGAGGAAGGGAAAAGAATAAAAGAAGGAAAGAGGAAAAGGAAGAAGGAAGAAAAGGTATTTAACAAAGGAAAAAAGGAGGGAGAGAAGAAAAGGAAGGAGAGAGAAAGGGGAAGTGAGAGGAAAGACAGGAAACAGAGAGGTAACAGAGAAGCCAAATAGGGAAAGGAGAGGAGAGGAGAGGAAATGAAGAGGGTCAGAATGGTGTGTTTTGCATTGTAAAGAGGATGGGTTTTATAATCAAGTGACCTTGATCCAAACTCCATCTCTACTGCTTACTAACTGTGTGACCTTGGACAAGTAACTTAATCTCTTTGGGCCTCAGTTTCCTCATCTGTAAAACAGGAAAGATGGGCTAGATACTCTCTAAGAACCCTTTCAGGTCTATACTTGTCTCCTAAGTGAGAAGGGGAGGGGAAAGTGGATGGAAGAGGAAGAAGGAGAGGGAAGGTAGAAAAGAAAAGAGAGATTAGATTGGGAGTGGGAGGAAAAAGCCAGCTTAGAAGGGCAACTCTCATTAACCTTTCTTCTTGGCAAGTATTGTAGATGTTAGGCCATTGTTACAAGAAGGCTCTTTTATTGACATTTCCTTCTATTAAGTCTGAGTCCTTTGAAACTCTCACCTCAACCTTCTGCCCTTGAACCTTCCTGCCATTGCAGGTCATCTGAGCAGGTGGTAGACATAAATGCTCAGAGATAAAGAGCAGAGCAGTTTGCAGACCCGACCTTGCACCATGTGGAAGCCACTCACCATGTATCCTTTATTACTGCCAACCCTTTCAAATGCATACATTTTAAAAGAAGCCCATCTTTCTCTAGGAACATCATCTGGAAGAGGAAAACACATTAAGATGGAGAACAGCTTTTCATCTCATTATCTTACCATGAGACTGCAGATTGTATTGTTTTTAAATGGGGAGAAGATGGGCAGGCATTGGGTCTCACTTTTTTTTCCCTTCAATCATAGTTGATGAGATTTTCGAAGACTATATGGGGAATGAGTTATCAGAGCCAATGCTTTGATTTCATTGAATTATAGCATGTCAGAAGCGGAAGGGGCCCTTCAGAAGAGAATTGAAGAAAGAACCTTAGCATAAAGACTATCAGAACTGTAAGTGTCCTTAGAACATAAAATGTCAGAGCTTGGAGGAACCCTAGAAAAGTGTTTTTTCAGAACTGTCATGGACCTCAGAATAGAAAATATCAGAGCTGGGGGGCGCCTTAGAGCAGAGAATGTCAGAAGTGGGAAGGATCTTAGAACAGGGAATGTCAGGACTGGGAGGAGTCTTAGAGCAGGGAATGTCAGAGCTAGAAGGATACTTAGAAATCATAGTCCAATCTCCTCATTTTATAGATGAAACAGACTCAAAATGAGAAATCAATTTTTTTGATGGTCATGGTAAGTTAAAGAGTAGAGTTCAGTTTAAATTTAAAATCTTTTGGCTCCTAATCAAGTCCCTTTTCTGCCACATCTGGCTGATTTCACATTTGAGTGGCTCCAACTGTACTTTCTTTAAGAAATGCAATCCCAAACCAACCTTGTCCCTTTTTATGAGCTTTCATACTCTAAGGCCTAGCCAAAAGTTTCTCTTAGAGATATAATCCTGAAAGTGTGCTGCTAGCTACATAATTATCAGCAAAGTAGGGATTTGGAATAAAGCATTGACACCTCAAAGCATCATAACCTAGATTTTTATTATTGTTCTCGCCCTCCCCCTGCCCCTGTTCTCCTTGCAATGGAGATGCAGAAAATCTCTGGACTATGGAAAATTCCTGGACCTGAGATCAACGTATATTATATCAGATTTCTTTGACAGATCCCTCACCTTCAAAGCTTGAAAGGAGTTTGTCTGCACAAGATCTTTCTAAGGAGTTAACAGGAGTTACAAGGAATTTCTGACCCTAAATCAAATAGTTATCTGGCTCTATAGACCACAAATCAGCTGCAGAAACAAGGATGTCTGAAAACAAGGATGTCTAAAAATGGATTATTTGCTTATCTGGATAGATAGCTCTTTTACATTCCAAAACAAGTTAGTCCCTGGAGGCAAGACTGAAAATAAAAACTTCACACAGCAAGAACTCTGGGAACTGACATATCCCTCTTATTACAGTGAGAAAGAAGCTGTGTTCTTCTCTAGTCTAATTACTAGGGGTGTTAATATGCCCCCATTTCTCCCTAAAATTACTGAGACCTCTAGAATATAATGAGAGACAGACAGACAGGCAGACAGAGAGCCCCATATGGGGAAGAAATCATATGTTTTCATTGAAAATCCCAGCTGAAATAAGAAGCAGAGAGAAACTCCATTACTGGGGCGGCTAGGTGGCACAGTGAATAAGATTGCTGGCCCTGGAGTCAGGATGACCTGGGATGGGTTCCAGCCTCAGAAAATGAGCACCCACACATAAAAAAAGAAACTCCATTACTATGTATCCAGAGGAATAACACCTAGGGACAAGCATGATGACCAGCAGTTTCATAGAATGAGATCTAATAGTGACTATGAGATCAGACCTGACAGAGACCAGCAGGAACTGGGCCATGGCATGACCAAAAGACACTGGTAGAGGACACACGAATTGCTCCTCTGTGTATGATTCCTGGATACATTCATTCCCTTCACTTATTTCTGCATTGTGTCCAATCTTCTTGATGACTGTCCATATCTGCAGGATACTATGCTATATAGGCTTATGGGTTTGAGGATAAATGGCCTATTACTATTTTTCTATGATATTTAATTAAATACTTTTTATCCAAACCGATTATATCCTGATTGACTAGTATGAGTAAACACGTTAGTAGGGGTTTGTTGACTGTACATATACCCACAGAATGCATTGAGATAACTTTTTTGGATCCTCAGATAGGAAAGGGGAAGACACCATTTAAGGTAGTGACACTGACAAATTGGAACACATCTAGAGAAAAGTGACCATTTTGGTTGGGGACCTGAAGGTCATACCATATAATGAGCAGTGGAAGGAATTGGGGAAATTTGGTCTTAAAAGGTGGGGATTTAAGGAGGACATGATAGTTGCCACCAAGTATTTGAAGATTGACATGTGGCAAAAATATTAGCCTTGTTATTTTGCCCAAGAGTGCAGAATTGGGAGAAAAGAGCAAAAATTACAAAGAGGGAAATTGAGGCTGAATGTAAGGGGACATTTCTTAGCATTTAGAGATGGTTCAAAGTAAAACGGACTGCTTTGGGAGGTGGTGGGTTTCCCCTCACTGAAGATCTTCCAGAAGAAGCTGTTTGATCTCTCATAGGGATGACATCTAGATGAAGACTGGGCTGGACTGTACCTTCTAAATCTGAATTTCTCTAATTCCCTGATTCTGAAGATTAGACCCCAAATCTAAATTATTCACAGTTGTCAGTCAAACACCAGTTATTGTTATTTGTTCCTTATTCACAAAAAGGACCAAGACACCAGGAAGGTGATGTCATAATTTGCAAGTGAATTGAGTTTAAGTGAAAAAGGGCTGTGTAAAGACAACAGGCTTACTGTCTCTTCTGAAACCATCTGGGTCCAGTGGCAAGATACAGATTGGAATGCCTAGAGACAGCCATTTTAAAGCTTGGCCTTTCTAAGCCAAGGTCTTTCCCATGTCTCAGTTTGTCTGAGGCAACACCCATTTACATGTTCAGGCTAAGTAAGAAGAAGTGAGGCAAAGAATGACCTCTTTTACCTGGTTAAGTTGCTATTTACACTCACCCTGAGCTATCAGAGCCCAAACCAAATGACCAAATGAGGCTTAGGCTGGGACCTATTTTGGGCCAATCAATTGAAAACCAGAATGGTTTGGGTTTAAGGCATGGTCCTTAAAAGAGAGATCTAGCCTGCAAATCCCAAGATATCTTGTGAGGTTTCAGAGATCAAAATGTATATTCCTTTGGGCAGAGCACCCACAGGTAAGAGTATTATTCCCTGTATGGACAGAGGGAGAGGAGGGAGGAAGAGAAAGAGGAAAGAAGGGAAGGAGGGAGAGAGGGAGGAGGGAAGCAGTCAAACATCAGTAGCCAAAGAAAAGCAGAAGACTAAAATTCAGGTAAATGGGCAAGTAGTTTAGGGGATAAGATAGTCTGTCTAAAGAAATCAGGCCCCTCCAGACCTACTTGGGTCAGAGTCACTACACTTCCCTCTCCCAACCATATTGTTGACTTTGTAGAACTATAAGGGTAATAGTGAAGGCTGTTCATATAGCAGTACATTATCCCCAGATAAACCCATATGGGTCAGAAAACCCATATGGATCTGTATTACATGAGTATTTTAGACTAAGAAGGTTTTTGTATTGAACTTTCTAAACATCTTAAGGCTGAGAAAATTCTGCTTCTCTGAGCTTTCATTCCCTTAGTCACCATGGTGACCAGTTGTTCTCACCCCTAAGTGCCCCAATTGCAGCCCAGTTTACCTTCTGGCCAATGTTGACAGGTAGAAACATTGCCAGTGGGAGCTTTTCCAATAGATTTAAGTGGCTTCTTGGAAAAGGCATAAAGGGCTAAGGAGGGTGGGAAGGAAATTGACACGTATAGCCAGCATGAGAAGAAGGAAAGAATTCTGAAACAAGATTCAAAGGATCACTAGACATGACTCTACAAGCACCTCACTGGATGACCTTGGACTAGTCATGGACATGACTCTACAATCACCTCATTGGATGACCTTGGACTAGTCATGTAAACCCTCTGGCTCTTGATTTCTTCATCTGTTAAATGAGTGTTGGATTAGAAGATCTCTAAGTCCCCTTACCATTCTGATAGCCTCAGGTTTTTGCTCTAATGTACCATTCCTCCCAGATCTGACATTCTCTGTTCTACGATCTTTTCCAGTTCTGACACTCTGTGCTAAGGTCTCTTCCAGCTCTGATATTCCCTTCTCTAAGGCCCTTCCCAGCTCTGACATTCTCTGTTCTAAGGCCCTTCCAGCTCTGACATTGTTCTGAGCTCTGAGATCCCTTGCAACACTAATATTCCATTACTTTATGATTCTAAGGTTCCTCTGACTGCTGCCATGCCTCTTCTCCCTTGAGTCACTTTAGCACCAGATGGCTGCTCCTTTTTGAGTTGTCAGTCCCTGAAATTGTGACACCCAGCCTTACTTCCCACTAATGAACAGTTTGTAACCATGCTCAAGGAGGTGATGTTTTGCTAGCAAAGCTGTGGGAAGCTTGGGATGGGACACAGGGAATATAATACATCAGCCATGAAGACCCCGTGGGAAATTCTAAGCAGCATACCTACATAACCCAGGAGCTCACTCCTGAGGAATGATTCTGAGAGTTCCCCAGTCTTTCTTGTCTCTGTACACCAAGGCTCTGAGCTCCATCAACGAAGCAGGATATCCAATTAGTTCAATCATGTGGTCATTCCAAGGTAGACATGGTTCATGAAAAGGGCCTTGGACTAGGAGTCAGAATATCAGGTGCCTGATTCTATTCCTGCCACCACTTACTAAACTCTTTTAATATGTTTAATATCATGTTTGTGCTTGTATTTGTAGCACTAGCTCTTAGCACAGTGACTGATATACAGTGCACAATAAACACCTGCTCTATTTACTTAATCTATCTGTTCATCTATCTAGATTGAAGACTCTATTCTCTGCTTTTTGAACACAGGAAAAGGTCTTTCTCCAGTCTTGTGAGATCTCTTCCATTTCCCATGATCTTTCAAATATCAGTGACAGTGGTTCATCCATCCCATCTTTCAGGACCTATGGATATAGGTTGTCTTTGATAGGGAACTTGAATTCATCAAGGCAACTAGACATTCTCTTCCAATATCTATACTTATGTTGACTATCAACTCCACATCTGCCATTTTGGTCCTGTTATTTAAAGTGAAACTGGCATTGTCCTTTACAGAGAAAACGAAAACAAAACAGGAATTGAACAGCTCTGTTTTCTCTCTTTTATCAGCTCTCACCCTCCCATCTACTCCAACGCAGCTGTCCTATTTCTCTTTTGACCCTCCTCTTTCTACTAATATCACTAAAAACAAACCCCACCCACTTTCTGTTGACTTCATAAGATTCAATTCATTCTGATCATTTGCATTCTGATGTTAGTTTTATAGGACTGTATCATGATCTTATAGCTATACTGTTATCTGCCCTTGCTTTCATTTTCTGCTTGTGCCTAAAAACTCTACATTAGTTGGTGAGTTCTTTCTCTCCACAGCAATCTCTCTGGTCAGCTTGTCAGACATCCTTGGAACCACCATCTACTCCTTTTTCCCCCTTTTCTTCTGGCCCTTGCTAGACAATCTGTCACCTAATACACTTTGTGTCTCCACTATATTAATCCTTGGAATATAAGCACGCTAATTTATCCTTAGAGCATCTACCTTTCTTCCATAAGAGAAGGTGTACCACAGACATGGTATTTGTCTGATTTTATTCTAAGGACATAGTTTCCATTTCCCTTGATTTCCTCCTTTGTTATTGACAGGCTATAGAATTAAATTAAATTTAAGAAGATGGACATTTTCCCATTCTCCTACCTGCTAATAAGGATCAATTCTCTTTTGTTGTTGCATCTCAAATCCCTTTTTCCCCTTTATGGAAGGCTCACTTCTGATTATCTCAGCAACACTTTATAGTCTTTAATAGCCTGGAGTGTGCAGAGACATTCCTTGAATCTCTTATCCTTTAGGAGATAAAACAGTCTACGCTTAGAACTCAGATTGCAGTCACTTGGTTGTAGTAAAAATCCAAACATCTTGCACTCTGTGTAAGCCATACTGATTGAGCTATTCAGCCTTTTTGTTTTAAACTATCTGTGATTGGGCTAATAGAGAGACAGCATGGCACAGTGGGTAGAGTGCCAGTTTTGAAGCCTGGAAAACTTGGGTTCAAATCCTAATTATGATACATACTTGTTGTGTGACTCGTTATAAGTTAATTAGCCTCTCATTACTTTAGAGGATTCTTTCAAATTATATTCTGTAGAGAAGGTGTTGACTTACATTATTATACAGAGCTTCTTCAACCATGAATTCCCTAGGGAGTCCTTAACTTAGGGTCTGTGGTTTAAAAGAATTTGCAAACTGTATTTCAACAGAATTGATTTTCTACATAATCCCATTTATTTTAAGCACTTAAATAACTCTATAAATCTGGAGAAATCACTTAACTGCTTTCTGCCTCAGTTTCTTCATCTGTAAAACGTAAAATTTCTCTCCCTCACACATTTGTTGTGAGGATAAAAATAGATAAAATTTGTAAAAAAAATACTTTGCAAAACCTTTAAATGTTACAAATAAGTAAATAAATAAACAGTTAAAATATGGAGGGTTTTATTTCTTAATTTTTATGTAAAGTTCATAGGCTTCACAAAAAAGATTATGAAACTTTCCCCAATGAAATAAAGGTCCAATTGCTATTGTTCCTGGCTAAGTGTAAGTTAAAGACTTTTGCAATCAAGTGTCACATTTTAAAAGCTTGAGAGCCTCATAGGGAGTCAAAATGGTGAAGTAGAAACAGGACTTCTGAGGGGCTCCCACTCCCACCTCCTCCAATTCATGTAAAAATGACTCTAAACAAACTTTGGAGCTACAGAACCCACAAAATGACACAGAAAAGCTAACTTGACACTGAAGACAGCAGGAAGCAGCCAGCACAGTGTTCTGGGAGCCAAGGCCAGCCTGGCCTGAGCCCAAGGTTTTAGCCTCAACTAGAGGCCACAACCAGCAACTGTGGTGGTTTCCAGAATGATCAACCCATAGATGCTAAGGACAAAGCGAGAGGTTAGTGCAGTGTGGACTTTGGGACCTGGGAATTCGGGAGTGCAGTCTGGCCTTTGCCCCCAGAGTGAGAACTGGCTGAGGCTTGGTGGACATGCAGCCACTGCCACAAATATGCTTCAGAACTCCTGACCTGCAGACTGTAGGGGGACCAAGCAACCAGTCTGAGGGGTAATCACTCTTGCTTTAACCTGCTTGGATCTGGAACACTGTCTGGGTTGGAGGTCCTGGGGTGCATGACCCGTGTGCCAGAGCACGTGGAGGTTTCTGAGAGGACAGCCAACTAATAGCTCCAGCAGCTGAGAAAACCCAAGCAATTGGGACAAAGCTCCCTTCTCTGGTAGCAGAGTTCTAGTGTGACAAAAAGCTCAGAAGTCAAGTAATTGAGTGGCAACATGAGCAAGCAAGGGAAACAAGGTAAGCACAGTGGTCCAACTTTAGGTTCTTTTTGGGGGGACAAAAAGGATCAGGGCATGGAACAGGAGGAAGACAGTGAAGTCAGAACTCCTGCACCAGAAGCTTCCAAGAAAAGAATAAGCTGCTTACAGGCCATAGAGGAGCTTAAGAAGGATTTTGAAAACTAAATAAGAGAAGTGGAGGAAAAATTGGGAAGAGAAATGAAAATGATACAAGGAAATTATAAAATGAGAGTGAACAACCTGACTGAAGAAAATAACACCTTAAAAAACGGACTAACTCAAATGGCAAGAAAGGCTCAAAAAGTCAATGAGGAGAAGAATGGCTTAAAAAGCCAAATTTGCCAGATGGAAAGTGAATCTCAGAAGCTCACTGAAGAGAATCATTCCTTCAGAATTAAATTGGAGCAAATGGATAAAGCTAGTGACTTATGAGAAATCAAGATACTATTAAACAGATCCAAACAAATTAAAAAAATAGAAGGCAATGTGAAATATCTCATTGGAAAAACCACTAACCTGGAAAATAGATCCAGGAGAGGTAATTATTAAATTATTAGACTACCTGAAAGCCATGACCAAAAAAAGAACCTAGAAATTATCCTTCAAGGAATTCTCAAGGAAAATTACCCTGATGTTTTAGAACCAGAGAGCAAAATAGAGGTTGAAAGAATCCATCCATCACCTCCTAAAAAAAGCAAACACCTAGGAATATTATAGCCAGGTCCTGGAATTCCCAGATCAAGGAGAAAATATTACAAGCAGCCAGGAAAAGACAATTTTAATATTGTGGAAACACAATCAGGATAACACAGGATCTGGCAGCTTCTACACTGAGGGATTGAAGGGCTTGGAATATGATATTCTGGAGGTCAAAGGAGCTGGGATTAAAACCAAGAATCACCTATCCAGAAAAACTGAGTACCATGTTTCAGGGGGATATATGGTCATTCAGTGGAATAGAGGACTTTCAAACATCCTTTATGAAAACCAAAGTTGAATAGAAAATTTGACATTCAGATACAAGAAGCAAGAAATGCACGAGAAGGTAAACAGGGAAAAGAAATCATATGGAACTTATCAAAGTTGAACTAATTATTGTCATACATGGAAAAACAATAATTGTAACTCATGAAACTTTTCTCAGTATGAGAATAGTTTGAGGGAACAGTAATGTATATGTGTGTGTGTGTATACACACACACATTTATGTATACATGCATATATGTCTATGGAGGACGGTATGTGGGTGTATGAATACATATGTGAGTTGGTGTATATATGTGTACAGGTGTGCATAGACAGAGGGCACAGGACCAGTTGAATAGGAAGGGATGATACTTAAAAGGTGAAATTAAGAGGTGAGAGAGGAATATAAGGAGAAGAGATGGGGAGAGATAGAATGGGGTAAATTATCTCATATAGGAGAGGCATTACAATGAAGGGGAAGAACAGGAAGGCAAAAGGAAATGAATCAACCTTATTCTCAATGAATTTGGCTTAGGGAGGGAATGACATGCACACTAAATAGGGTATCTCACCCTACAGGAGAGTAGGGGATAAGGGTATGAAAGGGGAGATGATGGACGGGAGGGCAGGCTGAAGGGAGAGAAGTTGGAAGCACCCACTTTTGAAAAGGGATAGGATCAAAGTAGAGAAAAGAACAAGTGGGGGGTGGGATAGGATGGAAGGAAATATAGTTAGTCTTTCACGATATATCCACTATGGAAATGTTTTGCATAGCTATACAACCTATATTGAATTGCTTATCTTCCTAGTAATGGTGGGTGATGAGGGAGGGAGGGAAAAAATCTGGAATTCAAAGGTTTAAAATCAAATGTTTAATATATATACATATATATATTATTATTATTTTACATGTAACTGGGAAATAAGATATACAGGCACTGGGGCATAGAGATCCACCATGCCCTACTGGAAAGTCGATGGATGAATGGGGGAAGATTTGGGAGAAAGAAGATTGGGGGAGGGGATATTCAGCAGGATCGCTGTTTTGGGGTGGTGGGTAGGGGAAAATGGGGGTAAATTTTGTAACTGAAAATCTTGTGGAAATGAATGATGTAAACTAAGAAATAAAAAATAAAATAAAAAGCTTGAGAGCCTGCCTGATTTTCCCTCCTTAGTCTTGACTTGCTTCAGTGGTTAGTTAATTCTTACAAAGGTGGAAGAACCAAGAAGAGCAAATTAAACTCTGGATCTGATTATTACCAGAAAGGAGTAACTGGATGCTTAGGTGTAAACAATGACCTTCTTTTGGAGGGAAGCAAGCATTTTATCTAGAATATGTGATAGGGGGGAAGAAGAAAAAAAGTTTGATAATGATCTGACATTAAACCATGGTTTTGACAGTAAATTTTAATGGGTTCAAGAAACTTTCAGGTTTTTGGTAGGACCTTCGTGCTAAAATTCTTGGGGGGAAAACGAATGGGAAGCTCTCAGGAATGAAATTCTAGTGACAGTGGGGAAAAGAGTTTCTCAGGAATGAAATTCTAGTAACAGTGGGGAAGAGTTTCAGTAATAAGGAAAAGGGGACTCATCAATGAATTTAGATTTTTAAAAAGACCTACATAAGAAGTCAGGGAAGATAAGAAAGGATGGATATAAAAATGTGAACTAATCCTGCGCTGAATCTACAAAGGAACAGGAGCTATGAGGGGAAACTGAAGACAAACAAAAGAAGCTTTCTGTTTGTTATTGGTTTTAGATACACCAGGAGGAAAGAGAAAAAGCAAAAAGGTACAGTCTCTGTTAAGGGGGACCAGGACTTGATAACAGCTGTAGACCAGAAAACAGAACTGTTCAAGACATCATGCTTCTGTTTTCTCTGCTAGGGACAGTCTTTGGACTAGGAGGAAAAAAAACAGAAAGAAAAATAGCTAAGAAAGAGCTGATGATACCCATTAAGATATGGTCAAAGGCAGAACAAAGATTTCCTTGGTGACCTAGTGTTCCCTAGCCCAGCTGAACAACATTTTCCAGTACCGAAAAAATTGGCAGGTATATGTCAGAGTAGATAGCTAAGCAGTAAAGTGGTCTGGCAGGGCTCTGGACTTGGAGTCGGGAAGACCTGAGCTTGAATCTTGCAGCAGATACTAACTAGCTACATGAGTCAGAATCAGTGAACGTTTATTAAGCACCTATTACATGTCAGGCACTGTGCTGAGCTCTGGAGATACAATGAAAAACACAAGATGGTCCTTGCCCTCAAGGAACTCACAGTCTAATAGGGGATGATAATACATTAAAAAAAGAAGCTGAGAAGGGGTAGAGGGGACGGATGAATTTCTGCAGCCAAGGTGGGAAATGATCTGAGGAGTTGTGAGTTACAGAGTTGAATTCATCCTGCAGAATGTTGAGATTCTGGAGACTGTGAAGTTCAAGAGGTGAGCCTGGTGGGAAAACATCTTATAGAATTTGCTGAACTTGCCTCAGTTTCCTCATCTTTAAGATGGGGATAAAAATAGTGCTTATTTCACAGGGTGCTTAGAAGTATCGAATGAGATAATGTATGTGCCAGAGCTCTGCAAGCTTTAGAGCTCTGACCAAATGCTTGTTGTTGCTGTTGCTGTTGCAAGGCCACCTGGGTTTCTTCCAACTCTGAGATTCTGTGAGTCCATAAAAATATTTTCTTCATAGTGATCCTCTGTCATTGTTCCTGTTTTATAGGTAAGTAAAAAGAGGTCCAGAGAGATTAAGTAGCTTGCAGCTAAATGGAAAAATAGAATGAACATTGGACCTGAAGTCAGGGAAACATGAATTCGAATCCTGCCTCAGATACTTACTAGTTGTGTGACCCTGGGCAAATCAGTCAATCTCCCCATGACTCAGTTTCATCATCTGAGGAGAAATGAGTCCACTAGCTTCACTGTCTGGGATACAGATTCCAAATCACCTGCAGTCTTTCCCACCATTCAGTTAGTCAATAAATGCTTATTAATCACCTACTGTATGCCAGGCACTATGCTAAGCACAAAGGATAGAAAGAAAGGCAAAGACACAATCCCTGCCCTCAAGGAGGCTCCATTCTAATGGTGGAGGTTAAATGAGATGATCTTTGAGCTTCTTACCCATTCTGAATCTAAGATGATATGAAAATAAAAGAACCCCATGAGACAAGGAGAGAAGGTGGTATTATTCCCATTTTACAGAAGGGGAAATTGAGGCTCAGAAAAATTAACTAATTTGTTCAAGGGCACAGTGATGTAAGTGGGATACAAAGCCAGCTCTCTGCCTCCAAGTCCCCTACCCCACAAGGCCTCCCTTTCTTGAAGCTCACTTGCTTCCCTCCTTCTTTCTTGAGAGTCCCAAATTGAATGCCCAGGCTGGAAAGTGAACTGGATGTGTCTTTATGTTTACACCAGCATCCAAAGGGGATGCTGCCTCAACTCCCCTCTACCATAAGCCAACTATAAGAGTTCCTCTTCCCCTCCTCCAATAGTTTTTCTTTCTTTGGCATCTTTGCTAATCCCCTCCACTGCCTTCATCAATAACTGTCCAAACAGACCCACTAATGCTTTCAGAAGGCATGTCCTGTCATTCCCCACTTACCATGGTTGATGGATAGTGACCACCTTACCCACCGGAGGCCTAGCCAACCAGCATGACATGTAAATGTGTTCCCAGCTCCCTCCGTGAGCTCTGCAGACACCACTGAAAATTGGCTGAAATGTAAGCGCAGTCTGAACGTCAAAGAGCATCTGTCTTCCTATCTGCACGAGGTGGGGGGAGGAACGTCTCCCTCCAACACACAAAGCCAGGGGCTCTAATTATCTGGCACAGATTAAGAGACTCCGGAAAAGGCTATTCATATGCTGGCCTCCTCCACTAGCTCACGGATATGCTGATTGGAAGTAACGCGCACTTGGACAGCTCCCTCCAAACCTTTAGAGGAGAATAATACAAAGTCTCAGAGGTCTCTTCCTGTGGGCTTTTGTGGGCTGGTTTTAGTTCTAGCATCTGATTTCTCCTTTGCATTGCCATTTTTCATCAGCCACAATAAAATGCTTGTTGAATTGAATTGAATTGAGTTGAATTTCCCTTCCATTCTCTTTCCCCTTCCCCCAAAATGCTGGTGACTGAAAGGCTCTACTATGGCTTCGAGATGAGAGGAGAGCAGACAGAATGGCCCCTCTTGCTCAGTCCCCCTGGATTTGGCCAGGGATGGAATCACTCCCCCAGCCCAGCTTCCATGTTCCCTTAGCAAGAGACCCAGACTGCCCCATTATCCCATTTCTTGGGTAGAAGATCAGCATGCTGCCAAGCCTGGCAACACAGTGAACCTTTGTTTCCTAATGGATACTTAACACTATCAGGACTGTGCTTGTGGAGGGGGGAGCAGAGCAGAGGGAGGCAGGATGAGGGAATGGGAGCCTCTGGGTGTGAGAAAAATAGTAGGATGTCCTATGGAAACCAGGGCAGCAGGAAACAAAGAACATTAGAGTAAAATATTCTATATACTCACATCAGCCCTCAAGGAGATGGTGATGGACTTTGAGTCAGGAAGATGTAGGCTCGAACTCAGCTTCAAACATAAGCTGCGTGACTTTGGGTATGTTGCTAAACCTATATAGGTTCAGTTTCTACCTTGGAAAAATGAGCAGATTGGATTCAATGATCTCTTAGCTTCCATTTAACCCTACATCTGGGCAGCTATCTCCATGAGTGACCCTGGGCAAGTCACTTAACCCTCTCAGCCTCAGTTTCCTCATCTGTCAAATGAGCTGGAGAAGGAAATGACAAACCACTCCAATATCTCTGCCAAGAAAACCCCAAATGGAGTCACAGAGAGTCAGACATGACTAAAAATGACTGAACCAGAAAAAAACTCTACATTTATGATCTTTTAAGTAGAGGACTGGACTTGGAATCAGGAAAACTTGGGCTCAGATCTAGACTGGGACACTTAATAGCTATGTATCCTTGGACAATGGTGGTAATAATAAATAAATAATAATAAAACATTTATATAATACTTTAAGGTTTCAAAGAACTTTACATGTGTTCATTCATTTTAGCCTCACAAAACCCTATAAAGCAGGAACTGTTATTATCCCTATTTTACAGATAAGAAAATTGAGGCTGAGAAAGTTTCAATGACTTGCCCAGGGTCACATGGAAAGTCTCAGAGTATGGATTTGAACTCAGCTCTTCTTTACTCTAAGCCTAGTGTTCAAACCTCTTTGAGCCCCAGTTTCCTCCTCTGTAGGATGGGGATAATGATGACACCTATCTCACAGGGCTATTGCAAGGTTTGGATGAAATAATAGATCCAAAATATGAACAGACCTTTGAAAACATCAAGTCTAACCTCCTCGTTTTTCGTATGAATAATTTGAGACTGGAAAGATGAAGGGGTTTTCCCAAGTCACAGGACCTAGTTTCAGCCAGAAGGGACCTCAGAGGCTGCTTTGCCTAATCTCATTGCTTTACAGATAAGGAGACTGAAGACTAAGGAATTTAGCTTCGTCCAAGGTTTTAAAGTCAATAAACATTAAAAGTGGGATTCAAATCCAGATCCTCTGACTCCAGAAGCAGTTACACTTCACCCCATTGCTTCTTAGATAATGTATGTAAAGCGTTTTGCCAACCTTAAGGCTTTATCCAAACATCTTTATTACTAGTCTCACAAAATAACAGAATTCTTGTGTAGACAAGGGATTTTAGAGATGATCTAGCCCATTTTACAGAAGAGAAAACTGAGGCCCAGAGGGGGATATGGAATTTGATCACAATCAATCAACTGGCATTAATTAAGGGCTCACTAGATCCCAGGCACTGTCATAGATTGACACAGCAAATTAGTGTCAGAATTTCTTTTGCCAGAGGACCTGACCCTAAGATAGGGAAGAAGACCCCAATTTTAATATAGTCCAGTCTAGCTTCACAGCTATTAGCAAGATTGTGCCTTAGAGTCAGAGATTTCTTTAGTCTGTGTATGTTTGGGGGGGTGGGTAGTATGGAGAAGAGAAGGAAGAGTCCATTGAAATCAATGTGATCAGTCTATAGGGATTGGACAGTAGGACCCAGGACAGGGACACAGCTGGATCATAAACATTGGGGTTCCCAGTACAATGATTTAATTACACCATCAAGGCAAACAACTTCAAAAAGCCAAGGCTAGGTGTTTAAAATACAGGCAATCAAAAGGGCCTCTCCTAAGCCCAGCTCCCCTTTAAGAAATGTTCCCTGGGACACATCAAACCACCAACGGCTTTTTCATCTTCTCTCTTTCTGCTTGCCAACTCTTTAACCAGGGACTTCGAGTTGTTGGGTTTTTTTCCTCTTGCACATAATAATTTACTCAGAAGCAGAATAATTAGCAGCCTTGGAAATGTTCCTTTGTTAGTAGCTTCCTGGACCTGCCTGTTTTTTTAGTCTAGAGAGCTGGCATTCAGAACAGAAATCAAAGCTTGTCCGTGCTTTTGTGCAGGGATAGAGGGGTTGGTTCCTTTGGAAGAAAAGGGCAGAGAGAAAGATGAGATTTTCTGGTTTTCTGCTACTCACTTCTTGCCTGCTCAAACTGTGCTGAAAAAAGCTGTTGGACCTAGAGATGGTAGATAATGATGATTATGACAGAGGATAGAAACTGGACCTGTCATCTCTCTGGTGTGGGGAACTACCAGGTGAGGATACTCCAGCAAAAAATTCAGGAGGAATATTGGTACTTCTGTTCCTGCTATATCTTCTAAGTAAATATCGCTTTGTAAAAAAACTAATTGGTTTTAATTGGTTAAATGGAACTGGAGTGCTAATCAGTCCATGGTGCCTAACGGTGGAGGGGAAGACATTGAGCCGATAGCATTAGAAAAGAGATTATCCAATTTGCCTGATGGTACCCCTACTTACTCTAAGGGCAAGGTATAACCAACCTTGCTCTGGGATAGTGAAACCAGAGAAATCACTACATTAATGCAACAGGGGACTGATCAATAGGGGCTCATTTCTTCAAGAATGCTCAGTCTACCCCTCCTGATGCCAAGCCATTTGGATGCTTGAAGAGCCAACTTCTAATCCAATCCAATAAAAATGCATTAAGTGCTTACTATGTGCTGGGTACTGTGCCAAGTTCTGGAGATATAATAATAAAAATGACAGCAAAGAACTTTCAATCTAATGTGGGGAGACAACATACAAAAAGAGGCAGGAAAGGGGGAGAACAGGGTACCTAGAATGGGGGCATCTTATTCCATGGAGTTGAAATCAGGAAGAATGTCAGGTGCAAAGTGGATTGAATGATATTGGGGTGAAAGTACCAGAATCGGGGCTTGAACCAACAGCACTAGAAGAACCCAATTGTCTCTCAGGGCCAGAGGGAGATATAGCCAGTAATATTTTGAGGATCCTACCTACTGTGGTTAGGAGGATAGGTCCAGAGTCTCACTACATAAGCTAAACTGTCATCAATAACAACAACAATGTTCATGTTAACAACAATAACAAGAAAGTTGACGTTAGCAACAATGTTAATAAGAATAATAACAACAATGCAATGCATCCTTTCAGTCTATGAAAGTTGATCATGACTTGTTTTTTGGACTTATGCAAAGAAGCCCTCTACCTTTAAAGGATGGTCAGTCAACAAATCCCTATACTAGAAATGCATCTCAAAATACACTGAAGAACTCAATCAATAAACTACTATATCGAGAACATTATCACAGGCCAAACTGTTGCTTCCAGTCAGATACAGATTCACAAAATTTAGGAACATGCTAAATTGATGTTGCAGCCCCAAATGCTCATAGTGTCCAAGCTTCATGGGAAGAACAGCTGTCAAAACATCAGAGCCCTAGTAGATAGGACCAGCATTTTATGGGAACAGGATGAGAGGAACAGGAAATAGAATCCTCTTCCGTCTACTATTGGAATTGTACTAAGGATGCTTTCAGTGAATCTAGAAAGGATGAGCTGACATCCCAAAGATATGGCGCTTTTATATAAAAAGCAATTACTTTGCTCATCTGTGAAATAATTACCTGTGGAATACTGAATATAAAGGAATAATAGATGACTTGTCCCAAGACCTTTTCTATCTGAACCCCATCAAAAAGATGAGAACAAGATAATAATATTAATAATAAGAACAATTATAAATAATGTTGCTGTTCAGTTGTTTCTGACTCTTTGTGACTCCATCGAGTTGTGGATTTTTTTTGCAAAGATATTGGAATGGTTTGCCATTTCCCTTTCATTTTGCAGATGAGGAAACTGAGGCAAATAAAGTTAAGTGACTTATTCAGGGTCACATAGCTAGTAAGTATTTGAGGCCAGATTTGAACTCAGGAAGATTAAGTTTCCTGACTCCAGGCCTGGTGCTCTATCTACTGCACCACCTAGATGTCCATAAATAGTGATGCTCAATCCTAAACATGAGGATAATAAAGGGCTAGTGACTTATCCCAGGACCAAACTCCATCAAACATAGAGATGAGAAGAACTAATAATAACAAAAGCCATTTTTCTAGTGATTTAAAGTTTGCAAAGCACTTTACAAATCTAATCTAATTTCATTCTCACAAATGTTGAACTCATTACTGTAGTAAGTGCAATAGGTATCATTGTTCCCATTTTCCAGATGATGAAAATAGGCTCATATAAGTGAAATAGCTTGCCTGAGGCCCTGCAGATAAGTGTCTGAGAAGTAATTTGACACTAATTTCAAAGAGAACAGAATCTCTTCTCTGCTCCAAGCTGATGGATCATAGAATTATAGATTGAGTTTGAAAGGAATCTGAAGGTCAACTATCCTAACTCTCTCATTGTCCACATGTTGACAACAAGATCCAGAGTAAGGAATTGAGTTCCCCAGTACCATTCAGGTAGCCATTCCTATCTCTGCCACTTAGTATCACATTGGGGTCCTTTGACCTTGAGGTTTCTTCAAACTCTCAATGTATGATGTTCTGATCCTACAAACCCAGGTCCTCCCACTCCAGATCTTAGATGTTTCCTTCCAACAGATTGTTACCATCTCCTGAGTGGAGTTTGCTTCTAATCCAATCCAATCTAATGCAAACAGTTTATTAAACACCTGCTAGTTGCACAGTGCTGTCCAAGGTTCTGAGGAGAGAAAGTAAAATAAAAAAAAACCCTGAACCTAACCCCAAGAATCCTGCCTTCTACTTAACTGGTTTGACATATAAAGAGATAGGTATAAGCAGCATTGTTCTGGGATGCCCCCACACCTTAAACACACACAGTCTCTCTCTTCATTTCTTCAAAAGAGAACCTGCTTCTTTCAAAGTATAGCTTAGGTCTTTCCTGTTCCCTTTAGTAGATAGTGCTCTCTCCTCTCTCATAGCACTCCTTTGTATTTATTCTGTGTGTGTTACACACATGTATACATACACATACATACATGCATGTGTGTATGTACATATATGTGTGTATACATACTTATCTGTGTGTGCATATTATCACTTGGGGAGAACATAAGTTCCCTAAAATCAGGGGCTAGTTCATGGATACCTTATGTGTTATAGAGGTGGGGGTGGTCATATCTTCATTTCTGTGCATGGGATCATAGATTTAGGAGTGGAAGAGACCTAAAGATCACCCTCTCATTTTATGCATAAGTAAATTGAGGCTCAGAGAAGTTGAAACTTGTCTAAGTACTCAAAGAAAGTAAGTGCTGGGGGGTAGGATTCAAACTCAGGACTTTGTGACTCACAAGTCCAGTACACTATCCACCACACCACCTTATCTTTTAGTATGCTGTCATGCTCCCACCCCATCCCACCATCCCAAATAGAATGCAAGTCCCTTATGATCAGGTTTCAATGTTTCACCTTTTTCTTTGCACCCCCAGAACCCAATGGTGCCTGGAACAAAACAAGTGCTTAATAAATGTTTGTTGATTGACTGATAGTCTCTGTATCCCCAGAATCTCTCAAACATGCATACCACTTAGCAGGCACTCAGTAATTGACTGTTGACTTCAATTGAATCCAAAATTATTTTCTGAGAAGGGAAAAAGCACTAACAACCAGAGAGATCAAGAAAAGTTTGTAGGAGGAGATAGGACATGGGCTGCCTACTGATGGATATTCTTTGTCTTCTCAGACAGGGTGTCTTCAATAGAGCTAGACAGCAGCCAAATTTAAAAATCCCTCGACGCTTTCCTTTTGGATTAATTTATAAAAACCAATGCAATTCAGTCCACTGAGCACTTATTAAGTGCCAGCTATGTTCAAGGGACTGTGCCCACTCAATTTTCCAGTACTATCAAGGGGCCTGACTGGTGGTGTGTCCCTGTAATCTCCCTGCCAGGCAAACCCTGGTGGATCTTTCTTCTACCCATTCAGGATCAGAACCTAGAGTCATAGAATATCAGAGAAGAAAGGGTCTCATGTGACCATCATCTATAGTCCTCACCTTATGAATATAGGTGAACCCCAGAGCTTTGTTCTAGACCTTCTCTCTCTACATCCTGTCCTTTGGTGGCCTCATCATCTTCCATTGGTTTTATTATCATCTCTATTCAAATGATTCCCAAATCAGGCTCTGTCCTGAGTTCTAGTTCCGTGTCACCAACCATCTCTTAGATATCTGCATTTGGATGTCCTGTAGGCCTCTCAAAATTGATGAAACAAAGCTCATGATATTTCTTCCCAAACCCATCACTCTACTTTCCTTACTTCTGTTGTGGGTACTACCGTCTTCTTGGTCATCCACCATCCATCTTCCTTTTACTCTCATACATGACTAACTTCTGAATCAAAATAGCCTCTAAGTTGGAATATTCTAGACTTTCCCATTTATTAATCTGAATCAAATGCATGTCAACCCATGTTGTTTTCTAGTTTTGCTGAGGATGGAGTTTTGGTCCTCGAGAATCGTCGAAGAACTTGGCTGACAAAACTTATGGGTTAATGTGGAAATGAGATGTGTTCCAAGACTGATGAATATTGGGAGGCAAAGGTCCTGGCTCTGCCATAGGAATGGAGGATACTGTCTAGAAACATCAAACATGTTCAGAACAGCTGCCTTTGTACCAAACCCTAGTGTTTCTCTCTCTGGCCTGTCCTAGACATCTTTGTTGGGCTGCACATCAAGTATAGTGGAGAGAATACATCATTCCTACTGAACTTGCAATCATGGAACTTGAATTTAACTTCTAGCTCTTCCACTAGAACTTAAATTCACAGAGGGATACAAATAAGAAAAAGAAAGACATTCCCTGCCCTCAAGGAGCTTGTTATCTAATGGAGCGGACAAATGGTCCTGTTTGCCCAATTGGTCCAACTTGTAAGTTGTTAGATAAAGAGATGGCTATGTTTGGAAAATCTTTTCAGCACAAATGTAAACTTTGGAGAGATCCATTCAAGATGGCAATTTTTCTCTCAAAGACTTTCTAGCGAAAACAATGTGAAAGAGGGCTCCGAACAACTTCTGGAGCCACAGCACCCAAAGAACGGCACAGAGAAGCTAACCTCCTGCTGAGGACAGCCCAGCAGCCCTGCAGGGAGCGGCCAGCACAGTGCTCTGAGAGCAGGCAGCACAGCTCACTGGGAACAGATAGCACAGCTCACAGAGCTGAGCCCAGGTCAGCGGTTTTAGCCCCAGGGTGGCCGGGCCTTCAGGAAGCTGGAGGAACCCAAGAACACCAGCAATTGTGGCGATTCCAGAACTATCAGCACAGATATGCCTAGGATAAAGTGAGAGACTTGGAGAAATGACAGCTTGTTGTTGCCTATTCTGCAATATTTAACATCAAATGTTCCCTAAATGAATGAGATTCTGGATCTGGGGCGGGGGGGGGGGGGAGCCAAGATGGCGGAGTAGAAACAGCTCATCCAAGCCACTCTGCCCCCAGATTCCCCCCAAACTATGTAAAAGGGGACTCTGAACAACTTCTGGAGCCCCAGCACCCACAGAACGACACAGAGAAGCTAACCTCCCACTGAGGACAGCCCAGCAGCCCTGAAGGAAGGACCAGCGCAGCGGTCTGGGAGCTGGCAGTGCGCAGCGCACAGAGCTCGGGAAGCCGAGCCGAGCAGGAGCTGAGATCTCCATGAGCTGAGGTTTTAGCCCCAGGGCACCAGGGCCAACAGCCGGCTGGAGGAACCCCAGAACACCAGGAGCTGTGGCGACTCCAGAATTATCAACATAGACATGCCTAGTACAAAGTAAGAGGTTAGTGTCCTATGGACTTTGGGACCTGTATTTGGGGAATGCATCAGCTTCCTCCCCTGGGGGCTAGAAGCCACTGAGGAAACACGCCATTTTGTAGTTTTCAGAGGAGGCTCCAGCTCCTGGCCTGCAGAACCGTAGGGAGATCCAGCGATCAGTCTTGGGAGGGTAATCGCTCTTGCTTTAACCTCCCTGGATCTGGATTGTGATCTAGGGTGGAAGTCATGGGTGGGTTTACAGCTTGCCAGAAACGGAAGTTGCCCCCCACACGTTCGGGATGAAAATTCCTCTATCTGGCCTTAAAGCCATAGTGTGGCAACAAGACCCAAAGTCAAGTAATTAAGTGGCAACATGCCAAGGCAAAGGAAACAGAAAAATGCAACCCTAGACTCCTATTTTGGGGGGCATAGAGTGGGAAAAGGACTGTGAGGTCAGAAGTCCTGCTCCAAAAGCCCCAGGGAAAACATGAGCGGGTTGCAGGCCATAGAGGACCTTAAGAAGGACTTTAAAAATCAAATAAGAGAAGTGGAGGAAAAATTGGAAAGAGAAATGAGAAGGATGCAGGAAAAGTATGAAATGAGGGTCAACAGCCTGACTGAGGAAAACAACACCTTAAAAAATAGACTAGCTCAAGTGGCAAAGGAGGCCCAAAAGGGCAATGAGGAGAAGAATGCCTTAAAAAGTCGAATTTGCCAGATGGAAAAAGAATCTCAAAAATTCACTGAGGAGATTCATTCCTTCAGAGTTAAACTGGAGCAAATGGAAGCTAATGACTTTATGAGAAATCAAGATGCTGTTAAGCAGATCCAAACAAATGAAAGATTAGAAGGCAATGTGAAATATCTCATGGGAAAAACCACTGACTGGAAAATAGATCCAGGAGAGACAATTTAAAAATTATTGGACTACCTGAAAGCCATGATCAAAGAAAGAACCTAGAAACTACCCTTCAAGAAATTCTCAAGGAAAATTGCCCTGATGTTTTAGATCCAGAGGGCAAAATAGAGGTTGAAAGAATCCACCGATCACCTCCTGAAAAAGATCCCAAAAAGAAAACTCCCAGAAATATTATAGCCAGGTTCCAGAATGCCCAGATCAAGGAGAAAATACTACAAGCAGCCAGGAAGAAACAATTTCAATATTGTGGAAACACAAATCAGAATAGCCCAGGACCTGGCAGCTTCTACACTGAGGGATCAAAGGGCATGGAATATGATATTCCAGAGGGCAAAAGAACTGGGAATGAACCCAAGGGTCACCTACCCAGCAAAACTGAGTATTTTGTTTCAGGGGAAAATATGGTCATTCAGTGGAATAGAGGACTTTCAAGCATTCCTGAGGAGAAAACCAGAATTGAATAGAAAATTTGACATCCAGACGCAAGAAGTAAGAGATGCCTGAGAAGGTAATCAGTGAAAAGAAATCAAAAGGAACTTATCAAAGTTGAACTATTTACATTCCTATATGGAAAAGCAATAACGGTGACTGATGATATCTTTCTCACTACGAAAATAATGGAAGAAGGGGGTGTGGTCATATGAATACATATGTGAATGTGTGTGTATATGGTTACAGTTATATGGATAGAGGGCATAGGTTGAATTTGTTGGGAAGGGAGAATACTCAAGGGATGAAATTATGAGGTGAGAGAGGAAAGTGGCAAGAGGAGATGGGGAGAGACAGGGTAGGGTAAACTATCTTATGTAGAAGAAGCAAGGGGAAGTGGTTACAAGGGAGAGGGAGAATAGGAAGGAAAAAAGGCAAAACTACATTCTCATTGAATTTGGTTCAGGGAGAAAATGACATACAAACTAAATGGGATATCTCAACCTGCAGCAGGATAGGGAGAAGGGGGATGAGAGGAGGGAAGATGGATGGGAGGGCATCCTTGGGGGGAGGGGAGGTTGGAAGTACCCACTATAGAAGAGGGACAGGATCATGTGGGAAATGGACCAGGTGGGGGGGTGGGATGAGTGGGAGGGAATTGTAAGCAGCCTTGTACAATATATCTACTATGATAATGTTTTGCATAGCTAGACATGTACAACATATACTTAATTACTTATCTCCCCAGAGGGAATGGGTAACAAGGGAAGAAGGAAATGGATCTGAAAGTCGAGGTCTTAACATTAAATGTTTCAAATATATATAAATACTATTATTAATACTCTTTTACTTATAATTGGGAGATAAGATGTGCAGACATTGGGACACAAAGATTTGCCTTCCTCTAATGGAAAAGTCGAAGGGGGTATGGGAGAAGGTATGGGAGAGAGCAGATTGGAGGAAGCGATATCTTGTGGGACTGCTATTCTGGGAGGTTGGGTAGGGGAATAACGGGGGGAAAATGATTGTAACTCAAAGTCTGGCGAAAATGAATGATGTAAAACAGAAGTTAATAAAGCATTTGTTTAATAAAAAAAAGACTTTCTAGCTTTAAGATGAGATTCAGTCAATAAGTATTTTTTTTTAAATTAATTTATTAGTTTAGTTTCAGTTGACAAGATTCAATTCCATAGTTCCTTGATTTTCAAATTTCCTTTACTTCCCTCCCCCTCCCCTCATGACATCATATAGTACAGTATAGGGTCTGCAAATGCATTCATATTAAACATTATTCCAATTACAAAGGCATATTGTACTAGGTGGGATGACAGATGGTAAGGAAGAAGTACAACCAAACAATGAGAAGAACAAGATCATTTAGTTTGCTTCCATCAGGATTCAGGCTCAGTTCTTTCTAGTTATATCTCTGGATGGCACATTTCTCACTTTCTTGAGTCATTCGGGGTTAACTTATATCACTGCATTGCTGAAAAGAGTCCAGTCTGTCATAGTTGGTCATCACAGATATGGTATGTCTGTGATTGTATACAAATTTCTTCTGATTCTACTCTTCTCGCTCAGCATCAGTTTGTATAAGTCTCTCCAGGTAATTAAGTATTTTTAAGCTATCTATTATATATCTAGCACTGTGGTTGCCTCTATTTTAAAATTTTTTATTATGTTTTGTTTTTACACTGCTTCCATTTCTAATTTCATAGTTTATTTTTAAATTTTATTTTTTATTCTGCCTTTAGCAAACACAAAAAGAACAATAATATATATTTCCATTTACAAAGTAGAAGAGAAAGAAAATCATTTGTGAAAACTAGAATCCCTATCATATGAAGTTTGTTTTTAAAATGTTTGTAATAAATTAAACAAGTTAAAAAAAAAACAAAAACAAAAAATGGGGGAGGGAGGTTACGTGGTGCAGCTGGCCCTGGAGTCAGGAGGTCCTGAGTTCAAATCCTGCCTCAGACACTTAACATTTACCAGCAATGTGACCTTGGGCAAGTCACTTAACCCTAACTGCCCTGCCAAAAAAAAGAATAATAAAAAAATAATTTAAGTTCTAGCTCTTCTACCTCTGTGAAATTGGGCAGGTGAAGTAGCCTTCTCTGGGACACATTTTCATCTTCTATAAATTGAAGGAGTTGGACCAGATGATCTTTGAAGTCCCATAGCAATCATTCTATGATCTTATGAAAGATTTAATAGAACTGGAGAAGGTACTGTAGAAGACATTTCACATGCTTATGGATGCGGTAGCTGGAGAGGGTGACCATATGAAGATGTTTGCTTGAAGTAGTGAGTTCCCAATCATAGATGAATCACTTAAACTCTCAGTGTCCCCAGGAAACTCTCTCAGACTCTATCTTATCTATCTATCTATCTATCTATCTATCTATCTATCTATCTACCTATCTATCTATCTTTCTATATATCACGGAGAAAATGCTTGATGATTTTGGATGAGGAAGTACCTCTCTGGGAGCTCCTAATACTGATGAAATAAGGAGCAGATAAATAAAGGTCTCTCTGCACCTGGAAAAATAGTAGGTGTTTAGTAAACGTTTGCTGAATTGGATTAAGACAAAAGATGGGGAAATCTGTGTTCAATGACTATGAAAACATGACATGAAGAGAACACAGACTTTTTCTCCAAAGAATAGACACTAAGGGCTGCCTCCACCTCTTAGAATGTCTGCTGTCCTTCAAAGTACTGGGCAGGTGCCTCTTATTATACAAGCCTTTCGTCTGGTTGGTGCTCTTCCTCTTGAAATCACATTGCACAACCTTTGTATAGAATTTGCACTTACATGTCTGTGTACACATTGTATACTACCTCCTAGTCCTAAGTAAAGTGTAAGATTCTAGAGAGCTGTGATGCCTTTTTTGTCTTTGTATACTAAAGGCCTAGCAGAGTGCCCTGACAATACTAGGCACTTAATAACTATTAGATTGGATTGAACTGAGCTGAATTGAATTGGATGGTGAAAAGAAAGAGCTTTGATTTGCAGCCAGAGGACCCAGGTTCATATTCTATCTCTGCTGTGTGAGGTAGGACCAGTCTCTTCCCCTCCCCTGGGGCTCAGTTTCCTCACTTATAAAAGGAAGGGGTTGGGCTAGATGGTCTTTGAGATCCCTTATAGCTCTAGATCTATGACCCCCTGACTCTCTCTGGGCCTCAGTTTCTTCCTCTGTAGAATGAGAGGATTGGATTAGGCATAACAGATACTTGGAACATCATGGATTCTTGGGCACTGAAATTAACGTCTACTTTGCAGGCATTTTAATTCATGCACATTCCTTTGAGCTTCACATACAAAGAAGGTTTTCCTATCATGCAACAGCATATTCCCCATATAGGCTCCATATCTCCCATACCCCACTTATCTTTATAAAACCCTCATGCTGTTGACAAAGTTGTATTACCCAGTATGACTCAGGGGCCCATGTACAGGAGATGCCCAATCAATGGGGTGAAATTACACCTAACAAAATATCTATCAAAAGTTATCTCTGATTAGGATTTTGGGATTGGAATTTTTGATGATGCATGTGGAATTCTCCGAGTAATTTCCCAAGAGGATCCCTCAAAACTGGCCATAGGATTGACTTCATCTGGAAATGATTCAAAATGGCACCAATTGTATAGAGGCCTATTAGGCCCAGGACATGCAGGGAAGATGCTCTAGCCCAAACCATCAGTCTGTCTGTGCTGCTCTCACCTGAGGAAAATACCTTAGACTTTCTATTGCACATTCAGAGACGTATGGCTATGCCATCCTTCAGGGCTGGAGGTCTCCAGAAAGCCCTTCTTCCCTACTTCGGGTATCAATGATCTCTTCCCTCCATGATTTCTCATAGGACTTATGACCAACATCTTTCATTAAGGGTATTGGAAGAGTTCAAATCTTGCTTCAGTTGCTTGCTCATCATGCTACCCTTACCAAGTCACTTAATAGAACCCATTTTTGAGTACTTATCTGTAAAAAAGAAGATCAAAATAGATGGCTTTGAAAATCTAATAACAAATGAGAGCTCAAATTGAGAGAGTGCTTTAGGGCTCTCAAAATCCTTTGTCAGTATTTCATTTTATTATTACAATAATTGTGTGTAATAGGTGATGCCATTACCCTCATTTTTTTAGATGAGCAACCGAGGCAGAAAAAGGTTATATGATTTTCTCAGCGTTGAACAGTTGGTAGGTGCTCGATGCTAGATTTGAACTCAGGACTTCCTCATTGCAAGCCCAGCACTCTATCCATTACACTACCTGGCCACCCCTCTTTCAACTTTCTACCTATGATTGAATCTTTGAATCCTACTGTTCCTATTACTAGGCTTTAGAGTATTGCTTAGAGCAGAGATCTTAACCTAGAAACATAAGGAGTACAGAAATTTCAATGGGTCTATGAACTTGGATAGGGGAGAAAAAAATCTTTATTTCAATAAAATTGGTTTCCTTTGTAATCTTATTAATTTACTGCATAAAAGCATTATACTCAGAAGGGTCTACAGGCTTCACCAGACCACCAAAGGGGTTTATAACACACAAAAATATTAAGAACTCTGATTTTTAACCATAAGAGAACTTAGAGATATTTTGTTTTGTTGTTGAGTTGTTTCAGTCATATCAGACTCTTCGGGTCCCCATTTGGGGTTTTCTTGGCAAAGACACTAGAGAGGCTTGTCATTTCCTTCTCCAGTTTATTTTACATATGAGGAAACTGAGGCAAACAGGGTGAAGTGACTTACCCAGGGTCACACAACTAGTAAGTGTCTGAGGCCAGATTTTAACTCAGGAAGATGAGTCTTCCTAATTCCAAACTACTGCACCACCTAGCTGCAGTAAATGATTGAGGTAATTTACAATAATCCCTTTATTTTACAGAAAAGGAAACTGAGTCTGGGAGACTCCAAGTGACTTTCCCAGATTCACACAGGGAGTAATTGGAAGGGTTGGAATTTGAACCCTGATTCTCTACTCACATTTTATCATGTTTTGGGGTTTGCAAAGTACTTTCCCCACAACTACCTGGTGACGCAGTGTCAGTTTCATTCTCCCCACTTTACAGAAAAGAGAACCATCTTTGGGAAGTGAAATGATTTGCCCAGAGTCACACAGTAATGAAATGCCCAAGGCAGAATTCGAATGCAGATCTTCTGACTTAGCTCCATACTGATGAAGCATTCACTAGAGGTTCCTGTAAAGAGGCAGGCTCCTGAATTAGGAGTTAGGAAATGTGCTTCAGTTCTTGGCTCTCACATTAACTTGATGGGTGGCCTTGGGCAAACATGCCCCTCTGCACCCCAAGTTTTCCTCATCTGTCTAATGAGGGATTTGGACTGTGTTCTCCAAGTTTCTTCCCAGTTCTGACAACCAGTTTTCCTTCATGACTAGGACCTGCTGAGTCTGTGATTCCACAGGCCTCCTCAGCCATAGAGACCAAGGTTCTAAGCTTTAAGAACTAGCACAAGCATCTAAAGGAACAGAAATTTAGATCTGGAAGAAACCTCAGAGGACAGTTAGTCCATCACATTTATTTTATGACTGAGGAAACTGTTGACCACAAAGGTGAAAGGCTTTCCTCAAAGTGACCCCAATAGCAAGGAGGGCCAGGTTTGGAATGGTGGTGTTCTACCTACAGATACAGGGTTTCTTCCATAGCTGGAACACATTGGCTCTCTATTGGATCCTTCTAAATGGCCTATAATCCCTTCCTATTCTGACATTCCTTGTACTAAGACCCTTCCAAACTTTGACTTTCCCTGTTCTAAGGCCCCTCCAGCTCTAAGTTCTAAGGCCCCTCCCAGCCCTGACATCCCCTGTTCTGAGGCCCCTCCCAGCCCTGACATTCTCTATTCTAAGGCCCCTCCCAGCCCTGACATCCCCTGTTCTGAGGCCCCTCCCAGCCCTGACATCCCCTGTTCTGAGGCCCCTCCCAGCCCTGACATTCCCTCTTTTCGGTTCTAGACTCATAAAATACCATCTACCTACCCTCTGCTTGAGGCAAGAAAACAAATCAGTGGGAGGATTGAATGCAATTCGCTTTTTTCCTAGTCAATGGTGCATTTCTTTTGAGTACATAGTGCCTGACACCTTAGTTTAATGTGTGCACACATATACACAAGGGTGTGTGTGTGTGTGTGTGTGTGTGTGTGTGTGTGTGTGTGTGTGTGTAATGCATAAATCAGCACACAGATTTCCATTGAACCTCTTGTTTTTGGCACACACTATGCATGCAGTTTCACTGGGGTTGTGCTCGGTCTTTGCCCGCATCTCTGATACTCTATTACAGAATCACAGCTTTCTAGGGTTTGGATAGCTCTCCGTAGTGAGCTTGTCCAGTCCATATCTAAGACAGAATACTTTCTCCCATGTGCCCCACCCCTCACAGGCTTCTCCTGCCTCTGATTGAAGACCTCCAGGAAAAGGGAACCCAGGACTTTGCCTTGTCACCCCCTCACCTGCCCCAGGCCCCAGGTGGGCCATTTCACTCTCCCATGCTTCTCCTTGTTAGGAAATCGTTTTCACTTCTTTTCCTGACATTCAGTTTAACCCCACCCCCACCCCCCATGAGTCTGTGAATGGCAGGACATGCTTCTGAACAAGTGTGGGAACACAGACTTCCCCATTGAGGAGCTGGAGTCACACGGGGAGTTTCTGTCCCACGCAATCCAAGGCTGAGTGTACACTTTGGAGTCTGAAGGGCCAATTACAGGCTTTGTGCATTGTGAGGGAAAGGAAGGAATATTCATTAGGTCACAGAGAGCACAGGCCTCTCTTGGCTTGTCGACTATGCTATTTAAAAAAGCATTCTTTCTTAATCCTTCCCTTGAAAAAGCCTCTAAATCACACATCGCTTTCTTCTGGCCGCCCTTCTCTCCCTCCCACACTCCTCCACCCCCAGTGCCAACTCTGTGCCAATACTGTGGTCAGGAAGCCATTAACCAGCAAGGGCCTTGAAGATGGAGTCTGCAGAACCTGGAAGAGAATATCTGCCACCTTCCAGGTGGGCAGCCCCAGGGCAAGGGAGAGAGGAACAAGCAGTGAGATTGCGGGCAAAGACATAGCATGGGTCCAATGAGGCTGGCTGGTGAATCTACTGCTAGAAACAGAAGATTCAGTGGAAATATAGATGCATATAGGTGTGCATTACATACACACCTATACATGCATGTGTATAAGTACGCATGCAGACGTGCACATATATGAACATACATACAATATACACACATGATATACATATGCACACATATGTATACATATATACATCCACATCCACATACATATACATATACACTTGTGTGTATGTGTACACACATTTCACTGAGATATCTGGCACTATGTACTCAAAAGAAATTCCGCATGGACTTGGAATAAGGAGAGCTGTGTTCTCTTCTCCCACTGACATGTTTTCTTGCCTCAGACAAGTCATTGGTCCTCTCTGGACCTGTTTTCTCTTTTATAAAATAGGAGACAAGGACTAGATTATCTCTGTGGGTCCTTTCTAGTTCTAAACATTCAACATTGTTACCCTGTTGTCATTGTTTTTTCTAGAACCTGTGATTTTCTTGGCTCTAAGGAACTCCCAGTGAGGAAAGTCCCTTTACCAACTTAGAGCATTGCCTAGGAGCATTGAGGAAGAAGAAAATAGTCACACAAAGTTGTATAATCAGGAGGTATCAGAGGAAGGCTTGGAAAAAATGTGCCGCTCCCCATCTTTGTGACTTAGAACTTTGCAGCTCTAACTCCTTTCCAGATCCCCCATTGTCATCTATGGTCCCCCATTGTCCTTTTCAGGTAGCAAGTAAACTTCCTAAAGGCAGGGACTGGAGCATTTTCTGTGTTTGTATTCCCAGCCTTCAGCTTAGTGCCTGGAACATAGTAAGTTTTTAACAAACATTTCTCTCACTCATTCATTCATTCATTCATTCATTCATTCATGACTCTGAGGCTGGTTCTCTATCTACCATGCCACACTGCCTATCATTATCCTTACTAATTATATTCAATGTCAACAGTGATACTGATAACAATAACAGTATTAATTCATAATAACATAAAACTCTTCTTTCTCAAAAGCCCTGTGAAGTTGGCAGTGAAGGGAATGATAATTCTGTAGTTTTGGATGAGAAAACTGAAGCATAGGGATATTATGCATTGCCTATGGTAAATAATATTGAGAGTGACAACTCTGATGTGTGAAACATCAAAACAAAACAAAACAAACAAGCAAAAACCCCATGCATGTACAGACACTCTTTAAGTTTTGCAAACTGACTTCTTTCCTCACAATAACCCTATGTGATCGACCTGGATAAGCATGGGACTTGACTTTTGAATTCACTGGAATAGAAAACTCCCAGATGGGGCAACTCCCTCTGCCCTAGAAGACAGATAGACACAAAGAGGGAGGGAGGGAGGAGAGAGAGAGAGAGAGAGAGAGAGAGAGAGAGAGAGAGAGAGAGAGTGAAGATTCATTAAATGCTTCCTATTTGCCAGGTGCTAAGCTAAGTACTAGGGATACAAATTGAAGTCGATGAGATCTTGTCTTCAAGGTTCTTATATTCTTATGGCAGAAGGCTATACAAAGGGATGTTGGCTATTTCTGACAAGATAAAGCAAAATTCTCACCTATCAGAGCTGGAGGGAAGGGGAATGGAGTTCTAGTATCCAAGGGTGTGGAGATAGTTGGAGAGCATAGCCATGACTAGGAGGCAAAAGGAAGTGGGATCTTGGTTACCGGTAAGATAAGGCATATATATGCCTCTCAGATGACACCAGAAGTTCAGAGGACCATAGATTTCAAGCTGGGAGGGACTTCAAAGGTCATCCTATCCAACTCCCTCATTTTACAATGGGGAAACTGAGGCCTAGAGACGTTAAGTGTCTTGCTCAAGGTCACGCAGTAGTAAATATCAAAGGCAGAATTTGAACCCAGGTTCCCTAACTTCAAAACCAGATTTCTTTCTTATGCAATTCTATATTCTTTATGCGGCTTCATTTGCTCATTCCTTAGGCAGAAGTTGTGTATCCTGAGCACATTGAATAAGTAGAACAAAGTCAATAAATGAAGATGTGGTGAGGGAGGGAGAGAGGGAATATTTTTCTCCCCTTTTTATCTGCATTTAAAAATCTATTCCTTTTGTCTTGATTTTTCCTGATTTATGGAGTTGAAATCAATGCATCTGCTTTCTGGTCAACTCACTTGGCAAAATGGATCAAAGGATTTGGGGTCCTAAGCCATATAGTACAAACCCCTCCTTGTGGAAATGAGGACCCTGAGGCCAATGTGAGGGAAATGAATTTCCTTGGTCATATTTGCAGTAAGGAGAAGGATCAGAATGAGAATTGGGTCATCTGGGTCGAAAAACTCTTCCCACTGAGCCACATTATCTCCTACTGTACTTACACACACACACACACACACACACACACACACACACACACACACACACACATGCACAACCACCACAACCCACCACCAGCACTACCACCACTACAATGACCACCACATCACCACCACTATTACCACCATCACCACACCCTTATATTTAGGATCATTTAAGCAGCTGACTTGACTTGTGTTATTTAAGAGATAACATAATCTGTAACAAATATCAGTTATGACTTAATCTAACCCTGATTTCCTCCCTTTGTAAAAATAGTAAGTTTATTTCAAATGATATCCTGGATATCGACCTAAGCTAGAACTTAAAATCCATCCATGACCTCAGGGAATTTTAGAATTTAAAGCCCTTCCCACCACCCTCCCTTCCCCCTCCTTTCCCGGGTTCTCAGTTGCCAATGACTCCTTTCCATCACAACCATTTCTTTCTATGAGGTATCATAACTAGTGAGTTAAAAATAACTAACAATAGCTAGAGTTTATGTAGCATTTTCACATTTGTAAAGTGCTTTCCAAAAATTACCTTGATTTTATCCTCACAACAACGCTGGGAGGTAGGTGCTATTATTACTTCCTTTTTACAGATGAGGAAACTGAGGCTCCAAGAGGTTAAGTGACTTGCTTGTGAGTGTATGAAGGAGGGTTTGAACTCTGGTCTTCCTGACCCCGATGCTCTGTTCACCATACTGCTTAGCTGCCTTATACATAACAGCTGACATTTACACAGGGCTAGAAGATTTACAAAGCACTTTTCATACATTCTCTCATTTTATCTTCCCAACAACCTTGTTAAATAGGTATTATTACTTCCATTTCACAGAAAAGGAAATTAATATCTCAGTGATTCTAAGTGACTTGCCCAGTTAGTAAGTGTGGGAGGCAGAATTTGAATCCAGGTCTGTCCTGACTCCAAAGATGGCCCAAGTTTTTCTGACTAGCATCCCTTCTGGGTTTTCTCTGGCTTCCTTCTCCCCTGTTATGCATAGCTCAGTCAGCAGCATGAGTCCTCACTCTACCTATTCCAATCAGAATTGAGTCCTTTTCCCCTTTCATAGGAGGCAGCCTTCCCCCCTCAGCTGGCATTACCAGCTGGTAGGTGTTTACTGATGAATAAAACAATGATCTCCTTGGCAACCATCTCACAGTCTTACAGACAAAGGATCCCTCTGTTCAAGGGTTCTGGATTACAAAATCCTCATCCTGTATTGGAGCACAACTCTTTAAACAGTTAAATAAAATGTGACAAAATTATTGGAACAGAGATAGACAGTAGTTCCTCCACAGTAACTAAAGGAATGGGGATTTTGATGGAAAGCAACTTTAAATCACATGTCACTTGACCTCTGTGGACCTCGATTTCCTCATGTGGAAAATAAGAGGGTTTGGACTTATTGACCTCTGATATCACTCTCTGCTTTAAATTTTTGAGGCTATGATCCTTAATCTGGCCCCTTATGTCTACTACCTATGTGACTTTAAGCAAGTCTCTTTTCCCCTTGTGACCTCAGTTTTCTCACCTGCAAATTGAGGAGGTTGGATTAGATATCAGTCTTCCAGTCTCATCAATGATGGACCAAAATCTCCTAAGAAGTGGTTTTTCATCCTTTTCTTGAAGATCCCCAGTAAGGAAGAACTCATTACCTTCCAAGGCAGTCCATATGACCCAGAGGCATCTCATACTCAATTAATCCAAATCAAACTCATTATACTGGTCCCAAAGTCATCCTTGCTCTAAATTTCCTTAATTCTGTTGTGCTCACCACTATTTTCCCCAACCCCCACGTCTACAACCTTGGAATGATGCTTGGACCATTCTCCTCCCTAACTCATTGTCACCATGATGATCACACATGATGCAATCATCTTGTCAATTCTATTCCCACATTGTCTCACATGGCCAGCCATCCCCTTTTCCCTACTCCCACAACCTCTCTAACCTTCATCATCCTTTGCAATTGCTCAGTAATGGCTGCATTAACTCCCTGCTTCCTTTCTCCATTCCATCCCACAGTCACCAAATGGATTCTCTTTAAAGCAATACACTCCATGTCGCTCCTCTTCTACAGAAGCCCCCATGATTCCCTCTTGGACTCAAGGATAAAATAAAACCATTCCTTTTAGTATGTAAAGGCCTGCATTGTCCAACTCTAGTCTATTTTCCCCATAGGGCAGCTAGATGGTGCAGTGGGTAGAGTGCCAGACCTAGAGTCAGGAAGACCTGAGTTCAGTCTAGTCTTAGATACTTACCACCTGTGTGACCTTGGGCAAGTCACTTTACCCTGTTTGCCTCAGTTTCCTCATCTGTAAAATGAACTGGAGAAGGAAATGGCAAACCGCTTCAGTGTCTCTGCCAATGGAGTCATTCAAAACCAGACATGACTGGACAATAACTAACCAACAATAAAATGTTCCCAATAGACAAAATTCCTTCTCTTGCCCCCTCTGCCTTCATTTAGACTTTCCTCCAAGTCTAAAACGGCCTCTTAACCTTCTACTCAGAGTCAAGTCAACAAGCATTTATTTAGCATATACTGTGCTCTAGGCTCTGTTTGAAGTGCAGTAAATACAAAGAAAGACAAAAACAAAACAAAACAAAACAAAAAACAGACTCAAAAAACTCTCAAGGAGTTTACTGTTTAATCTCTACCTTCCCTGAAATCCCAGCTCAGGTGCAATCACCTGCCAAAACAAGGCCCTTCCTGATCCCCCAGCTGTTCCTGCCTCTCCCTCTTGAAATTATTCTGTAATACTTGGTGTTTATTTATCTGTACACATGTGCCTCCCTCCTCTAGGGAAATGTAAGGTGCTTAAGGGAGTGGACTGTTTTGATTTTTGTGTATGTATTTCCAGTACCTAGGACAGAGTTTTGCATTTGCTTATTAATTGTTAAATGGATTTACTGTATTGAACTGAAGAGGTTGAAAGTTTTCCATGACCTCTGAGGCAAAAAGTACCTCTTTGCAACTTGTATTCTTTTTTTCTGGTTCTGTGCTCTGGATCCAAAGAGACTAAAAAGAATCCCTCTATCCCAAACTATTGAGTTGTTGTTTCAGTCTTGTCTCACTCTTCCTGACTCCATTTGGGAGGGGGGCAGTTTAGCAAAGATACTGGAGTGGCTTTCAATTTGTTCCCCCAGCTCATTTTATGGATGAAGAACTGAGGCAAACAGGGTTATGGGACTTGTTCAGGGTCACACAGCTAGTAAGTGTCTGAGGCTGGATTTGAATTCACAAAGATGAGTCTGATTCTAAGCCTAGTGCTCTATCCACTGGACCACCTAACTGCCTGCTCTGTTGTAAGACAACTCTTCAAATAATTGAAGAGGGTTATTATGACCTTTTTGGGTCTTCTCTTCTCTGGGCCAAGTATCCTTATCAAATCTAGGAAAGAGTTCACCAATAGCATTAGCATGGCACTCAGGGATACTTCCTAAATACCCAGCCTCACTTCACAGATTAGGTGGAGGTGAGGCAGGGGAAGAAGAGAAATAAGTATGAAGCATGGGAAATTGCCTGAGAGTTGTGGGAGACAGAATAAAGGCACCAGGGAGTGGAAGAACGGAATGTACAAAGAGGAGGCTAGAATATGGCTAATATATGCTTTGCTTTCTTTATGATTTATTAGAGTTTGCTCAAAACCTTGGCTGGTCAACGGAGAGAGTCATTTGAGTCCTTCTGGATTGACACACCAACAATGCTTCCTGATGCTCTCTGAGAGAATCTAAAATCCTCCTGCCAGACCAGGGCAGGAGCCTGAGTCAGGGCACTTCCTTACTTACTGGGAACTGTGGTCTTGGCTAACAAAAGGTCAGACATCCTGAGTTAGGGGCTCTTCCTTGCCTTGTGGCTTTATGATCTGTGCAGATCATATAATCCCAAAGCAAGTTTAGTTATGACTGCAGCTCCCATGCATTCATATACATGCCCACCTGCTTTGAGAGAAATAAACCTACATATGGCCTAATTCTGTTTGTCTTTCTTAGACCGACCTCTGAAGGTTGACAAATTCTACCTTTGATGGTCGTTCCCTGTGTAACCTTGTGCTAGTCACTCAATTTTCAGGGGAGGGGCAGTGTTCACATTGCTAAGTGAGGGAGTCTGACTAAACTATGCCTGGGGTCCTTTCAGAACTCAAGCTATGTTGCTTAACAGCTGACTATTTAGGTCCCTTTAAGACCAAATTTCTTAACCTTTTTTGTGTTCTAGATCCCTTTGACAGTCTGGTACCCCTTCTCAGAATCATGGTTTTTTTGGTTTTTTTAAGCAATTGGGGTTAAGTAACTTGCTCAAGGTTACACGGCTAGTTATTTATGTGTGGTTCTAAGTACCGAGGCCAGAACCAATCCTCCCAACTCTGGGGCCAGTGCTCTTACTCACTGTGCCACCTAGCCACAGAATCATGTTTTGAAATGCATGAACTAAAACACATAGGATTGCAAAGGTAACAAATTCAGTTATATGGAGGGAGTTATTTTGTTACCTCAGGGTAACAGAACAGTTACCAAAATATTGAAGAAAATATTTTCATGGACATAGTGAAATCTATCCACAGATACCTGGCGGGGGCACTGATGTCAGATTAAAAATCCCTGCTCTAAGGTCTACAAAGAAGTGATCCTTATAATAGCCCCACTAGGCAATTAATTGCTCTAGTTATTATTATGCTCCCTCCCTTCTTTCTTTCTTTGTTTTTTTTCTTCCTTCCCTCCTTTCTTCCTTCCTTCCCTCCTTTCTTCCTTCCTTCCCTCCCTCCCTTCTTCCTTCTCTTCCTTCCTTCCTTCCTTCCTTCCTTCTTCCTTCCTTCCTTCCTCTCTCCCTCCCTCCCTCCTTCCTTCCTTCTTACAGATGAGGAAACTAAGGCTCCAAATGTTTAGATGAATTTCCCAGGGTCATAAAACTCATCAGTCTCCAAGCCTAGCACTCTAGCCACTGTGCCACACAGCTTATGTCAGACTGGGTCCCTGTAGCAGGTACCTGCTAACAAAGCACTTCACTCCCCCGGAATATACTTAACTGTAACCTTGAAGAGCTACAAAAAAGCATGGTTGTTATCATTTCAATGAACATTCAACTCTAATTTTTCTACTTCAGTGTAAATGAAAATATGCACTTGAGGGGTCACCACAGGATTCCTCTTCTGTTCTCTCTCTTCCTCTCCCTCCTTCTCTCTTCCCCCTCCCCTCTTCCCATTCCTCTCCTCTCTGTTGCCTTTTACAAAGGGCTATTTGGAGAGGAGATACAGCAAGAATAGAATTAAGAATATTTCCCACCCACAGAAGGGGCACAGCCCTTCCTCTGTCAACCCCATGCTCCATTTTCCATCTCTGTCCTTGTGGACAGTGTACTTAACGTTAAAATGGCTGACACATTCATCCCACCAAGTTCACTTCCAAAGGTATCTTGGCTGATGGAAGTGGGGAAGGGGCAGAAATAAACATTTATTAAGTGCCAACTACATGTCAAGTGCTATGCTAAGCACTTTACAAATTCCTCATTTGATCCTCACAACAATTTTGGGAAGTAGCTGCCATCTTATCCTCATTTTAAAGTTGAGGAAACTGAGGCAGACCAAGGTTAAAGGACATAAAGGATGAAGCTACTCCAGAAGCAGCATCTCCCCTTCCTGGTCTGATTCTTTGCTCTCTGGGCCCTGCAGATCACACTTCAGGGCCTCTCTGGTGCTTTCTGTGGGTCTCTAATCTGTTAACCTTTCCATTTTCACAAGGTCACAGCTTAGTCCCTTCTGTGTCCAATGTTCTATCACCTAAAATCCAGAGAGAATAGACACCACAGAAATACTGACAGCATACTCACATACATGGTGGTGGCCCAGGTAAGGAGACAAAGGTCCAAGGCTTCTCTCCCCGCCCAGAATTACAGCATTCCTTGTCTCTACCCTCAAACACATCCAAGAATGGTAGAATTTGGAACTTCTAAAGCACTTTGTAAATTAAATGGAAGAGTGCAGAGTTAGGGAGCTCCTCAGACAGATGCCCATCTAGGGCTATTTTTCAGTATACACAAGAACACACACATCAACGTGAGTCAACAGGAAGATGTGGTGGTCAAGAAAGCCAATGGGTTCTGAGGCTAAAAGAGAAGCAGCTTCTGGACTAGGGTGGGGTCTGTTTTCATCCCTCTTAGCTGCACTGCTGACTCATCCCTCCAGGAGTCTCTCTACCTTGCCATAGAAACCTCTTCTCCCTGGACGTTCATAAGTCAAGACCACCTGTGATGTCATCGTTGGTTCTCTTCAAAAACTCAAAGGATGAACAGCAACAACTGTCCACCCCTAGACCACTTCTATAATCAAAAACACTTTTTGAGGACTCAGCTTCCAATTGGTTGGTTCCTCCCAGAGCCTCCATTAAAGGAAAAGAAAAGAAACAAAACAAAACAAAAGATGCCTTTATCTCTCTTCTAGGCTGCACTGATAGGATTCATTTCCACAGGCCTTTCTCTACCATGCCCATGGGTACCTTCCCCACTACCACCTTTTCCAGCTCCCTTTTATATGTCATCTTCATTTATTAGAATGTAAGCACTCTAAGGGCAGGGACTATCTTTCTGTTTCTATTTGTATTCCCAGTGCTTCGTACAGTGCCTGGCCCAGAGTGAGCATTTAATAAATGCTAGTTGAGCTACTACCTGACTCACTCTTGCTGTATTTGGTCCTACTTGAATCACATCTGGAATATCAGGCTTCATTTTGGGTGCCATGTCTTAGGAAAGTCATTGAAGAACTGAAAGGGTCCAAAGGTGCCTTGCTATGATGGTGAGGGGTCATGATTTCATCCTCCACTAGGGTAGATTGAAGGAACTGTGACTATTTAGCCTGGAGAATAGAAGTTCAGAGGAAAACGGGAGAACTATGTGTTCAGGCATTTGAAGGGCTTCCCTGTGGTAGAGATTAAGATAGTTCTGTGTGGATGATGGGAACTCAGAAAAAGATCAATGAAATATATACTGAGTTTGGTGTCAGGGCCTCAGGTTCAAATCCAGGCCTTGTCACTCACCATCTGTGTGACCTTGGGAAAGTCCACTCTCTGTCTCTAAGTCTCCTCAACTAACAAAATAAGGGCATTGAACTAGATGACCTCACCTAGATGCCTAGATGCCTGACTGTCTCTGACAGCTCTCGACTCATTATCCCCATTTGCAAAGAAGCTTATTTTGGCTCAATGTAAGGAGACACATCCTAATAATCAGAGTTGTCCTAAGTAGAATTGGTGGCCTCAGAAGGTAGTGGGGCCCCACTGCTGCGATTCTTTCAGCAGGAAATGCCTATGTGGTAGATAAGTGGCAGGAAATTCCTATCTGGGGGGCTTCTGGGGCTCCTTCCTGCTCTGTGATTCTGTGAACATTCCCTGTAATGGCAGGTGCCCAGATAGTACAACAAAGAGGCTGAGATGTTTTTACATCCCT
Source organism: Gymnobelideus leadbeateri (assembly GCA_011680675.1). Classification (NCBI taxonomy): domain Eukaryota; kingdom Metazoa; phylum Chordata; class Mammalia; order Diprotodontia; family Petauridae; genus Gymnobelideus; species Gymnobelideus leadbeateri. Next base: position 249,214 of record WOXC01011884.1, read on the forward strand.
TATCTCCCTGATCCAACCACAGGAGCACCATGAAGGTAGAAGGAAGGGAGGATATTAGAAAGAAAAGGAGTCCGGAGCTGGCACTGGCCTTTGATGGCATCTGATCCAGGAAACTGAGGCCCAGAGAAAAGTGACCCCCCCAAGGGGACATGGTTAATTAGTGGCAGGTCTATAACTCTTTCCTACAGCATATGGCTCTTCAGATGCAATAAGGAATTGGATGGGCCTGGTGTTATTGCTTCTTGCTCTTCATCCACAGACAGAATTTAAAAGCACTGGCTTAACCAGAGCACAGGAAAAGGAAGTCATTTCTCCAGCTTCCTCATCTCTGTCAACCCCTGAAGCATGTTAGGAGTTGGTTCAGACCTTGGGCTGTAGAACTCTAGTTTCCATAATTGGTCATGTTACTCCTCTTTGCCAAAAACAAAAACAACAAAGCAAAATACTAATCACAACAAGAACACCTCCCCAAATTTCAGTGGCTCCCTATTCCTTCCAGAGTCAAGTTGAAAGACCTCTGTTTGGCATTTTTTGCTTCCATACATGCTATGCTCTGATTAAACTGGACAGTCCTTGGCCTGTACACACACTTACTCCCTGCTATTTCCTCACCTTTCCTCGGCTGTATCCTAAGCCTGGAATGCCCTGTCTCCTTCAGTCTCCTTTCCTGTTGAATTTCCTCTGCATCCTTTAAAGCCCACATAAAATGTTACTTCCTAGATGAATATCCCTATCTCCATTGGACCTCACATAGCACTAAGTCCCACATCTCTCTAGTGTAACATATTATGTGATTACATATCATGAATAAATTAATGAATGAAAGAATGGAAAAGCACTGAGATCTTAGTATATGACACAGGTGGAGAACCTGTGGCCTTGAGGTCATAGCTGCAGGTTCCTCACCCCTGCTATATGGCAAATGGGCAACTAGGTGTCACAGTAGATAGTGTGCTGGGCCTCAAGTCAGGAAGACCTGAGTTCAAATCTGGTCTCAGATACTTACTAGCTGTGTGACCCTGGGCAAGTGTTTGCTTGCCTAAATTTCCTCATTTGTAAAATGAGCTGGAGAAGGAAATGTCAAACCACTCTAGTGTCTTTTTCAAGAAAGCTCCAAATGGGAGAAAGTGCGACACAGCCAAAATCTGAACCATGACAACAATGTGAAAAACATCAGGGAAATAAAAGAGAAGACAGTCCCTGCCCTCAAAGAGCTGACATTCCAGTAGGGAGAGGCGAGTGGTGGCCAGGAAGGGGTATTTTAGTTTGGAAAGTTAGGGATAGTAAGTAGAGCCATAGAGAATAGATTGGAACATCTTTGCTGATCTCAGTGACACTTGATGATGAATTTGGAGTCAGGAAGTCCAGGGAAGTAGTTCCAGAAATAAAAAGATTCAGTGTCTAGGGCATGACCTTTATTCCCGGTTTGTGGCCAGGAAGTGTTATCTATGTTGGTGTCTTCACCCCCTATTAGACTGCAGTAAGTGCCATGAGTCGGTGTAGTACAGTAGGACATTAGATGGATTTGGAAGCAAGGGAACCTGGGTTTGGATCCCTCCTCCTCCATGTCCTACCTATGTGAAAGTAGACATGTCTTTGGTCCTCTCTGAGCCTCAGTTTCCTCATCTGTAAAATGAAAGGACCAACCTAGATGATGGCTTGGTCTCTTAGAGTTCTAAATCCATGACCATATGAGGGCAAGGACAATATCTCACTTAAACTTTTCTCTTTTGGGATCTCAGTGCCCAGCACACTGTTACACACACCATAGCTACTTAAGAGGGTTTTTAAACCAGAGATTATTAGGTCTAGGAAGGACCTGAAAGACCATCTAATCCCACCCCTTGATTTTGCTGATGGGGAAACTGAGGCTCAGAGATTAGTCAATAGCCTCCTTGGACCCCACCTTCTTGTACTCCCTTCCCTCTAGTCCATTCTCCACACAGCTGCCCAAATAATCTTCCTAAAACATAAATGTGACCATATTATTCTTCTATTCAAGAAGCTTCATATGGTTCCTAGAAGCTCCAGGATAAAACAAAAGTTCTTTCCCTCAGTACTTTAAGCCTGTTAGAATCTGACTGGAACCTACTGTTGTTCAGTCATGTCTGACTCTCTGTGACCCCGCTGGAATTTTCTTGGCAGAGATACTGGAGTGGTTTGCCATTTCCTTCTCCACCTCATTTTATAGATGAGGAAACTAAGGCAAACAGGGTTAAGTGACTTGCCCAGAGTCACACAACTAGTAAGTAGTCTAAAGCTGGGTTTGAACTCAGGTCTTCTTGACTCCAGGCCAGGTGATTACTCCTCTGACAACCCAAATCGTGTACTTGCTATTTCCTGAAACTCAATATGACATCTCCAATCTTAGTTCTCCAATCTTATTTTTGCACTTATTTCTAATGACTCCTCCCCCTTCCCCCATCTTAGCTGGCCCCTTCAAGGTTCAGTTTGCATGCTCTCTCCTAAGCAAAGGCTTCCCTAGTCTCTCCTTACTCCTCCTCCTCCTTTAATATTTCTGCATATACCTATCAGCTCCCCCATTAGAATGTGAACTCCTTAAAGGGAGGGACTGTTTTCTGCTTGGCTTTGGATCCCCCAAGGATCTGACATATAAGAGGTGCTTAATGAATGTTGATCAGTAACTCAATCTCAGAAGAGTTAAGAAAATACATCTTCATTCCCTCTGCAGGGGTGGAGGGCTGTGGGTGTGTAACATCACATTTGTTGCTGTCACATACAGCTGGCATGATGATGTTTTTTGATCCCTTTCTTTTTTAATCCTTGTCACAAAGGACAGCTCACTTTGAAGGAGAGTAGGGAAGGGCATCTATAGGAATGAAGGTGATGATAGTAGAAATAGATGTGTATAACTTGACTGATCTGAAGAGCTCTCCAGCAAAGTAGGCTGCCACCTTCTCCATAGTTTCAAGTCTTAAGAGGCCTCTGAGAGGTTAAATAGCTCACCCTGGGGTGCAGAGTCAGTATGTGTCAAAGGTAACACTTGAACACAGGACTTCCTGGCTTCAGGACTAACTCTTCATCCATTACATGAAGCTGTCTCTTATCTAGACAAATAAGATTTTAAAGCCATTTGCTTGGAGTGGACTGGATTGGACTGGATTTGCCCAAGGTCACAAAGCTAAAATATTTGCTGAACTTAATTGAATTCTAAGAAGATGAAGAAACATAGTATAGCAGAAATAAAATCAGACCTGCAATCAGCAGAAAGCAGGGCTGAAATCTCTTTACCCTCACTACCTATGTGATCGTGGACAAATCATTTGCCCTCTCTGAAACCATTTCTTCATCTGGAAAATGGGGACAATCATGCCTTTGGTCCTTATTTTGCAAGGTTGTTATGAGAATCCAATAAGACTATGGACGCCAAAGCCCTTTGTAGAGATCCAAGGCATATAGGAATGTCAGCTCTTATGACTACAGTACATGCCAGAGGGTGTTTGTTAGAAGGGCTGAATGGTCTGTCATGAATAGGAGAGCTGGGGTTCAGATTGTGGCAGGGAAATACCACTGGCTAGGATCCATGGAATGATCTTGAAATGGATGTTTGGACTCTCGAGTTCAGCATATACCAGGATGAGGCTGACAATCCATCCAATCCCCAAAGCCCTCTTTCCAGGTCATTCCACCCTCTCCTCCCACCACCTAGAACTCCCACCGAGTGTAAACAATTCAAGGAAAACTCATTTCGATTCAAGGAGGAGGAGAACTCTTTCTCTGCCACTTCCCTGACATATGTTTATCTAAATTAATCATACCTATTGGGGGTCTGCCTTTCCTGGTTGGGATGCGGGGGGAAGTGTTGATACTGCTGCCTGGCAGCTGTGTTTCCCTCCAGATTGGAGGGACTAGGCTTGGCAGGAAGAAGAGAAACACAGGTTTCAAGGTTTCAGAGAGGGGCTTACCACAAAGGGAAGCTGGCCAAACCAGAAGAACTAATTACCAGCACATAATAAAGTGCTAAATTAGAGGATGTGGGCAATTACAGGAATTGGAAGGGACTTAAATTACTCTTGTGGCAGAGGGGTTTTTGCCATGAAGGCTTGAGGCATCAAAAGACAATCTTATCTGTAGTGGGAAGAACCTTGGCCCAGGCATCAGGTAAGAGTCCTGGCTATGGAATGCCCTGACTTTGGAAAGCTAAGAGTGCTAGAGAAATACCAGTTATTGTTATTGACTGAGATGCAGACAAGGCACAGCAGAGTATAGGGCAAGGGGCATTGGTCTTGGGAGTCAGGACACATGTGGCTCCAGTCCTGACCCTGCTACTTAGTATCTGTCTGATTTCAGGTAAGTCATGTCCATACTTTATCCCTCAGGTGCCTTGAGGAGGGTGAAGTAGATAATTCCTAAGATCCTTTCCATTAATTACATAGTCATACACATATATAACAAAAGAACCGTACTGGCCCAGGGGGCTAGGAAAACCTTATCTCACTAAGGGGTCATATCTCTAGTCTTACATTGAAATTGAATCCAGATCTCAGGGTACTTGGCTTCTAAAAAATGGGAGGGGGCAGGTTCCTTTTTCTGGTTGTGTCTGGATCACCTTGAAGCCCTGGGGAAAATTAATAAAGAAAAGTATGCAAACCCAGTCTAAGATTTGTACCCTGTGCCATCCCTCCAAAGAAGGGAGATCAGAAAAGTACTTAATATATTAGGTAGATTGGGTATAGGGCAGCTATAGATTTCCTTCACTAGAAAAGAAAGACAAAATTAAAAAGACTCCTAAGTGTGTATTGATAAAGACTGAAGAGGTACATAGTAACCAATAGCCCTTGTAGTCTTCTAGGAAGCTGAGATTTAAAACATGGAATGCTGAGTGGGACTGTTGAACGGGTATTTCACCTTTGCCCTGGCCCTGCATTGTCTGGACAATTGGTTCAAGATCCAAGTCTCCCGGTAAGCCAGGCCTGGGTTTGACTCCATCCTGCTGTCATTGGCCCTTTCCTCCAAGAAAAATTATACAAGTTACAGAAGTAATTCCCCCAGAGAAGCTGACTGAGGGATCCATACAGCCTGACCTCTGAGACTGATGAAGGTGGTTCATATTCTGTAAACATCCATATTAGAAATGCTGGAAGGAAGAGAAATCCAAGGGGCAAGGGGAAGAGAACAAACATTTATTAAGCATCAGCTGTGTGCCTAGCACTGTGCTAAGTGGTTTCCAAAGATTGTTTCATTTTGTCTTCACAACAGCCCTGTGAGGGAGGGAAGAAATAGAAGGCAGAAGAAGAAGGTGCCATTTTGAGATCCTGACTCATTCAGGCTCATCTAGATGACGGCGTGCCCTACTTGCCTTTTGGGGGAAGTTGCTAAAGTGGGTGGGAGGGGGGTGAGTGACAAACCATATAAAGAGAGGAAAAAGACAGGGATAACAGGTGGTTTCTCCCTTTAAAGACAGTACTGAGAGGGGAGTTCTTGATTTAGTGACTAGTCCTCTTTAGCATAGCATTGGTAGCAGGCAGATGGGGACCGAAGGACCAGTATGAAGATTTTCTCATTTTTCCTAAGGGGAAAACCTTTGATGTCTTTTTTCTTTGACCTGGGAGCTTTGAATTGCAGTGATGCTATTCCTGGGAGGCTTCATTTTGAGGTCTGTTTCAGGAGATGACAGGTAGATTCTTTCAATTTTTACATTGCCTCTGGTTCTAAGACCTCTGGACAGTTTCCTTTTATTATTTCTTGAAATACAATATCATGACTCCTTTTTTTTGGTGTTAGTGAATTTCAGGAAGTTCAACCAATTCTTAATTAACAACAGCAAAAATAATAGACAACATTTATATGGCACCTACTATGTGCCAGGCACTGTGCTAAGTGATTTATAATTATTATTTCTTTTGATCCTCACAATAACCTGAGAGACAAATGCTATTGTGATTCTCATTTTATCGATGAGGAAACAGAGGCAAATAGAAGTTAAGTGACTTGCTTAGGGTCACTCAGCTAATAAATATCTGAGTCCAGATTTGCAGGTCTTCCTGACTCCAGGTCCAGTTAGGAGCTATACTGGGATTTTTCTATAAAATATTTCACATTTTCTTCTATTTTTTATTCTTCTGACTTTTAAAAATGTTTTTTGTTGTTGCTTCATGGAGTTATTAGCTCCCATTTAGCCAATTCTAATTTTCAAGGAGTTATTTAGTAAAGTTTTAGACCTCTTTTCCCAAAGTATTAATTCTCTTTTCATTCCTTTCTTCCCTCTCTCTTCATTTTTCCTTTTTTCTTCTACTTCTCTCATTTGGTTTTAAAAAATTGTTATCATAGCTCTCTTTTAAATTCTTTCTTTAACTCTTCTAGGAATTCTTGTTGGACTTGTATCCAAACAGTATTCTTTCTTTGCTGGTAGGCATTGCTGGTAGATGTTTTTGAGTAATTTTCTTCTTTTGTGTTTGTGTTTTGAGTTTCTGTGGTATCAGAGTAGCTCTGGTGGAGATTCTTTTTTTATTTGCTCATTCTTCCAGATGGCTTCTTAACTTTGGACTTTGCATTAGTGCTAGACTTTGTGTACTTCTGAAGAGAACGTTTGGTCTGAGCTGCTATCCTTTTATGTTATATTGCTTTCACAGCTCAGTATGGGGACTTGCAAGCTTTTAAGGCTCCCAGAGTGCTGTATTCCAGGGTGAGGTCTGTTCATTGCCCTCCTGGTCTGAGCTCTGCAAGTTCCTGACCCAAGTTTGGGTCTGTGAGTTTCAGCAGATTACTGCTGAGCTCAGTCACTATCAGCCCACTGGGAGATCTGCAGGTTAAGAGCACCTGACCTGCTAGCTCCCCTTTGGTCTGGTACACTGGCCCTTGTTATTCCACTGCAGTCTTCTATGCTGGGCCATAGGCTAGAATTGAATCACCGAATCAGTCACACAGCTGTGTTTGCAGAATTATAATGTTCCTTGCTCTATATACAACTATGACCAATGCTAATGACTTTACTCTTATCCCTGGGTCTATGATTTGCAACTGGGTAGTAGGTGACAGAGTTGCTGGCTGGCACCCATTCTTGTACTCAGAACTAGTTCAGAGATCCCCTGACATTTCTTTTTGCCCTGATACTTCCCATCCTCTCTTTAAGTCCTTTGGGCATGTGCTTCTTGCCAGATCCCCTCCCCATGTCAACAGATTTCCCTCTCTTTTGCCCTAATCCTGGGAAAAAATTACACACTGTGACATTTTTCTAGTTTTTCATGATCAGAATTCAATCTAATACATTATTGAAGTTGTCGTGGAATAAGGCTAACATGGAGCTAGGTTCAACTAATTCCTCTTATTTGCCACCTTAACTCCTCTTCCTCACTCAAACCTTCCATTCTTATATCACTTGGTATCCTGGGCAGTTTGGCTTAGCTGTATGCATGCTCCATCACCTTTGATATGCTCTCTCCCCAGTTAAATATTTACAGGTCCTCACAAAATCACTAGGACATATTTGGCACATTTGCCCATGTCCCCAGTTGTAGAACGTTCTCTGGGGGGGGGGGGGTTCAGATTTCATTTCCTGTTCTCTGTGGGGGTTCCTTTCATTTCATTTTCCTTTTCTAGTTCTTTGCTGAAGAGTTCCACCTGGTTCTCAGTGGCCTACTAGATAATATATGAAGAGCTTCAGTAATAATCCATTCCACACAGTTTTTATATGACCAACCTTTAGTGAATACCCAGGCTTAGGTGATAAGTCTGGAAAGTTTCATCATTCCCAAATGCAAAATTATACATATTCAACAAAAGACATTTCACAAATTGTATTTACAGTTTATCCATTACCTGGTTGTTACAAGAGTTTGTCCCAACCCAAGCAACTGGAGGGAAAAAAAATAAAATAAGGCAGACTAAAAATAAGTAAAAAAAGAGAAAAGGGGACAACATTACCTTCACTTTTCTAAAGTTAAATCTAGCACCAAATGAAATCTTATGAGTGTGTGGATCTCTCCAAGCAAGGATGAGGGACCCAGAGTTAATTGGAAATTATGTGCTATGACTCAGGTGAGAAATCAAACTATCATTGGTTAAAGTTATTTCCTGGGTCCCTATGGCACAAATGGAAAGTCATGTATTCCCCAACTGAATGCCTCACCAATGCATCAGCTATTCTCTATGTAGGTCTGGTAACACCAAACTAAAGCCCAACTCACTCAACAGGGAAATAAGTAGGCTTAATTAAAAAGAAAGAACAAGAAATTCCAGTGAGGTAGAACATGTGTGAAGCTCCCCCAAAAGATTAAGTACTCAAGGTTGATTGGAATCAGCTCCTTATATCCCAAATGAGGTCTCCTGGTAAGGCGACAATGAAGTTTGCTGGCTCAGGTGAGCTGACAATATCTTCTCCTACTATGGGGCCCAAATTCTGAGCTCTGGTCAATAAACATTTTATTATCTAATTATTACTAATAGTTATTATTAATAATTATTATATTATTCGTTATAATAATTATTATCAATTATTATTATTATTAGATTATTATCTAATCAATGAACATTTATTAAGCACCCACTATGTGCCAGGCACTGTGCTGAGAGCTGGGGATACAAAATAGTCAAAAACCAGCTTACAATCTAATGGGGGGTATGAAGGGCTTTAAACATGAAACAGGATTTTGTTTTTGTTAGTAGAATCAATAGGGAGCCACTGGAGTTTATTCAACAGAGGGTTTACATGATTTGGACTTATGCTTTATGAAAATTACTTCAGTGGTTGAATGAAAGACAGACTACAGAGGGAAAGACTTGAAGTGGGCAGACCCTCCCCTACCCCCAGTGTCTATTGCAGTAATCCATGATGGGAGTTAATGCCATGGTGGAGCCAGTGTCAAGGGAGAGAAGGGAATGCATTTGAGAGATGTTGCAGAGGCAAAATCAATGAGCCTTGGTAACAGCTTGGATATGGGGAGAGAAGGGTTGAGAGAGAGTGGGGAGTGGAGGATGGCTCTTAGATTGAGTGCCTAAGGGAAGGGAGAATGGTGATATCCTCTACAATAATAAGAAAGGTAGGAGGGAGGGAGGTTTTATGAGGAAAGATAATGAGTTCTATTTTTGATACTGTGTTTAAGATGTCTGCTAGACAATGAGTTCAAGATGTCTGAAAGGAAGTTGGAGATGTGAGATTGAAGGTCAGCAGAGAGTTGGGGGCAGGAAAGATAGATCTGAGAATCAAGAAGTGCAGTCTGAGGTTGAGTCTTTGAAGAAGCTGCCCTCTAAACATAGGGATTAAGCTATGTAGAAGGATTAAGGAAGCTTCCCTTTTTCCCTGCTCTCTTTCCTTCCTTCTTTCCTTCCTTCCCTCCCTTCCCTCCATCCCTTGCTTCCTTCTTTCCTTTCTTCCCTGCCTCCCTTTCCTGCATCTCTTATGACTTCCTATTCCAGGGATTGAAGACAAAAGAAAAAATAATCCCTGCCCTCTGGGACTCAACATTCTGTTAGGTTGCTTCAGTGGTTGAATGAAAGACAGACTACAGAGGGAAAGACTTGAAGTGGGCAGACCCTCCCACTTCAGGTTTAGGAAAAAATGAATACAAAATATATCATATATACCAAGTCAATAAAAAGTGATCTCAGTTGAGAGTGAGAGCTTCAGGTGGATAGAGCAGGAAAGGTTTCCATTAGCAGGTGGATCCTGAACTGAGCCTTTCATAGGTAGCTTTGGCTCCCTACCTTCTAGGGGTGCCTTGAGGATAAAATAAGACAATGCATGCAGAGTTTTGTAAATCCCTCGTAGCTTCTTTGCCTTCTGGGGGTTCTTAGCCCAATTTCCAACTAGCACTGGTAAGAGGGGCTAGCTCTAGGGTTCTGGGTATAAGGTCACATTTCTAAAGCTCTTGTCTCAAGCCCCCATTCCAATATGTTCTTCCCAATATCAATCTCTAGTTATAGTAAGTACTGCCTTGAGAACATTGACCTGACCCAGGCATTAGTGCTCCAGAATCACTTAACCAGTTAATATCAGCTTTTACAAAGGGATATTTACTGAAAAGACATAGCAAGAGTCAAAATACAAAAAAAAATACATTCTACACCCCACCCCTCCCAGTAAAAGGCACACCACTACCTCCTCAGTCTCTGAGGAAAGTCGACCCTAAACTTAACTTAAAGAAGTTACCAGAAAGCATTTGCCCCACCATATTTATCGACAAAACAAAATGGCTCTAGTTCCCAGACATAAGCTTGTGTGCAAGACCATGTACTTCGTGGGGGGAAGTGCATCCATTCCCCAGCCCTCCAAACTAAGACTCGTCCTTACACTTCATGGCCAAGAAAAAAGAAAGAGAACTAGTTAACTCCACTGATGGCTTTTTTACACACTCTCAGTTTGAGTTCAGCCACCGACAAAAAGGTCTTTTCTCATCATCTAGCAATCAGATAGGAAAGAGTCAAGAGCATCCTTACACATGTATGTTCTGAGGTGGAGAGTGGTACCCCTTCACTGTATGTCATTACCAACTTCCAAAAGCAGGCTTACCAAATATCCACATGGGCCCCACATGCATGCTCCTAGGGCCCTCACTGGCCAGCCCCCCATTTCGTGCTAAATGCCATTTGTGATTTATTGGGGTTCTGTTACTTATTACCCTGGTGAGTTGCTAAGTCAATTCCATTCTCTGGGCCTCATCTGCCTTCTCTGTAAAATGAGGGGTTGATCTGAATGACCACCGAGTCCCCTTTCAGTTCTAAATTGATGATACTCTAATATTTAGTCATTTAATGTCTGAGTCTATTTCCTGATGTATAAAATGAGGGACTGGTCTAAATAGCTATGGGGTACCTTCTAGTACTAGCATTCTATAACTATCCATACATATGGCTAATAGAAAACTGACTTAAAAGGCAGAAAAAGTTTACTTGTGTCCTGGAATTTTAGAAGTGTTTTTTCTGGAATCACCAAATTGATAATGATGAGTCAGCCTGCCTCGCCAAGAAAACTCATTTGTCTAATGAGATTCTTTTTACTTCTTCCCCTAAATGACCATAATCACATGTGCAGATTAAGTGTCTGGGGAATGAGATGACAATACCTTTCCCAGACCTGGCCCAGTATGTTCTCAGCCTATTAGCACTGCTGTAATCACCCACCCACAGATAAGGCACCCCTGTGCCAACCATTTCCGAGCTGTTATTGTGAAATCATTATCAGATTTTTATATCTATGGTGCACATCAAATTGTTGGCAATTGTCATATGCACTGAACATCTGGGAGCCCATTTCAGGCCACAAATAGCCCAATTCCCAAACTCTGCAAACTCAACTCTGAATTTGTTCAAGATGTCCTTGCTTTTTGTTTCATGGAGAAAGCAAGGGAGGCTGTCAGCACAGTTGGGGAGATTCCTTTTGTGGGACTTAGGAGCTGATGTAGACAGAGGTCCCTACAGTCTGATTGCATGGAGTAATGCTATCAATCAGTTAATAATTATTTGTTAAGCACGTATTGACCATAGAATGGAGGAAGTAAAAGAGTCTTTGACTTCCCTGAGATTTCATTGCTGTGGTTGGATACCACCTGTAATCATATAGACAGAAATAAACAGATGGATAGAGATAGAAAGGCAGACAGATAGAAGGATGGATGATGGATAAATAGATGGATGAAAAAGATAAATAAATAGATCAATAGAAACACAGACAGATAGATAGATGATAGGTAGATATATGGATGATGGATAAATAGATGAATGAAAAAGATAGATAAACAGATAGCATGATAGACATATGGCTAGACATATAGACAGACAGATAGACAGACAAACAAACAGACAGACAGACAGACAGATAGATAGATACATACATACATACATACATACATATGTACGCACATACATACATACATACATAGATGGATGGATGGATGTAGAGAAACAGAGGCAAAGTATTTATTGGGTATTTACTTTGTTGTTAGACACTGAGCTAACTGCTATGGATAAAAAGATAAAAAAGATAGTCCCTACCCTTACAGAGTATATATTCTAATGAGGGAAGGTAATACATAAAGGGGAACAAGAATGGGGGGATCCCTGAAATAAGGCAAGGCTACTGGCAAGGAGGCAGAGAAGTCCATCATATGAAAAATGGGGTACTGAGCATGTGCTGGATGCCTCAAGAAATTGTGGTTTAAACCAGGGACTCAAATATCAGAAGAGAAGGAGGAGAATGGAGAGACATCTCCAGTACGAGGAGACTGCTGAGGGGAGTTAGAAGAAATTTAAAGTAGAATGAAATGAATACTGAAAAGTGACTAAGAACTGAATGAGCCCCACAGCTGCCTTGGAGGTCCCACAGGTAGTGAACGTCACAGGTGGGATGTGAACCCAAGTCACTGAGTGCCCAGCATTTCTCTTTCCACTACATCATGCTGCCTCTCAGATCTCTAAAGAAATGTAATACTATTACTAATTAGGCTCCAGACTGTATTAGATTGTTCAAATAAATATTTTTTTTCTTTCAAGCAGAATTATAATATTAAATTCTAGGTAATTGTAGAGAAAATGAGAAAAAAATTCCTTCCCTCTCTCCTATTTTTACATTTAACCTCAACATAAAGATCTCTATTTAAGGGGGAAAATATACCCCTGTTTTCCAGGGGCTGCTCTGAAGAAAGAATAAGATAATGAATATTTACTAAGAACCTACCTGGACTTGGAGCAAACTGAGACCAAGATTCCAATCCCACCTTCAACATTCCTATTCAATTAGATTGAAGAAGCATTTATTTAGCACCCATTGTATACAAAACATTGTTCTAGGATAGAAAGACTGTTTTAGGGTCACTACATTTACATAATAATAAGAATTTGGAACAAAGCAATAAGATCGAGGATAACACAAGCTTTCACTTTGTTTCCTTGCTTTCTACTACCTGTTCAACTGACGGAGACTCTAAGAATTAGGATGGGTAGCAAAAAAGTTTTGGCAGATGGTTGAAAGGGAAGCCACTAAAATCATTTTGAAGGGAGTACTAAAAGAAAAATAGGACTTGTAATGGTAATAGGAATTTCAAGATCTCCCCTGTCCCTTAGAATTTGAAGATCTTCCCTACCCCTAAATAGTTCAAATGTAATCACATGGAGCCTGTGGTGGGAGGAGTTTGCTAAATGGGTGGAGCAGGAAGAGTGGAGGGAGAGAGAAGAAGCAGGCAAACAGACAGGTAGGCTTGTAAGGGTTTGTGGAAAGGCTTTGGAATGTTGTTGCTCTCTGAGTGATATTTATTAACATCTTTGTTGCTATGATGGATTTGGTTTTCTGTTATCTGAATAAATGCTTTATTTCTGTCTTCTATATGGAGAGTCTGTTATATTTTGCAATTCAGAACTACACCGGCATATTCATAGTTGCCATCAGTGCTGTGAATATTGCCTTGGTGATACAGACTATTTATAAATCATAAAAAACCCAAAACTTTCAAACAATAAATCAGATAGTAGTCTGGGGCAAAGAAATGTATTCTCCTAGCAAGTCCTAAAATTGAAAAAATCATATTATCTCTTAGCCAAGGTATATTCTTCAGCTTTTGACCCTCAAGTAAATTGAATGACTCATAGCCATACATAAAATCAAAGAGTCATGGTTTAGGCAGTGAACTGCTTAGTTAAGAGAGGCTTTCTGATTACTGCACCCTAGCAGATGGTAGCTGAGATGGTCATCAGGTGTACTACAGAGTTGATCCCAGAAGCCAGTAGCAAAGAGAAGTTTGGTAGTTATGAGAACAGAAGAGCACCATTTAGTAGCAACTTCTCTAGACAATTAGGGACCTATTCCTGGCAGAGATTGCAATATATACCATCATCATATGCAGAGGTTGCTGGTAAATGTTTAACAATGGCTCTCCAGGACAAAGAAATGTTGGCATGACATACTTTTAAATTTAGTCTGTAGCATTTACATTTTCTCCATTACTTTTTTAAGCCTAGACTATCAACCAAAGAATAAATCAAGCCTTGATCTGTAACATTTCCCAGTTTCCAAGGTATAAATGCTCATACTGAAAATTTAATGATCAGCTCTTGAACTGGTTCCAGTATACCCTAGCCATATGTTTGGTAGAGCCAACATCCCTGGCAGAGACTGTATTACCTCTTGAGACCTGGGGGAGAATACCCCTCTGACACCTTCAGAAGGACATTGTCAGCCCTGAAGCATTAAATATGTGAGTTGCTTTTCTAGGTGTATGACTTAAATCTACATTTTCCCTATTTTCTGCACCCCCATGCTTGTGCTCTAGCCACACTCTTTCCCTAAACATGTGTCCCTCCACAAGTATATCCTGGCCACACTTTCCTTACTAATTTCCCTCCTAGTATATTTCTTAGATATGCTCACTCTTCTAATTGATGGCATCTATATTGGTGGAAAAGTGTGGCTGAGGTTTACAGGGGGATAGTCTATTGCTATATTCTTTACTATTCTATTTCATTAAATGGCTTTGAACTAATTGTTCTGGCTGATAGAAGTAAACACATTGGTGGGGGCTTTTACTGGATGTGGCCCCAAATAGTATCTTGAAACTGGGTAAGCTTTTCTAAAAATGTCTTATGAAAGGAAGAAGGGATGCTATAGATGCTGAAACAAAAATGGAAACACAAGGCATTTACATTCTATTGGGGAAACACAACATGTCTACAGATGAGCAAATACATGACAATTTGAATTGGGGGAGACCATGAAGAATTGGGGGAAGTAGAAAAGACTATGAAGAGAGGTGGCCCCTGAGCTATATATATATATATATATATATATATATATATATATATATATGAAAGGAAATGAGATTCTAAGTGGTGGAGGCAAAGATGGAGAGCATTCCAGGCATGGGGGAGGGCTTGCATGGGGAAACCCTAAGCATCTTTCTCTAGAAGCTCTTCCAAATTTAATTTGGGAAATACATGTCTTTGCTGCTAACTGACCCATATTTGAACCAGCAGGCACTCCTCCACACAGGAACCAACTTCTATTGAATAATGAATGTGCTTATGATTTCATTATGTATTAATTTATTATTATTAGTCTATTTATGGAGATGCAACAGCTGTTTGATTGGGAACATTTATGCAGCCAATAAATTGCAACCTACATTAAGAAGCATCTTGGCTACATTCTCATTATTTATGTGAATCTATTTGTGGCTCTGCTAAGTGTGGTGTAGTAGAAACATCTTTGGGCTGAAAGCCAGGACTAGGTTCTAGTTCATACTCTGCTAGGAACTTACTGTGTGTTCAAGGGAAAGTCACCTGCCCGCCTGCCCACTGAGGAAGCTAAGAGACACAGCCATAAAGGCATGAATGGAATATCTGAGTATGAATTGTGTGACAGGGGAGACACTGGCACAGGACTCCCAGCATGGTGTATCCTCATCAGAGAAGGTGCTGTGCAAAGCAGAATTGTAGTAACTCAAAAGAAATGTAAGATGTTCAGATTTAGAGTATCCACTCCAAATATCCACATGAACTATTTATGCTCAACCTGTGGTAGGACATTCTGAGCTCATATCTGATCAGCCACAGTCAGACATACTGTAACTTGACCCTAGCATAGCTATGTCATTTTGGTCCTCTTCGAGAATGAAGGACATCAACCATCACCACCCCTGTGTCCTTCTAGGTAAATCACTCACCCTTTCAATGCTTCAGAAAACTATAGAAAACAGTAGATTACAGAGAAGGTATATCCTGTATTGGTATTGCAGTGGATAGATTTTTGGCCCTGGAGTCAGGATGATCTGAGTTCAATCCAGTCTCACTAGCTATGTGACTCTGTTCAATTCATGTCACCTCTGCCTCAGTTTCTCCATCTGTAAAATAGGGATAATAGCCCCCACTCCCAGGGTTGTTATGAGGGTAGAATGATATAATATTTGTAAAGCACTTCACAAACCTTAATGTGTTATCTAAGTACACCTTATTATTATCATTATGTATATAAAATATGTTGTATTATCATGATAAAGTATAGCATCCACATGGGGGAATTCCTTCTAACAATGAAATCACTGCTCTTGTCTCTATCCCTACTATATCTGAGATATTGTCCCTCAAGGGACAAACGTCCTTTTTTGGGGGGTGTCTATACAAAGTATATTCAAGATATTTGTAAATAAATACATAATCATGTTCAGAAGAGGGGTATCTAAAAACTGGGGGCATCAGGAAAGGCTACCTCTGGGTCCTCTCCCTCCCACTCAAAACTTAGCCTTCCCTGCTTTCTGCCAGAGCACAACTGTCCCAACCAAACTTGTTTCCTTCCCTCCCTGAATCATTTCTCACTTTTCTATTCCCAATAATGTGAATGTAAGTTGTTATTGTGATTAGAATTTGTTTTCATTTTGACAGGAAATGTGGTTTCATTGGTTCAGGAAACTCTTCATGGGGAACTCCCTCTCCCAATGCAGGATCAGGACATGCTCTGACCCTTACTAAGGGAGTTCAGGTACCATGGTGGGGCACATTGGAAACTCTGAACTTCAGGGGGTTCAGTCTTGGATCATAGGCATTCAGAGAGTAGGGAAAAAAGGAGGAGGGGGGAATCAGAAGGAAAATATTTCCTGAGGACTGGAAAGGCAGGCTTTAGTGGCATCATTGGGAAAAGCATGACATCATAGATTCAGAGTTAGAAAGGCCTCTTAATTTACAGATAAAACAGAGGCCCAGAGAACCATAAGGTCTTAGAACCAGAGCTGGAATTTACCTTCTATCCTCTTGCCCATCCCCCTCATTTTACAGAGAAAGAAACTCAGGTCCAGAGAATAATAAGGTCTTAGCACTAGAGTTGGAAGGTAACTTAGATCTTCTGGTCCATCCTCCTTCATTTTACAGAGAAGGAAACTGAGGCCCAGTGAGGAAAAGCAACTTACACACAGGTATCACAGACTTTGGGAGCTGCAAAGGACCTCAGTGGCCATTTTGCCATACCCAAAAAAAATTGCTACTATAACGTGCTTGACAAATAGTCTTCCAGACTCTACTTGAAGACCCCCAAGGAGGGGGAGCTCACCACCTCTCAAGGCAGTCCATTACAATGTTGAACAGTTCTATTAGGTCGTGATGTAGTTAGTATCAGAAAGGTTTAAATCTAGGCATCCTGACTCTAAAATCCATTATTCCATCACCAATAAACATTTATTAAATATCTACTATATACAGAGATTTGAGCTGGGTTCTGGGAGAGACACAAATTTTAGATTAGAAACTTGTGCACTCATTCACTGGTCCTGTGCATTCAGAAACTCAGTCTAGTAAGGAGATAAGCTCCAAACAGACAATTTAATTAAATTATGATTCAATAAACATTTATTAAGCACCTTCTATGTGCCAGGCATTGTGCTAAATCCTGGGAATAAAAAAGAGGCAAAAGGCAGGCCTTGACTTCAAAGAGCTTAAAATCTAATGGGGGAGACAGTATGTAATCAACTTTATATAAAGCAAGCTCTATACAGAATGTTAAGTGCATCAGAAATCTATAAACCACAATGTTATGTGGGATCCTGAGGGGCAGGGAAGTTCAAGCAGAGCACAAGGGGCAGCTTACTGGAGAAAGCAGTATATTAAGGGGACTTCAAGGTCCAGTGACAAGTCAATGAAAGATAGGGAAGGAGCCCTATCTGCCACACAAAATAGTGTGGACAAAAGTGGAGGAAAGAAGACTCATGGTACTGGTTTGGGAAGAATGGATGTAATCTAGTCTAACTGGGATATAAAGTGGGTAGGAGAAAAAAAGGTATGGTGCCCAGCTTAGAAGGTCCCAAAGGACTCCTAATGACTTTGACCCATGATTTGGACAGGTTTGAGTCTAGTGTTTGAGTTCTCTATAGTGTATGAGATAATGAGCTCCTTGAGATCAGGGATTTTCTTTGTATCCTATGTGCTTAATAAATGTTGATTGACAGACTGCCCACCTACCCTATGCATCAAAGCAACTGAAAAACTGAAAGGCTTAGCAATCTATTACAGCTCTTGGTAAAAAGAGCAAAGGTCAGGGTTAAAGCTTACACACACTTGAAAGATATGTGTTCAAGTGATTTCCCTCATTGTATGACCTTGGGTAAATCCATTTAACTCTTTAAGCACTGCCTACCTTAGGATCAGTAGGTTAGTGGCAGAGGGAATGCAAAGAGAAAATAGAGTTGTAAGATGATCATGAATGAGTGGAAGCACATTTATTAAGCATTGGTGATACAAATGCAAAATTAAGTCACTGCCCTCATGGAACTTGTATTCTAATAAGAAGAAACAATACATTTGGCCTGGGGAGTCAAAATGCTGGTAAATTGGTTCATAACCTTTGCAGGAGCAATGGTTGTATCTATTTAATTTATTTAATTTCTGTGCCCAATGTAAAAGATGGGAATGAGGAAAAAGAGGAGGAAGTAAGGATGTCATCCTGGAGCTGACAGCAGATTGAAATATTCTGAACCTGGCTAGATTTAGTGAGTAAGTGAGTCTTCACTCATTCTCCAATCAAAACTAAATAGTCACAGGGAGAAAGGATCAAAAGTCTAGGACTGGCAGTCATCTCAGGGACCAACTAGTCTAACTCCCTCATCTTACAGGTGAGGAAACTGAAGCACATAAAAGGGAAGCAACCTGCCCAAGGTCAAATAGACAAGAAGTGACAAATTCAGGACCAATAGGCCTAGTTCTCTGTCCATTGAGTCTCATTGTCTCTTTAGCTAACTGAGGTCAAGGGGTTGGACAGAGCCTCAAGACCTCTGCCAGTTTCCAGCCTGCTGATGCTAGGATTTAGCATTTGGAAGTCCTGAAGCCCAGGGTCCTGAATGGTTGAGAGGATAGGTGGGAATTCAGTCATAAAGATGGGCTGGATGCCAAGAAACAAAGCCTGCTACTGAATATTTATATTTAGCAAGTCCCAGGGTTCTGGTCTGCTGGGTAAATAGGGTGTCCTCAAATACTCAAATTCATGTATTTACACGACAGTCTGGAGCGGCTCCTTTGAAAGTAATTCAGCATCTCCAGGAAATCATTTGCTTTTAGAAAAAATATATGAATATTTATTATCTGGTTGTTCAGAATGGCTTCAGTGGGCTCCTGGAGACAAGGCTTTAAGAACACACTCATTAGTTGTTTGGGGAGGTAGCTGGTGGGGGAGAGGGACCGGCTGGAGGAAAGACCTTGGGGCTGAAAGTCAGGGTACCCACAGTGAGTGATGGGGTGGACTTGAGCAAGATGCCCAATGTCTCAGGGCCTCCGATCCTCCATCCTGCAAGTAAACTCAGATAGAAATGGGCCACTCAATCATACATAAAGATCTCCATGGGCTGCTTGTTGACTTAGAAAACTGTATATTAACATGATCTATATTTTATAGTATTTTTATTTAGCTTATTAAATATTTCCCAATTTCATTTGATTATGGACTTGGCAGGCCTCCTGTTTGTCACCTCTGGTGTAGTAGAGTCAGGAGCCACCTGTTAGGAAGAGAACTCTCCACTTCCCTTCAGGGGCCATGCTTGGTTTAAATTCCGTGGAATACCATGCTTCACTCAGGATAAACTGGTCACCTCCCCTCTCATCATCATGCCCACTGAATCTGTTTTGGATACTGAACCCCTTCTCAACTCTCCTGATTGGCTGACTGAAGGGTGGAGCACTAGACTCTTCCCAAAGTCTTCCTTTGTAGAGGGCTTGGATTTCCATTTCTGATTAGCAACTCTTCTTGGTTCAGACTCCACTCCTGTTCAGTCACCTCAGATGTGTCCCCACTCCTTTTACATGGTGTCTCTCCCTATTAGAATGTAAGCTCCAAGAAAGCAGGAACTATCTGTTTTTATTCTTTATATCCTCAGTGCCTAGCACATAATAGGTGCTTTATAAATGTTCTACTTAAGCAATGGGGTAGCACATTGGCAGGTAGGTGGTACAAAAGACAGAGCACTATGCCTGGAATCAGGAAGACCTGAGGTCAGATCTGGTCTCAGACACTTCCTAGATGTGTGACCCTGGGCATGTCACTTAATCCTGTTTGCCTCAGTTTCCTCATCTGTAAAATTTGCTAAGGAAGGAAATGGTCAACCACTCCAGTATCTATGCAAAGAAAACCCCAAATGGAGCCAAAAAGAGTCAGACACATCAACAACAACAGCAATAAATGTTTATCAAATTGAATTGAGATATGGATTCAAATCTTGACTGTGGTACTTATAATCTGTATGACCATTGGCAAGTTCTTTTGATTCTCTGAGTCTCAGCCCTCTTATAGGCACAATGAAATTCGTAATCTCTACACTCCCTAGTTGATGGAACTGTTGACAGGAGTCAGAAATAATTAAAAAATTAATTAACTGCAAAAAAGATCAAAGAGGGTAGTTATTAAAACTTTTAAAGCATTGCTCTTTAAATCAATTAGGTACTTACTCTTTTTATTTCTTTCTCATCTTTTTTCAAAGGAGTTCAGATAGAAGTGGTCCAAAGAAAAGTTGCCATATATTATTCTTTTATGTTTAATGTCCCATGCACTACGGTGCAGTTAGACAAAATAACTGGTTATTTTTGTAATTGATCATAAGCATTGGTATATAAGTCTATCCACCAAATTTGTGAGCCTGAGTAATTGGGAAGTTGGTGGTGCTTTAGATCAGAGGTGTCAAACAGGTTGCTTACTGGCTGCATTTTGACATTATGAGAGTGGCCTGACCCAGATTAAAATGTCATTAAGGAACATTTACCAAAAAGAAATAAATAAAAATATAATAAAACATAGGTAATGTTAGTTTATGGTTATCCAAGTCAATATGCAGTCCACAGGGATCCTTATGCATGGTTTAATGGCCCTCTATTTCTACTTGAGCTTGACTCGCTGCCTTATATGGGGTTAAGAAAGTTGGAGAGAGGGGAGGGTTAGGGCAGAATAATGTATAAACCATGAATCAGAGTAAAACTCCAGGTCCATTTCCTATCCCTACTGGGGGAAAGAAGGGTTGGGAGTAGGTGGATTAATCATAACTGACAACTGAAAGAAGACAGAACTTTTTAAACTCTTCTATTGCTCATGTTCTATGTTGAAGAGAATGATTCTTGCTTTGGAAATGACAAGACAAAAATATTTAACATGAAATTGTTATTAACTAAAATAAGGAAGTCAAGGACACTGGATATTTTTTAAACGATATTTTATTTTTTCTCTCCAATTACATGTAAAAACAATTTTTAACATTTCTTAAATGTTTTGAATCCCAAATTCTATTCCTCCCTTCCTTCTCTCTCCCTTCCCTGAGACAGTAAGCAATCTGATATAGGTCATACATGTGCAATCATGTAAAACATTGCCATATTAGTCATTTTGTGCAAGGAGACTTGAACAAAAAAGAAAAGAAAGAAAGTGAAAAATACTATGCTTCAGTCTGTATTCATATAACATCCATTCTTTCTCTGAAGGTGGGTAGCAGTTTTCATTGAGTCCCTTGGGATTGTCTTGGATCACTGTATTGCTGAGAATAGCTAACTCATTCACAGTTATTCCTCATATAATATTGCTGTTACTGTGTACAATATTCTCCTGGTTCTTCTCAATTCACTTTGTATCAGTTCATGTAAGTCTTTCCACTTTTTAAAATCATATTGCTTATCATTTCTGATAGTACAATAATATTCCATTAGAGTCACATGCCGTTACTTGTTCAGTCATTCACCAGTTGGTGCGCATTCCTCAATTTTCAATTCATAGTCACCACAACATAGGCTGCTATAGGTATTTTTTGCACAAATAGGTTATTTTCTCTCTCTTTTTTATCTCTTTGGGATACAGACCTAGAAATGGTATTGCTAGATCAATAGGTATGTCTATTTTTATAACCCTTTGGGCATAGACACTGGACTTGGAATTAGCACTAGTCACAGGCAACCAAAAGAATATGCTTAATCTCAGCCTACAGACACAGGGTCTACTTTTTTTTCTGGCTGCCCTTAGTTGAGTTTCTTGATTTGTGATGTATAAAACCAAGCATGAGCAGATTTCCAGAGGATTGCTCTGTGAATAATTCTAAGGTTCTGATCACATAGTATAGTAAACTCTCTACTTATTCAACAGTAAAGCAAAATATTCACATAAACCAAAGTTCAACATTCACAATGATATAACATAATGACTTATTACTAAAGTGGCCATATAGTTTTAAACAAAAGACATCATTCAGTAAGGCCTTAAATCAATCATCCTTAAGGAGCAATCATCTTTAAGGGATACAAAGGGATACATACTCCCAACCCTAAGTCACAGTAAATAATGATATTGTCAGTCAGCACTAAGTACCCAAGGAAAGGTCCTTTCATCTGGGCTCAAGGCTGACTCCCAAACTCCATGGTTCCTCTTCCATGTTCCCAGCTCTTGCCTGAATTCACCCAACCATCACCTGGATTCACAGATAGGCAGCTCTCAGCTCCTGTTCCAATTCCTGCTCTTGTTCCTGTTCCTGTTTGAAGCTCATGGTGACCAGTCCAGCTCAAGTCCTTCAAAGTCACTGTTTCTCGGAAGAGAAAACTTAACAGAGCCACAACAATATTCATATACATTGCCAGCATCATAATCAATTTACTTTCTGCCTATGAAATCAACACAGACCCACACTAGGGTCTGAGAAATCAACACAAATCATCAGTAAAATCCCAAGACCTCTGAAAACATCAGTAAAACCCTCCTCCAGGGCCTCTGTAAACAGACAACAAGAAAGTCCTCTTACTGGGCTTCTGAATCAGCAGTAAGGTCCCAGGGCTTTTGTAACAGCAGCAGCATCCTCCATCAGCAGACAGGTCTGACAAAGTAACATCATACAGGCAGACAAAGTGCAGGTACTACAGCCATCCTTCTTCCCAGTTCTGCTCAGTTCCATCCAGCTGTGCTCAAGCTTGCATATATGTGTGTGTACACATATACATATGTATTATATATGCATACATATACATATACATATACATATATAGCTTCTCCTTGCTCCCGGCTTATGTCCTTCCTGTTCCTTCCTTTGGCAAGTCTCTCCCACTATGGGCTTTACAGGTTCTGTTACAAACACTTTGAACCACGGGGTGAGGTTCAAAGGCAATTGAAGAGCTGAAACTAGGTGCTAAATACTTGAATAACTGAAACAAAGAGCTAAATACTCCTTTGTTTGCCATTAAAGTGATGTCATCAATTTTAAAAGAAATTTCAGCCTGCCCTTATTAGGGAGAGGCTTCCCAGTCACTATACTTGCCTTAGAAAATAGAAGCCGGCTGGAGGAGCCAAGATGGTGGAAAGGAAGCAGTAACCTTGATGAGCTCCTCGGTCACTAAGTCTCAAAGGGTGAATTTGAGCGGATTCCAGAGTGACGGAGCCCACTGGAAGATGGAGTGTGGCAGAGTCCAGCCCAGGAGGTTGCCCAGTATGTCCAGACAGGACAAGCACAGAGCGCTTGGGGTCTGCACAGCTCAGACCTAAGAGCAGACAAGCAGACTACACCAGAGAGAGAAAAAGCACCAGCCTGCAGACTTACCAAGGACGAATTGCAGTCATCTCCCCTTCATCTCACAAAGGGGGAGGATCATTGGAGCCAGGTAGGAGAGTTGGGTCCCCAGGGGAGAGAGCAGCTTCTCTGGCTGCATTCAGCCTCCAGCCTGGAAGGTTAGAAACTGCCTGCCTGTATAATACAGGGGCTGGAATGGCAAAGTAAATTCTAGCTGCTCTGATCCTCCCATCCCTCCTTCATGAAGCAGAAAACTCAAAGATAAGTCTCCCACCCAGATTGAAATCCCAAGTTAATGGAAATAGCCCCAGGCTTGAGAGTCTCCAAGAAGAGGTGTAACTGAGACAGCCAGGAGTCTGAAGAGAAGAGAGGGAGCGGCCCCAACAAGCCCCACCTCACCTCACCAACAAAAGCCTACTTATAGCCCAGGGGTATAGAGGCAGAAATCTGAAGTGGTCAGACACACCCCCACCTACACATCTACATTCCTCACTGACTTCCCTGACTTAGCCATAAACTAGCCACCCAGAGGTATTCAAACTCAAGGATCAGGCCCTAAACTCATAGCCTGAGAAACTAAGAAACAGGAAGTCACAATGGGAAAGAAGAAAGCTGAGAAGGAGAAGGGGAAGGCAAGAAAGTCTATTCGAGCCTACTATCCAGGGCAAGAACAACCAAATACACAGGACAATATAGACTTTCTACCCACACCTGAGACCACAAAAGGAAACATGATCTGGTCTCAAGCCCAAATAGCATTCCTGGAGGAGCTTAAGAAAAATTTTAAAGACCAAACCAGGGAGGCAATTACCAATTTGGAAAACAGTCTCAGTGAAGTAATTGGAGAAAATACCCCCCTAAAAAAGGAACTTCAAAAAATAACTGAAGACCATAATTCACTAAAAAGTAGAAACAATCAAATTGAAACTCAGAACTCTATGATGCAGCAAGAGTCAATCAAACAAAACAAGACGATC
Source organism: Gymnobelideus leadbeateri (assembly GCA_011680675.1). NCBI lineage: Eukaryota > Metazoa > Chordata > Mammalia > Diprotodontia > Petauridae > Gymnobelideus > Gymnobelideus leadbeateri. Next base: position 273,632 of record WOXC01011884.1, read on the forward strand.
GAAAAATTGGAAGAAAATGTAAAATATCTCACTAGAAAAATAACTGACCTAGAGAACAGATCCAGGAGAGACAACTTAAGAATTATTGGTCTACCAGAAAGCCATGATGAAAAAAGCAGCCTAGACAACATCCTCCAAGAGATTGTCAAAGAAACTGTCCTGAGGCCCTGGAATCAGAAGATAAAATAGCTATCGATAGAATTCACCGGACTCCTCCTGAGAGAGATCCCAAACTGAAAACTCCAAGAAATATAGTAGTCAAATTCCAGAATTACAAGATTAAAGAAAAAATTCTACAAGCAGCCAGAAAGAAACAATTCAAATATCGAGGAACTACAGTTAGGATCACACAGGACCTAGCAGCTTCTACATTAAAAGAGTGGAGGGACTGGAATTTGATATTTCATAGGGCAAGAGAGCTAGGACTACAACCAAGGATTAACTACCTGGCAAAACTGAGCATAATCTTTCAGGCAAGGAGATGGTCATTTAGTGAAATAAGAGACTTCCAGACTTTCCTGATGAAAAAGCCAGAGCTCAATGGAAAATTTGATCTCCAATTACAAGACTCAAGAAAGACATAAAAAGGTAAACAAGGGAAACACAGACTCACACATGCATAAGTGCACACACCCACACCCACAAATACACACTCATTACTTGGGATGCAACAAGAGCAAAATGTTCACATCCCTATATGTGGAGCTGATAACTGTCAATATTCAAAATCTTTATGATTATCATGACCTTCAAAAGGGTTATACTTAGATAGAGGGTGTGGGTATGAATGCACTAACCTGAAGTCCAAAAAAAACTATTAAGGGGATCAACGGGACTGTAATGGGAAAAGGAAAGAATGAGATAGGAAAAGGTAAAATATGCCATCTGAAGGGGCATCACAACACACTATAGAAGAGGGGAAAGAAAGAGGGAGAGGAACATCATTTAAACACTATTTTCACTGGTTCTGGTTCAAAGAGGGATCAACTTAATCAGTGAAGTTTAAGATTCTAATGTGAATAGACACATAAATTCATTAAATAGAGGAAAAGGAGGGAGGGAGAGGAGCACTGTTTGAAATTTACTCTCATTGGTTTGGAATCAAACGGGGAGTAATTTACTCTGATAAGTATAAAAATTTATTGTGTCCTATAGATAGTAGAAGGGTAAGGGGGGGGTGAAAAGGAGGAGACTAAAGGGGGGGATTAGAAGAGAGGGAAATAGTAGTAAGGGGAGAGGGTAGGTTAAGAAGGGGGATCACTGGGTGGGAACACTGAGGGAGGGGGTGGTCAAAAGGGAAAACTTCAAGGAGGGGAAGGGAAAAGGAAGAAACAAAAACATAAACAGGGGAGGGAATAGGATGGAGGGGAACAGACAGATAGTCATCATTACTGTGAATGTGAATGGGATGAACTCTCCCATAAAACAGAGGCGGATAGCAGAATGGATTAAAAACCATAATCCTACAATATGCTGTCTTCAAGAAACACATTTGAAACAAAGGGATACCCACAGGGTAAAGGTAAATGGTTGGAGTAAAATTTATTATGCCTCAGCTAAAGTAAAAAAAGCAGGGGTAGCAATACTTATCTCAGATAAAGCAAAAGCAAAAATAGATCTAATTAAAAGAGATAAGGAAGGAAACTATATCCTACTAAAAGGCACCATTGAGAATGAAGCAATATCACTACTTAATATATATACACCAAGTGGTATAGCATCCAAATTCCTAGAGGAGAAGTTAAAGGAATTAGAGGAAGAAATGGATAGCAAAACTATACTAGTGGGGGACCTTAATCTCCCCCTCTCTGAACTCGGTAAATCTAACCTCAAAATAAACAAGAAAGAAGTTAAGGAGGTGAATAGAATCTTAGAGAGACTAGATATGATGGATCTCTGGAGAAAACTGAATGAGGATAAAAAGGAATTTACTTTCTTTTCAGCAGTGCATGGTACATACTCAAAAATAGACCATGTACTAGGGCATAAAAACCTCACAGTCCAGTGCAGAAAGGCAGAAATCTTAAGTGCATCATTCTCAGATCATGATGCAATAAAAATTATATGCAATAAAGGGCCAGGGAAAGATAGACTAAAAACTAATTGGAAATTAAACAATTTAATCCTAAAAACTTGGTGGGTCAAACAAGAAATTATAGAAACAATCAATAATTTCATTCAAGAGAATGATAATAATGAAAAAACATACCAAAATTTGTGGGATGCACTAAAGGCAGTTCTCAGGGGAAGTTTTATATCCCTGAGTGCATACTTAATTAAAGCAGAGAGAAGGGAGGTCAATGAATTGGACATGCAATTGAAAAAGCTAGAAAAAGAACAAATTGAAAACCCCCAATTCAGTACTAAATTAGAAATATTGAAAACCAAAGGTGAGATTAATAAAATTGAAATTAAGAAAACAATTGAATTAATAAATAAAACTAAGAGCTGGTTTTATGAAAAAATCAACATTGATAGACCCTTAATCAATATGATAAAAAGAAAGAAAGAAGAAAACCAAATTATGAGTATCAAAAATAAAAAGGGTGAATCTACCTCCAATGAAGAGGAAATCAAAAAGATAATGAGGAATTATTTTTTCCCAACTGTATGCACATAAATATGACAATCTTAGTGAAATGGATGAATATTTACAAAATCACAAGTTGCCCAGATTAACTGAAGAGGAAGTGAATTACCTAAATAACCCCATCTCAGAAAAAGAAATCAAACAAGCCATCAATGAACTCCCTAGGAAAAAATCTCCGGGGCCAGATGGGTTCACTAGTGAATTCTATCAAACATTTAAAGAACAATTGATTCCAATACTCTACAAACTATTTGGGAAAATTAGTGAAGGAGTCCTACCAAACTCTTTCTATGACACAAATATGGTACTGATTCCTAAATCAGGAAGAGATAAAACAGAGAAAGAAAATTATAGACCAATTTCCCTCATGAATTTAGATGCAAAATTCTAAATAAAATATTAGCCAAAAGACTCCAACAACTTATCACAAAAATAACACACTCTGATCAGGTAGGATTCATTCCAGGAATGCAAGGATGGTTTAATATTAGGAAAACCATCAGTATAATTGAGCATATCAACAATAAAACTAGCAGAAACCACATGATCATCTCAATAGACTCAGGAAAGGCTTTTGACAAAGTACAACATCCATTCCTATTAAAAACATTAGAAAGTATAAGAATAAATGGAGTCTTCCTTAAAATAGTTGATAGCATCTATTTAAAACCATCAGCAAGTATTATATGCAATGGGTATAAACTAGAAGCCTTTCCAATAAGATCAGGAGTGAAACAAGGGTGTCCACTATCACCCCTCTTATTCAATCTGGTACTAAAACACTAGCAGTAGCAATTAGAGAAGAAAAAGAAATCAAAGGAATCAAATTAGGCAAAGAAGTGACCAAGCTATCACTCTTTGCAGATGATATGATGATATACTTAGAGAATCCTAGAGAATCAAGTAAAAAACTACTTGAGACAATAAATAAATTTGGCAAAGTTGCAGGATATAAAATAAGCCCACATAAATCCTCAGCATTCCTGTACATCTCTAATAAAACTCAACAGCAAGAGATAGAAAGAGAAATCCCATTTAAAGTCACTGTAGACATTATAAAATATTTGGGAATCTACTTGCCAAAACAAACCCAGAATCTATATGATCACAACTACAAAACACTTCTCACACAAATAAAATCAGATCTAAATAGTTGGGAAAATATCAATTGCTCATGGCTGGGTCGAGCTAATACAATAAAAATGACAATTTTACCCAAACTAAACTATATATTTAGTGCCATACCAATCAATTTACCAAAAAACTACTTTTTAGTGTTAGACAAAATAATAACAAAATTTATTTGGAAAAACAAACGGTCTAGAATATCAAGGGAATTAATGAAAAGAAATGCTAGGGAAGGTGGACTAGCTATGCCAGATCTTAATCTGTATTATACAGCAGCAGTCATCAAAACTGCTTGGTACTGGCAGAGGTGTAGAGTAGTGGATCAATGGAATAGATTAGGTGCAGGAGACCCAGCAGTTAATGAATATAGCAATCTATTGTTCGATAAACCCCAAGACCCCAGTTTTTGGGATAAGAATGCACTATTTGACAAAAACTGCTGGGAAAACTGGAATACAGTATGGCAGAAACTGGGCATAGATCATTATCTAACACCATATACCAAAATTAAGTCTAAATGGGTGCATGATCTAGGTGTAAAGAATGATACTGTAAGCAATCTGGGAAAGCAAGGAATAGTTTACCTGACAGATTTGTGGAGAGGGAAGACTTTAGGACCAAACAAGAATTAGAGAGCATTATAAAATGCAAAATGGATAATTTTGATTACATTAAATTGAAAAGCTTCTGCACAAACAAAGCCAATGTAACCAAGATCAAGAGGGAGGTGGGAAATTGGGAAAGAATTTTTGCAACTTGTGTCTCTGATAAAGGACTCATTTCTAAAATTTATAGAGAATTGAGCCAAATCTATATGAATACAAGTCATTCCCCAATTGAGAAATGGTCAAAGGATATGAATAGGAAGTTTTCAGAGAAAGAAATTCAAGATATCTATAAGCATATGAAGAAATGCTCTAAATCACTATTAATTAGAGAAATGCAAATCAAAACAACTCTAAGATACCACATCTCTCCAGTCAGATTGGCTAAGATGACAAAACAAGAAAGTGACAAATGCTGGAGAGGATGTGGACAAATTGGAACACTAATACAGTGCTGGTGGAGTTGTGAACTTATCCAACCATTCTGGAGAGCAATCTGGAATTATGCCCAAAGGATTATAAATAATTTCATACCCTTTGACCGAACAATACCACTTTTAGGGTTATATCCCAAAGAGATCATAGAAGTGGGAGAAAGACCCATATGTACAAAAATATTTATAGCAGCCTTTTTTATGGTCGCAAAGAACTGGAAAGTAAAGGGGTGCCCATCAATTGGGGAATGGCTAAACAAATTGTGGTATGTGAATGTAATGAAATATTATTGTGCTATAAGAAATGAGGAGGCGACAGATTTCATAATTACCTGGAGAGACTTATACAAACTGATGCTGAGCGAGAAGAGTAGAATCAGAAGAAATTTGCATACAATCATAGACATACCGTATCTGTGATGACCAATTATGACAGACTGGACTCTTTTCAGCAATGCAGTGATATAAGTCAATCCCGAAAGACTCAAGAAAGAGAGAAATGCCACATCCAGAGATATAACTAGAAAGAACTGAGCCTGAATCCTGATGGAAGCAAACTAAATGATCTTTTTCTTTTCATTGTTTGGTTTTATTTCTTCTTTACCATCTTTCATCCCACCTAGTACAATATGCCCTTGTAATTGGAATAATGTCTAATATGAATGTATTTGCAGATCCTATACTGGACTATATGCTGTAGTGGGGGGAGGAGGGAGGGAAGTAAAGGAAATTTGAAAATCAAGGAACTATGGAATTGAATCTTGTTAACTGAAACTAAACTAATAAATTAATTTTAAAAAAAATAGAAGCCAAGATGGCCAGAAGGAATCACAAAAGATGAAAAGCTCAGAAACTACCAGAGAGATCTTCTCAAGCACCCCTCCCACTGAGAAATAATGTGCCCAGCAGGAAACAATGGGTACATTACTAAAATATATTGGAAGCTCCATACTGTTGGAGGTGTGAGTTATATTGGCCAAATATATGCTTCAGTTGAATATGTTCATTACTTGTGTGTCCTCTACATGTGGTCTCTCTCAATGTGTCCCCCTAATTGTATATGTTTTTTGTATGCCTGTGGGAGAGGTGTGTCCCATGTTTACATGATAGGAATCTTCTTTTGTTATATTATTTGCTATTCTATTTGATGAAATGCTTTGCACTTAAAGATTTTCCTCCCAATTTGGCCTATTAAAGCAAACACACTGATGGGGTCTCCTGTGGGTGGGTGCTAACTAAAGAGATGCCTTGAACCTGGAACAGCTTTTCAGGGCCCACGTGTGAGAGGAGGTATCCCAGCTGCTACAAATAAAGTCTCTTTTTTGAGCTATAAAACTTACATCTCCTATGTTCCACTAAGGGAACTGGATAATTTATTCAGCAGAAAGAAAACGACGAAGGAAAAAATCTGCCACATATAGTTCTTCTGCCAAGCTGGCAAACACCCCCAAGCCTAACAGAGCTAAGTTGAGACCTTGTTCAGGATGCTACAGGATCAGTGAAACACAGCACATTGGAGAAGACACCGTCATTTATTGGGCCTCTGCCAAGGGTGAGCTTTAATTGGCTAGAGGAAAAAGTCAGGAGGAGGCCTAAACCCAGGTGTCTAAAGTTGCATGAGATCGATAGATGTGTCAGTGTTTAAGAATGACCTGTGAGATCAGGAGTTCTTAGAGAGATCATTTCCCTGACCTCTCCTCCCCATGAGCTGAAAGACAAGAATACACACTAATTATTATGATGATCTAACTGGCAAACTATGACCTTGTGTGTGTTTGGCCTTGAGCCAACCTGCATGAGGCCTTCTCCCACTACAGGATCTGGAGTCAGAGGACTCAGGTTTCCATCTTAACTCTGTGTGGTCTTAAGAAAGTAAATTCCCCTCTCTGATCTCCAATTCCCTTTTCTGTACAATGATGTAGTTGGACTAGATTATTTCTAAGGTCTCCATTGTATTTAAATTTTAAAAAATATTTGTATGACATAAATTTTTTCTAGCCATGACATTCTATGCTCTAAGGCCCCTCCCAGCTCTCACATTCTCTGTTCTAAGGTCCCTCCCAACTCTGACATTTTCTGTTCTAGGCGACCTCTCAGCTTTGAAATTTTCTTTTTTAAGGCTCCTCCCAGCTCTGACATACTATGTTCTAAGGCCCCTTCCAGCTCTGACATCCCCTGTTCTAAGGCCTCTCCCAGCTCTACCATTCCCTGTTCCAAGACCCCTTCCAACTCTGACATTCTAAGATCTCTTCGAGCTATATAACATTTTCTGTTCTAGATTCCCTCTTAGCTTTGATTTCTCTGTTCTAAGGCCCCTCCCATTTCTGACATTCTGTTTTAATGTCCCTCCCAATCATGACATTCTCTGTCTAAGGCCCCTTCCAGCTTGGATATTTCCTGTCATAGGCTCCCTCCCAGCTCTGACATCCCGTGTTCTAAGGCCCTTCCCAGCTCTGACATTTTCTTTTCTAGGTTCCCCCTCAGCTCTGACATTCTTTGTTCTAATACCCCTCCCAGCTCTGACATTCCCTGTTTTATGGGTCTTTTCAGATATGAAGATCCTAAAATTTAATGTCTTTGCCCTGCAGGAACTTGCCATCTGATTGAGAAGACAAAGCCTACTTGAAACAACCAGAAAATGATTGAGTAACAAGCTCCATGCCCATGACTCAAGAATGCAGTGGGATGTTGGAGAACACCCCTGTGTTCCCAGGGTCAGGGAGGACTTGGGGGAAGAGAGGATCTCAAGGTCCAGAAAGTCCTTCAAGAATCTCTTAACCCGAGGGTGGAGCCAAGATGGCAGAGTAGAAACAGCATTTCCAATGTGCTCTGCCCCACGCAAATTTCAAACAATGTGAAAGAGAGCTCCGAACAACTTCTGGAGCCACAGCACCCACAGAACGGCACAGAGAAGCTAACCTCCTGCTGAGGACAGCCCAGCAGCCCTGCAGGAAGTGACCAGTGCAGCGCTCTGAGAGCAGGCAGCACAGCACACTGGGAACCGACAACTCAGCCTGCAGAGCCGAGCCCAGGTCAGCGGTTTTAGCCCCAGGGCGGCTGGGCCTTCAGCCGGGTGGTGGAACCCCAGAACACCAGCAATTGTGGAGATTCCAGAATTATCAGCACAGATATGGCTAGGACAAAGTGAGAGGTTAGTGCCCTATGGACTTTGGGAACAGTATTTGGGGAACACGTGGCTTTCTCCCCTGGGGGCAAAAAGCTGCTGAAGAAACAGCTGCACAGAAGCCATTGTGCAGCGTCAGTAGTTGCTCTAGCTCCTGGTCTGCGAAATGTAGGAAGATCCAGCAATCAGTCTGGGGGTTAATCTCTTTTGCTTTAAACTACCTGGATCTGGATTGTGGTCTGGGGGGGAAGTTTGGGGTGGGTATCCAACTTACCAGAGTGGGTGGAGGCTTTACAGAGGCCACCCAACTGGTGGAAGTTGTGAAGACCCCACGTTTGGGCAGAGGCTCCCCTTTCTGGTGGCAGAGTCCTACTGTGGCAACAAGCCCAAAAACCAAATAATTAAGTGGCAATATGCCTAGGCAAATGAAACAAAATAAACAGAAAAGTTCAACATTGAACTCCTATTTTAGGGGCAAAGAGGCTCAAAGCATGGAGGAGGACTGTGAAGTCAGAACTCCTGCACCAAAAGCCCCAAATGAAAAGACAAGCTGGCTACAGGCCATAGAGGACCTTAAGAAGCAGATAAGAGAAGTGGGGGAAAATTTTGGAATAGAAATGAAAAAGATGCAAGAAAAGTATGAAATGACAGTCAACAGCCTGACTGAGGAAAATAACACCTTAAAAAATAGACTAACTCAGGGCGGAGCCAAGATGGCGGAGTAGAAACAGCTCGTCCAAGCCTCTCGGCCCGCAGATTCCCCACAAACTATGTTAAAAAGGACTCTGAACAACTTCTGGAGCCCCAGCACCCACAGAACAACACGGAGAGGCTAACCTCCCGCTGAGGACAGCCCAGCAGCCCTGCAGGAAGGACCAGTGCAGCGGTCTGGGAGCCGGCAGCGCACAGAGCGCAGAGCGCAGGAGCCGAGCCAAGCCCAGGTCCGCGTGAGCTGAGGTTTTAGCCCCAGGGCGGCAGGGCCAGCAGCCAGCTGGAGGAACCCCAGAACACCAGGAGCTGTGGCAACTCCAGAATTATCAACATAGACATGCCTAGGACAAAGTAAGAGGTTAGTGTCCTATGGACTTTGGGACCTGTATTTGGGGAATGCGTCAGCTCCCTCCCCTGGGGGCTAGAAGCCGCTGAGGAGACACGCCATTTTGTAGTTTTCAGAGGCAGCTCAGGCTCCCAGCCTACAAATCGTGGGGAGATCCAGCGATCAGTCTTGGGGGGTAATCGCTCTTGCTTTAACCTCCCTGGATCTGGATTGTGATCTAGGGTGGAATTTGTGGGTGGGTTTACAGCTTGCCAGAAACGGAAGTTGCCCCCCACAAGTTCGGGACGAAAATTCCTCTATCTGGCCTTAAAGCCATAGTGTGGCAACAAGCCCAAAAGTCAAGCAATTAAGTGGCAACATGCCAAGGCAAGGAAACAGAAAAATGCAACCCTAGACTCCTATTTTGGGGGCATAGAGTGGGAAAAGGACTGTGAGGTCAGAAGTCCTGCTCCAAAAGCCCCAGGGGAAAACATGAGTGGGTTGCAGGCCATAGAGGACCTTAAGAAGGACTTTAAAAATCAAATAAAGAGAAGTGGAGGAAAAATTGGAAAGAGAAATGAGAAGGATGCAGGAAAAGTATGAAATGAGGGTCAACAGCCTGACTGAGGAAAACAACACCTTAAAAAATAGACTAGCTCAAATGGCAAAGGAGGCTCAAAAGGGCAATGAGGAGAAGAATGCCTTCAAAAGTCAGATTTGCCAGATGGAAAAAGAATCTCAAAGTTCACTGAGGAGATTCATTCCTTCAGAGTTAGACTGGAGCAAATGGAAGCTAATGACTTTATGAGAAATCAAGATGCTGTTAAGCAGATCCAAACAAATGAAAGATTAGAAGGCAATGTGAAATATCTCATGGGAAAAACCACTGACCTGGAAAATATATCCAGGAGAGACAATTTAAAAATTATTGGACTACCTGAAAGCCATGATCAAGGAAAGAACCTAGAAATCACCCTTCAAGAAATTCTCAAGGAAAGCTGCCCTGATGTTTTAGATCCAGAGGGCAAAATAGAGGTTGAAAGAATCCACCGATCACCTCCTGAAAAAGATCCCAAAAAGAAAACTCCCAGAAATATTATAGCCAGGTTCCAGAATCCCCAGATCAAGGAGAAAATACTACAAGCGGTCAGGAAGAAACAATTTCAATATTGTGGAAACACAATCAGAATAGCACAGGACCTGGCAGCTTCTACACTGAGGGATCGAAGGGCATGGAATATGATATTCCAGAGGGCAAAAGATCTGGGAATGAACCCAAGGGTCACCTACCCAGCAAAACTGAGTATTTTGTTTCAGGGGAAAATATGGTCATTCAGTGGAATGGAGGACTTTCAAGCATTCTTGAGGAAAAAACCAGAGTTGAATAGAAAATTTGACATCCAGACGCAAGAAGTAAGAGATGCCTGAGAAGGTAATCAGGGAAAAGAAATCAAAAGGAACTTATCAAAGTTGAACTATTTACATTCCTATATGGAAAAGTAATATCTGTGACTGATGATATCTTTCTCACTATGAAAATAATGGAAGAAGGGGTGTGGTCATATGAATACATATGTGAATGTGTGTGTATATGGTTACAGTTATATATGGATAGAGGGCATAGGTTGAATTTGTTGGGAAGGGAGAATACTCAAGGGATGAAATTATGAGGTGAGAGAGGAAAGTGGCAAGAGGAGATGGGGAGAGACAGGGTAGGGTAAACTATCCCATGTAGAAGAAGCAAGGGGAAGTGGTTGCAAAGGAGGGGAGAATAAGGAAGGCTAAAAAGGCAAAACCACATTCACATTGAATTTGGTTCAGGGAGAAAATGACATACATACTAAATGGGATATCTCAACCTGCAGCAGGATAGGGGGAAGGGGGATGAGAGGAGGGATGATGGATGGGAGGGCATCCTTGGGGTGAGGGGAGGTTGGAAGTACCCACTATAGAAGAGAGACAGGATCATGTAGGGAATGGGCCAGGTGGGGGGTGGGATGAGTGGGAGGGAATTATAAGCAGCCTTGTACAATATATCTACCATGATAATGTTTTGCATAGCTAGACATGTACAACACATACTGAATTACTTATCTCCCAAGAAGGAATGGGTGACAAGGGAGGAAGGAAATGGATCTGAAATTTGAGGTCGTAACATTAGATGTTTCAAATATATAAATACTATTATTAATACTCTTTTGCCTATAATAGGGAGATAAGATGTGCAGGCATTGGGACACAAAGATTCATCTTCCTCTAATGGAAAAGTTGATGGGGGTATGGGAGAAGGTATGGGAGAGAGCAGATTGGAGGAAGTGATATCTTGTGGGACTGCTATTCTGGGAGGTTGGGTAGGGGAATAATGGGGGGGAAATGATTGTAACTCAAAATCTGGCGGAAATGAATGATGTAAAACAGAAGTTAATAAAACATTTGTTTAAAAAAAAATAGACTAACTCAAATGGCAAAAGAGGCTCAGAAAGGCAATGAGGAGAAGAATGCCTTAAAAAGTTGAATTTTCCAGATGGAAAAAGAATCTCAAAAGCTCACTGAGGAGATTCATTCCTTCAGAGTTAGACTGGAGCAAATGGAAGCTAGTGACTTTATGAGAAATCAAGATACTATTAAACAGATCCAAACAAATGAAAGAATAGAAGGCAATGTGAAATATTTCATGGGAAAAACCATTGACCTGGAAAATAGATCCAGGAGAGATAATTTAAAAATTATTGGACTACCTGAAAGCCATGATCAAAGAAAGAACCTAGAAATCATCCTTAAAGAAATTCTCAAGGAAAATTGCCCTGATGTTTTACACCCAGAGGGTGAAATAGAGGTTGAAAGAATCCACAGATCACCTCCTGAAAAAGATCCCAAAAAGAATACTCCCAGGAATATTATAGCCAGGTTCCAGAATCCCCAGATCAAGGAGAAAATACTACAAGCAGCCAGGAAGAAACAATTTCAATACTGTGGAAACACAATCAGAATAGCACAGGACAAGGGGCAGCTAGGTGGCACAGAGAATAGAGCACCGGCCCTGGAGTCAGAAGGACCTGAGTTCGGAGCCGGCCTCTGACACTTAATCCACACAAACCTAGCCGTGTAACCTTGGGCAAGTTACTTAACCCCAATTGCCCTAAAGGGGTGGCTAGGTGGTGCAGTGAGTAAGAGCGCCGGCCTCGGAGTTGGGATGACCCTGAGATCAGATCCGGCCTCAGAAAATGAGCACCCACGCATAAATAATGACTAGCCGTGTAACCTTGAGCAAGTTACTTAACCCCAATTGCTTAAAAAAAAAAAGAATAGCACAGGACCTGGAAGCTTCTACACTGAGGGATAGAAGGGCATGGAATATGATATTCCAGAGGGCAAAAGAGCTGGGAATGAACCCAAGGGTCACCTGCCCAGCAAAACTGAGTATCTTGTTTCAGGAGAAAATATGGTCATTCAGTGGAATAGAGGACTTTCAAGCATTCTTGATGAAAAAACCAGAGTTGAATAGAAAATTTGACATTCAGACATAAGAAGCAAGAGGTGCTTGAGAAGGTAATCAAGGAAAAGAAATCAAAAGGAACTTATCAAAGTTGGACTATTTACAGTCCTATATGGAAAAACAATAACTGTGTTTGATGAAACCTTTCTCATTATGAAAATAATTGAAGAAGGGTACATGGCATATGTTCACAGGTATACGTGGATAGAGGGCACAGGTTGAATTTGATGGGAAGGGATGATTATTATTATTATTTTTTTTGGAGGGCAATTGGGGTTGGGTGACTTGCCCAGGTTCACGTGGCTGGGTTTTTGTTTGTGTGTTGGGTGTCTGGGGCCAGATCCGAGCTCGGGTCCTTCTGGCTCCGGGGCTGGCTCTCTGCTCGCTGTGCCACCTAGCCGCCCCAAGGAAGGGATGATTCTTAAGGGGTTAAGTCAAGAGGTGAGAGAGGAAAGTGGCAAGAGGAGATGGAGAGAGACAGGGTAGGGCAAACTATCTCATGTAGAAGAGGCAAGGGAAGTAGTTGCAGGGGAGGGGAAGAACAGGAAGGCAAAAAGGCAAAAGCATATTCTCATTGAAGTTGGCTCAAGGAGAGAAACACATACATACTAAATGGAATATCTTACCCTCACTCACTGTCCTGAGTAGGGGAAAGGGGAATGAGAAGGGGGATGATGGAGGGGAGGGCATTCTGGGGAGAGGGGAGGTTAGAAGTACCCACTATCAAAGAGGGACAGGATCAAAGTAGGGAATGGACCAGATGGGAGGTGAGACAGGTGGGAGGGAAATATAAGCAGTCTTTTACAATATATCTACTATGGTAATGTTTTGCATAGATATACATGTACAACACATACTGGATTGCTTATCTTCTCAGAGGGAGTGGGTGACAGGGGAGAAAGGGAATGGATCTGAAAATCGAAGTTTTAAAATTAAATGTTTCATAAGATGTCCAGGCAGTGGGGCTCAGAGATTCACCTTGCCCTAATGGCAAAGTCGAGGGGGGTATGGGAGAAGATATGGGAGAGAGCAGATTGGATGAGGAGATATCTAGTGGGACTGCTATTCTGGGGTGGTGGGTAGGGAAAAAATGGGGGAAAATATAACTCATAATCTGGTGGAAATGAATGATGTAAACCAGAAGTTAATAAAGCATTTGTAAAAAAAAAAAAAAAGGGACAAGGTCAAAGTAGAAAATAGAATAAGTAGGGGCCGGGCTAGGATGGAAGGAAATATAGTTTATCTTTCACAATATCATTACTATGGAAATGTTTTGTGTAACTACACATACACATGTACAACCTATATTGTACTGCTTGTCTTCCCACTGGGGGTGGGTGAGGAAGGAGGAAGGGAAAGAATCTGGAAATCAAAGTTTTAAAAACAAATGTTAAAATTTTTAAAAATTGTTTCTTTAAAAATAAGTTTTATTGAAGAAAAAAAAAATTAAAAAAAAGAATCTCTTAACCCACCCTCACCTCCTCATTTTGTAGATGAGCCAAAAGGGGCCCAGAGAAGGGTGACTTGCCTCTGAGCCCCCAGACAGTAAAGGACACATCTCAGTGCAGGTCTCCTTCTCCATCTGCTATCGATAGAAAACCCCATGTGTGGGAGATGGGCTGGCCCCCGTCCAAAAGTAAACCAGGTCAGAGCTTGCCAGTTTCATCATTAAGCTAATTAGAGCCTCTCCTGGCCCTCTGGGGAGCACAGGACACATATCTTTAAGAGCTCTTCTCCCCAACCATTCATAAATCCTGATGAAAATTGGTGGCGATCAATAGATGTGTCACCAAATGCCGCCCTTACAAATCTCTGAACTTTTTCTTCTGGCCAAATAAACTTCATTCCTGGCAGAAATCTCGTAAGTTAGACCAGGATTCTTCCCCAAACTGTCTCACTAATCCCCCAGAATTCCCGGTGAGAGCTCAGCTCTGTTTGGATTGGGGACGCTGGTAAGTTAAGCAAGAGGAGGGTCTGCCCAAGGTCACACAGCTAAGCGGTAAATAGGAGATCACATCTTTTGACTACCAGTTCAATATGTATGTGTAAATGTGTAGTATATGTTTGTACATAAATTTGTAGATATATACATATACACATATACATATTTGCGTGTGTTGTGTATGTGTATATATGTATATAGGTATGTGTGTGTATATGTGTGTATACATATGTGTGTATCTATATATGTGTATATATGTATGTATATTCGAAAAAATCAGTCTTTGCTTTCTATCTGTCAGAGGATGAAAGATTCAGGGGCAGAAGAGACCTTGGAGACCATCTACTCCAACCCCTTCCTTTTTTTAGATGAGGTAACTGAGGGCCTGGGAAAGGCAGTGACTTGTCTAAGACCACATAGCTAATAAAGAAGAGCTGGGATTTAAAGCTGGGTCCTGAAACTCTGATTTGGGGTCTTCTACACAAAGTAATAACTTGATAAAGAATTATTAGTAGATTGATTAAATGCATTGGAGAGTACCAGAGACCTAAATCTTTGGGAAGGAGGGCTGCTGGGCTCCCAGTCACCCAGCTAGGGAGGATGAGAAAGCTTCGAGAAGGGCAGTAAGCAGATCTGGAGTCAGGAAAATCTGAGTTCCAATCCGGCCTCAGTCAGACACTTACTAGCCATGTCATCCTGGGCAATTTAAGCCTCAGTTTCTTCATCTATAAAAAAAAATAGAAATAATAATGATAAGGTTGTTGTGAAGATCATATGAGTTTATATATATATATATATATATAGTTTTACAAATATATAGTTATATATAACTCATATATAGTTTTATATGAAGTTATATGGTTTTATTTATAGACATATAATTTTATATATACATACACAAACATACACACACACACACACACATATTGCTCTGTAAGCCTTAAAGTGCTATGCAGATTGTAGCTACTAATGGCCCAATTACTATTCTTCACCTAGGACATTCCTTCCCCCATTTCAGTGCCTTTGGGCTAGCTGTCCCAAATTCTTAATATACTCTTTCTCCCAGAAGCGTTGATCTTGCTTTTCTCCCACACCACGCTACGTGGCCCAACTCACATGTTTTTTCACTGGCTAACACACCCCCCTTCCTGAACATTATCCCCCATCAATTCCCTTCCTGGATTCTCTGGCATCTTTTTTTTTTTAACAAATGCTTTATTAGCTTCTGGTTTACATCATTCATTTCCACCAGATTTTGATTTATAATTTTTTCCCCGTTTTTTCCCCTACCCACCATCCCAGAATAGCAGCCCCACAAGATATCCCTTCCTCCAATCTGCTCTCTCCCATATCTTCTCCCATACCCCCTTCAACTTTTCCATTAGGGCAAGGTGAATCTCTCTGCCCCAATGCCTGCACATCTTATCTCCCAATTACATGCAAAAGAGTATTGATAATAGTATTTATATATATTTGAAACATTTAATTTTAAGACCTCGAATTTCAGATCCATTTCCGTCCTCCTTTGCCACCCATTCCCTCTGGGAAGATAAGTAATTCAGTATATGTTGTACATGTCTAGCTATGCAAAACATTATCATAGTAGATATATTGTACAAGGCTGCTTATAATTGCCTCCCACTCATCCCACCCCCACCTGGTCCATTCCTTACTTGATCCTGTCCCTCTTCTATAGTGGATACTTCCAACCTCCCCTCCCCCCAAGAATGCCCTCCCATCCATCATCTCTCCTCTCATCCTCCTTCCCCCTATTCTGCTGCAGGTTGAGATATCCCATTTAGTATGTATGTCATTCTCTCCCTGAACCAAATTCAATGAGAATGAGGTTTTGCCTTTTTGCCTTCCTATTCTTCCCCTCCCCTGTAGCCACTTCCCCTTGCTTCTTCTACATGAGATAGTTTACCCCACCCTGTTTCTCCCCATATCCTCTTGCCACTTTCCTCTCTCGCCTCATAATTTCACCCCTTAAGTATCATCCCTTCCCACCAAATTCAACCTGTGCTCTCTATCCATGTATACCTGTAAACATATATACACACATTCATATATGTATTCATATGTCTATATACCCTTCTTCAATTATTTTCATAACAAGAAAGGTTTCATCAGACACAGTTATTGTTTTTCCATGTAGGAATGTAAATAGTTCAACTTTGATAAGTTCCTTTTGATTTCTTTTCCCTGATTACCTTCTCAAGCATCTCTTGCTTCTTGTGTCTGGATGTTAAATTTTCTATTCAACTCTAGTTTTTTCCTCAAGAATGCTTGAAAGTCCTCTATTCCACTGAATGACCATATTTTCCCCTGAAACAAAATACTCAGTTTTGCTGGGTAGGTGACCTTGGGTTCATTCCCAGCTGTTTTTCCCTCTGGAATATCATATTCCATTCCCTTCTATCCCTCAGTGTAGAAGCTTCCAGGTCCTGTGCTATTCTGATTGTGTTTCCACAATATTGAAATTTTTTCTTCCTGGCTGCTTGTAGTATTTTCTCTTTGATCTGAGGATTCTGGAACCTGGCTATATTATTCCTGGGAGTTTTCTTTTTAGGATCTTTTTCAGGAGGTGATTGGTAGATTCTTTCAACCTCTATTTTGCCCTCTGGGTCTAAAACATCAGGGCAATTTTCCTTAAGAATTTCTTGAAGGGTTATTTCTAGGTTCTTTCTTTGATCATGGCTTTCAGGTAGTCCAATAACTTTTAAATTGTCTGTCCTGGATCTATTTTCCAGGTCAGTGGTTTTTCCCATGAGATATTTCACATTGCCTTCTATTCTTTCATTTGTTTAGATCTGCTTAACAGCATCTTGATTTCTCATAAAGTCACTAGCTTCCATTTGCTCCAGTCTAACTCTGAAGGAATGAATCTCCTCAGTGAGCTTTTGAGATTCTTTTTCCATCTGACAAATTCAGCTTTTTAAGGCATTCTTCTCCTCATTGCCCTTTTGGGCCTCCTTTGCCATTTGAGTTAGTCTATTTTTTAAGGTGTTGTTTTCTTCAGTCAGGCTGTTGACCCTCATTTCATACTTTTCCTGCATCCTTCTCATTTCTCTTTCCAATTTTTCCTCCACTTCTCTTATTTGATTTTTAAAGTCCTTCTTAAGGTCCTCTATGGCCTGTAACCCGCTCATATTTTCCTTTGGGCCTTTTGGAGGAGGATTTCTGACCTCACAGTCCTCTCCCTGTTCCATGCTTCGATCCTCTTTGCCCCCAAATAGGAGTCTAATGTTGCATTTTTCTATTTATTTTGTTTCCTTTGCCTTGACATGTTGCCACTTAATTACTTGACTTTTGAGCTTGTTGCCACAGTGGGACTCTGCCACCAGACAGGGGAGCTTTCTTCCCAAACATTGGTGTCTTCACAGCTTTCTGGCAAGCTGGATACCCACCCCAGACCTCCCCCCAGATCACAATCCAGATCCAGGGAGGTTAAAACAAGAGCAATTAACCCCCAAGACTGATAGCTGGATCTCCCTACAGTTTGTAGGCCAGGAGCTGGAGCTGCCACTGGAAACTGCAAAATGGCATGTCTCCTCAGCAGCTTCTAGCCCCTGGGGAGGAAGCCAACGTATTCCCCAAATACTGGTCCCAAAGTCCATAGGGCACTAACCTCTCACTTTGTCCTAGGCATATCTGTGTTGATAATTCTGGAATCGCCACAGCATCTGGTGATCTGGGGTCCCTCCAGCTGGCTGCTGGCCCAGCTGCCCTGGGACTAAAACCTCGGCTCAGGTGGGCCTGGGCTCAGCTCTCCTCGCGCTGTGCACTGCACTGCCAGCTCCCAGAGCGCCATGCTGGTCCTTCCTGCAGGGCTGCTGGGCTATTCTCACCGGGAAGTTAGCTTCTCTGTGTCATTCTGTGGGTGCTGGGAGCTCCAGAAGTTGTTCATAGTCCCCTTTTACATAGTCCGGAGGTAATCTGGGGGGAGAGTGCCCTGGACTTGCTGTTTCTACTCTGCCATCTTGGCTCCCGTTAGTCTATTTTTTAAGGTGTTATTTTCCTCAGTCAGGCTGTTGACTGTCATTTCATACTTTTCTTGCATCTTTCTCATTTCTCTTCCCAATTTTCCCCCACTTCTTTTATCTGCTTCTTAAGGTCCTCCATGGCCTATAGCCAGCTTGTATTTTCATTTGGGGCTTTTGGTGCAAGAGTTCTAACTTCACAGTCCTCCTCCTGTTCCATGCTTTGATCCTCTTTGCCTCCAAAATAGGAGTCTAAAGTTGCATTTTTCTGTTTATTTTGTTTCCTTTGCCTAGGCATATTGCCACTTAATTACTTGATTTTGGGGCTTGTTGCCACAGTAGGACTCTGCCACCAGACAGGAGAGCTTCCATCCCAAACGTGGGGTCTTCACAACTTCCAGAGGTTGGGTGGCCTCTGTAAAGCCTCCACCCACTCTGGCAAATTGGATACCCACCCCAGACCTTCCCCCAAGACCACAATCCAGATCCAAGCAGGTTAAAGCAAGAGCGATTAACCCCCAGACTAATTGCTGGATCTTTCTACAGTTCGCAGACCAGGAGCTGGATCTGCCACTGACACTGCAAAATGGCCTCTGTGCCAAGTTTCCTCAGCAGCTTTTCACCCGCAGGGGAGGAAGCCAACACATTCCCCAAATACTGGTCCCAAAGTCTATAGGACACTAACCTCTCACTTTGTCCTAGGCATATTTGTGCTGATAGTTCTGGAATCGCCACAGCTGCTGGTGTTCTGGGGACCCTCCAGCCGGCTGCTGGCCCGGCCACCCTGGGGCTAAAACCGCGGCTCACGTGGGCCTGGACTCATCTCCCAGAGCACTGCTCTGTCGGTTCCCAGTGCACTGTGCTGCCCGCTCTCAGAGTGCTGCGCTGGCCACTCCCTGCAGGGCTGCTGGGCTGTCCTCAGCAGGAGGTTAGCTTCTCTGTGTCATTCTGTGGGTGCTGGGGCTCCAGAAGTTGTTCAGATTCCCCTTTTACATTGTTTGGAAGTGGTGTGGGGCAGAGCACTTTGGAAGTGTCTCTGGCATCTTTTAAGTCTCTGCTAAAATCCTACATTCTGCAAGAATCTTTTCCCAGTCTTCCTTAGTCTTAAAATCTTCCTTTTGAAGGGAATGTATCTGCCATTTACCCTGCATCTCTATCTTGTTTGTCCATAATGCTTTGCATTGTTTTCAGCTTCTTAAGAGCAGGGCGATTATTTTTTTTTCTTTTCTTTGTAATTCTAGCATTTGACACACTGACTGAAATAGAGTAGGTGCTTAAGTCTGTTGATTTGAATCTGTTTTATATGTGTTTTGTAAATGCCCACATATTTATATGTCATATCCTCTGATTTAATGGGATCTCCTTAAGGACAGGACCTGTTGCATCTTGGATCTTGTCTTCATATCTCCCCAAACTAGCACATAGGCTGTACAGAATAAATGTCTAATAAATGGGGCTATTGCTCATCCAGACACCTATCTGACTATGACATCTCCCTATAAATGACTTGGGTTATGATAACTTCCTTATGTTTCCTTCTGTCCCTAAGAGTCTCTGGTCTGCACTGCCCTAGTTCAATGAGTTGGAACACAATACTGATGAATCCAAGGGCATGCACTCAATCTCAGGTGGGCAGGATTACATTTCTCTTAACTTGGTCCCAATCATGGGATTGCTTCCCATTGACTTGGCATATAGTTTTCCACATGTAATTCTTTGCCTGTTGTCTTTCCTAGGCAGATGACATACTGGGTGGAGGTCTGAGACTGGAATCTGGAAAACCTGAATTTCAATCTGGCCTCAGACATTTACTATCTGTGTGACTTGGGAAAGTCACTTAATCTCTCTGTGACCCAGTTTTAGTGTTCTAAGAGCTCTTCTGAGTCCTAAGGCCTCTCCCAGCTCTGACATCCCCTGTCCTAAGGCCCCTCTCAGATCTGACATCCCTTATTATAAGGCCCCTCCCAGCTCTGATGTTCCCTGATCTCAGATCCTTCCCAGCTCTGACATTCTTGCTATTAAAGGCCCCTCCCTGATCTTACATTCTATGATCTCAAAACACTCTGTCACACTCAAATGCACTTACCCTATCCAGCATTACGTTTATTCATGTACATATTTTGTTATCTGTAAGACCTCCAAGGGAAAGAACCACATCATTTTCATATTTGTATTTTCTCCAATATGTGACTAATAAAAATACCCACAACTAATATTAATATGGCCTACTACATGCCAAGACTTTGTGCTAAACACTTGCACTTATTAATTTGTTTGATCCTCACAACAACCCTGCTATTAACACCTCCATTTTTCAACTGAGAAAACTGAGGCAAACAGAGGGTGAATGTCTTGCCCAGAATCACACAACTAAAATATCTGAGAGTGGGTCTGAGCTCAGGGCTCCTTGTCTCCTGGCCTTGCACTCTCTGCTTTGTGGTGTCCCCCTCCCTGCCTCATTTTTCTCCTAGTACTTAGCATTTTGCCTGGACTATAGGAGATGTTTAATAAAGGCTTGTCAATTGATTGATAGATGACAGATTATGCAGCATTAGATAAAGAACTGGAAGGATTTCTGAGATCACCTGATCAACACATGCTCTGCCTCAGGTCACCTGGGTCATAAGCGGTAGAGTGAAGTCATTGCTATAGGTGAAAGGAATGAATGCAAATGTCTTTAATATTCTTTAATGTTCTTCTCTGGCACTGTGACCTGTTCCCCTGAATAGGTGCCCACCATCCCAAATGAATGAGCAATCAGGTTTGAGAGTTGGGCGCTAGAGCTGGGAGCTGTCCATCACTTTGCAAAGACTCTGTGGGAGTGAGGACAAAACTCATCACTTCTGAAACCTTAGCATCTGACCTCCACTTGACAGGAGTGTCTCCTGACTCTAATAACCAACTCTTCCTGGAGTCTATCTCCCTTACTCTCCTTTCCCCACCAAGTTGGGCAAAGAAGAAAAAAAAGTTGTCTCCAAAAGAATAAGGAGGAAAATGACTATTTGGGACCCCAATGATCACACTGTCTATGTATGTGTTATCTAGAACACGGATGATATTGAGCCTACACATGGAGGCTGGGCATATTTGAAAGACTGAGTTTCCAAGGAATAGTCCTACCACCACCACTCCTTTAAATGGATTTGGTAAGCTTGTATTAACCATCTGTTTTGTGCCAGGCACTGAGGTAGGTATTAGAGATACAAAGACAAAAGTAGAAACACTTCCTGCTTTCCAGGAGCTTATCAGCAAAATTAGCCCCTTCACTTTACATGTAATAGTGGCTCCCCTGGTTCCCTCAAGTGATAGCCAGGAATGTTACATGTCACCCATCCCAGGGTTTTCTGGTTCCATTAAGTGGGTTCAAAAATATCTGGTCTCTGCCATTGGCTTAAGAGTCAATGGTTGTGCCCCCTGAATTTTAGGGGGTCTGTAACACTTCTGTTCTATCTGACCCTTAACAGTTGGATTAACTTTTACAAAAGAATAGCATATGAACATTCTTCCCTGCCCTAACATCTGGGAAGGATATAATGCCTCTTAAGTCATATTAATATCTGGGAGGGGTGGGGGATTAGGTAATAGCTTAGCTCACTTCCTATATAGCTATAGAGTTCCAAGTCCAAATAACTACCCTCTTTTCCCCTTCCCTTGCTCATGTCCTGGCACCCCAATTTCTCAGGGCTTCCCTGCTAGGCTAATAACAACATCTGACATAAAATCCTGACTTCAGAGTCACTGTGGCATAGCTCCAGGTCCGTGATTCCACTGACTGAATCTAGAAATAAAAAACAAAACAAAAAAAGACCCAGGCCTCAAGCCAATTCCTGGGGTGTCGGGACCTATGCACAGTTTAATGCCTGGTGCCCATGCAATGGATAAATGAAGCCTTCACCCTGGACACAGCTGAGATGAGAGGGTGATTGTGCCTTAAATAGATTTAAAGACACAGTCTGTGGAAAGAGGCTGTTCTCACTCACATGTTAAGGAAACTCAGAATGGCTTCTCCTAGAAGCAAATCCCTGCTGTCTCCTCCAGGGGTGCCTCCATTTTGGGTGATGTGGGCATACACAAAGCCCTGCTACAGACAGAGGAAGGAACTGAGGAAGATAGAGGTCAAGTGACTTGCCAAAGGTCATACATCTGATAAGTGTCTGAAGGTGGATTTGAACACAAGTCTTGGTATAGTAGTTAGACCACTGGGCTTGGAATCAGGAAGACTCATCTTCATCAGTTCAAATTTGGCTTTCAATACTTCCTAGCTGCATGACCCTGGGCAAGTCAATTAACCTTATTCGCCTCAGTTTCCTGATCTGTAAAATGAACTGGAGAAGGAAATGGAAAACCACTATAGTATCTTTGCCAAGAAAAAAACAAATGGGGTCCTGGAGAGTCAGATACAGATGAAATAACTCAACAATAGGAATAGCAACTTTTACTTCAAACCTATGACTCTATCCATTGAACCAAGTTGCCTTTTATTCTACTGGGAGAAATAACAGGTAGGAATCCCGACAATTAAATGGTTTAGGAAAAACAAAGACCCAAAACTAGCAACTGAAGGATCAGGAAAAAGGCTCCTGTAGCACCCAACATCCCAAGAGGTAGAGGTGGGGCACAGCCTGGACAAAGACCTCAAAGCAGGATACCATGCCTAGGGAACAGTAAACCAGACAGTATGGCTGGATTGTAGAATGAATGCATGCAAAAGAATAATGTGTACTGTTTAGAAAGATAGGCCAGGACCACGTCATGAGGAAGTTTAAATACCCAGCAGAGGAGTTTATTATATATATATATATATATATATATATATATATATATATATATATATATATATATATATATATATATATATATATATATATATAATCATAGACATAGTCACAAGCCAGCGTAGGTCTGGAGACCCCTATAGATTACAGTCCTTGAGCACACCTTGCTTCTTCTTCTGCCAAAATCTCCCCGGCTTTTTTGCAACTGGTGGTTCTCAGCTCCATTCACAGTTGTCTACCCACCTCCATCCCTGCCCAGCTGGGCACTTGCTGTCCAAGGGCTGAACCAGGGATTTTGTTCCAGCTTTTACCTGGGCTTGGGTACACAGCTATCATATTATCAGTGCCAGGCTCTGTTGCACTCTCTTATTCACAAAGCCGGGAAGAAAGACAGACAGATGGCAGCAGCAACCCCTCCTCAGAACACCCCCACCAAGTGAATCAGGAGGGGAATTGCCATTTTCCTGAATTTTTTGTATGGATCCTGAACACAGCTATTCTTGCAGGCTTTCTCCAGGTGTTTTCTATCTAAGCTCTATTCTCAGGATCTGGGGACCTCTGTGAGATCAGGGTGTGCTCTGGGGGATTGTGGAGGTCTGTGGACACATGAGTGTCCACAAAACATGAGAAAACCTGGGTGAAAGTTGGGGATACCATGTGAGGTCTTGGAGAGCAGGAATTGTTAGACTTTTCTTTGTGTCCCCACCATCTAGCATACAGTAAGCACTTAATAAATGCTTATGATTTAGATTGAGCAGTGTGTATACATGTTCTATGCATATATGTGGACAATGAGAACACAAATGGATATGTGGGAGTTTCCACCCACCACCAATTAATGTAATCACTGAAGGCACAGACACTTTAATTGAATCAATCAATCAATCAACAGAGCAAATTAGGTATTAAAGCATTTTCCTAAAACCTCGTCCCAATGTATGAAAAGTGCTTAATGAATATGAAAGTGTCATAAGACTTTTACATTAATCACCATCATGATGAAAACTGGCATTTATACAGCACCTTACAGTTTGCACAGTAGCTTATATATAGTAACTCCTTGGATCTTTACAATATCCCTATTATTATTTTCATTTAACAGATGAAGAGACTGAGACAGATAGGTTAAGGGATTTGTCCAGGATCACAAGTGTCTGAAACAGGATTCAAACTCAGATCTTCCTAATTCCAAGTCCTACATTCTATCCATTTAATCAGTGAGCTGCCTTTTGGTTGTTGGATGAAGGGCAGATAATGCCACATAGGAAACATTGGTTTAGAGGTTCAAATTCCACTTCTTCAGTTGCAGACGAAGTAAATATTATGGTGCCTAATAAAAGCAGTGAAATTCCATCTAACTGTGGAAGAGCTTGTTACTGTGGTTGTGGCTGTTGTTGTTGTTGGTAGTGGTGGTGATCCTTCATTCTTGAAGAGGACCAATGACATCATGAGTTGGATTTTGATGATTGTGCCCATTGGCTTCACTCTCTCCTCCAGGGTAATTGAAGTCCAGTGGCAGGACAAAGGTCAAGATGACTGGCCATGACCCAAGATACAGTGGGTGAAAGAGCTGTTGTTCATCCTTTGTATTGGAAGAGAACTATGACTTTGGGAAGGTGATGCTATGCCATGCAAGTGAATTGGATTTAAGTAAGGTAAGGTTGTACAAAGTCACCAGTCTCACTTTCTCCTCTGAATCCATCTGGGTCCAGTGGTTAGATATAGATCAAGATGACTGGAGATGTCCCTGGATGCAATGGGAGAACTTGGCTTTTTTAAAGTAAGGTCTTTAACAAATCTCAGTTTGACTGAGAGAGTGCCCATTCAGTGATTAAGGCTAGGTGGATGGAGCTACTCTGGGAGCTAAGGACTCTGAGAAGAAATTTCATTTTGTAGAGAACAGTTCTCCCCTCCATTCACCTCCCCTTCCCTCTCTTCCCATCCCCTCCAATCCCATCCTCTCCCCTAATTCCCCTCCCATCCCACCCCATAATACTATATGTATTCTGTACCCATGGACCTTATCACCTTAGTAATGTAAGTTTGTGCCCTCTCTCCCCATAGATGCTGCATGTGTTTGTGAGTCCACCCCAAACTTATCAGGTGAGTGATTTTCCACCAACTATTCCACCTTAGTAAAATTCCTTTTCTAACAGCCAATTAATGTTGACTGGCTAATTGGTAACAGGAAGTACACTGTGGGAGCCTGTGATCAATTGCACTAAAATGTAGCCCCTCACAATTACTCTTGGAACTCTGTAAACAACTGCTCTCAGGTTAACAATGCTTAGCACAGTGCTGGCACATAGTGGGTGTGTTATAAATGTTAGCTGTTATTATTAAATATACACTAGATAAGGAGCCAGATTAGCACCAGAAAAATCAGTTCCCACCTTTGACACAAGCTGGTTGTGTGACTTCTCAGTGCACTTAAATCCAATTCACTTTCGAGCCAAGACATCACCCTCATCATGTCATTAGTCATCTTCAAAAATGTCGGACAAACAAGAAGAAGTTGCAGAGAATGTGATAAACTACATTAGTAGAGGGAGTTTCCTCACCTCGGAGTTGCCTATACCAACAAAATCATAGACCCAGTCCCTCATCTTCTCCGTGTGTTCTAGCTTATCCTGCTGCTATGGCACATGGTGTATAACATTCTCTGAAGAATGGAAAATGAATATATCGTGTATGCCCAGGGCAATAGGGAGGCTTCTGGTGGGTGTGAGTGGGCTGTGACTTAGAACCTTTGAAGAACAAGAAGATTAAAAGATGGAATCAAGGAGGTGCAGGGAGAGAAGATGAGCTGGTCTTTATGGCATGGATGGGGGATGGCAGGTGGAAGTGCTCCATAGGTATCTTTGAGATATCAGGAGAAAACAAACAAGGAGGATCATCTGAGTGAACTTATGGGAGGACCTGGAGAAGTTCTCATTGGATGAATGGGCAGGCCTGGATGGGTTGCCAGTGATGTGGTTGAAGTGAACTCCCAAAGGGA
Organism: Gymnobelideus leadbeateri; assembly: GCA_011680675.1. NCBI lineage: Eukaryota > Metazoa > Chordata > Mammalia > Diprotodontia > Petauridae > Gymnobelideus > Gymnobelideus leadbeateri. Next base: position 299,740 of record WOXC01011884.1, read on the forward strand.
TGAGATAGCAGATCTATTTGAACATGCCATGCCATCTCCTATTGTAGGAGAGGAAGAAGGACTGGAGTCATTTCAATGGTCAATGAACACTTGACTAAACAAGCTCTCTTTACCAAGGCAGAGCATCCCCTATCCTGAAACTTAGGATCTGAGAGAGATGCCTGGAGCACAGAGAGGTCAAGTACCTTGCCTAGAGTCATACAGGCAGGAGACTCCAGAGATGGGATTTGAACTCTGTTCTTCCTGACCCTGAGTGCAGCTCTCTGTCCACTACACCACTGGTGTTTAACTCCAATAGAAACAAAGGCCATAAGGATTTTCATGGGCTGAAAGAAAACCTCATATTAACATTGTCTGGGTTCTATTCTATTTTTGTTTATTTTGTTAGATATTTCCCAATTACTTTCTGAACTAGTTCCCACCATGTAATGGAAAATGCAAATTTAAAGATCTTCCCTGCTCCTAGGTTAAGTGCACCTGGAGCCTGTGATGGGAGGCTCATTTTTCAGACAAGCCCACATACTTTGTGATTGGGCAGTGGGTCCAGAAGGTTGTTACATTCTCTGAGCCAGGAGAAGGCTATATAAACCCTGATGGGAGGCTTTGCTTTGTGGCTCACTTTGAGAAGTGTTGTGTGATTTGACCAGATGAGACTCTGGGAAGCTGTTGTTGAGAGCCCCCCGGCTTTGAAAACCCAGATGTTGATGCTTCCCTCTCTGGTAACTGTGATTTGGTATTGATGTATGTAATGGTTGGGCAGTTTGGAAACCTGTCCGCTTGATCTGTCTGTTTCTCTGTTTTGAAACTACTGTCTGTATACTCTGAAGTTTGGGGTGCTGACCTTTTTCCCCTGAACTAGGTAAATGATATGTTTGTTTGATTAAAGTAAGCTTGTTAACCCATTTTGAGTTGCTTTCCTTTTGAAAAGCAGATCTAAGAACCTGTGTTGGCAGCCACCCTGGGGATGTTAGGGTGCTTGCTGCTACACACCAGGAGCATGTTGCCTAGTGTTTGACACTTTATGTTGTCTCTCTTCCTATTATCTTATTGCATTTCACATCTCAATATTATTATTTCATATCATATCATATCAATTATAAATTTATAACTAGAAGAGATATCAGAGGCTGTTTTGTACAACCCCTTTATTTTACTGATAAGGAAACCAAGAGTCCGGCATCACATAGGTAATCACTGTCAGAGGCAAGATATAAAGCCAGGTCATTTCACGTAGAGTCAAGGCTTTTAATATTGCACTTTCCAGCTATGGGGGCAGCATGGTATAATGGATAGAGTGCTAAAGTTAGCATCTGGAAGACCATTCTTCTGTTTCTTGAACTTACTTGTTGTGAGATTAACCATGGGCAGGTCACTGCACCCATATCCCAGACTTATTGTGAAGACATACATACATACATACATACATATATACATACATACATGCATGCATGAATATAGAGATATACACATGCACATATATGTACATATTGTGAAGTATATATACATACTGTGAAGACATATATACACATGTGCATATATATGTATGTGTATATATACATACATGTGTGTCTATATATTATATATGATAAAAACCTATAGCATATTTGCAAATTATATATGCACAATTTTAATATGTGCATACATACTATATAATTATACATATATATGAGAACTACTTAGCAAATGTTATAGTATAAATGGTAGTAATGCTACCTTCTAGAGGCTAGGAGAGCCTCAGTTTCTTCATCTGTAAATTGGAGAGAATATCATTTATTTTATCAGCTTCCCACAGTTATTGTTATTATTTGTAAACTTTTAAATCCTATAGAAAAGGGAAAGGACACTATCATCATCCTTAATATTATAATTTTAGAATAGATATGACTTATGTGAAGCAATGAAAAGAGCTATGGGGTTGGGTGAAAGAATCTGGGTTCAAATCCTGTTGTCTCCTGCCTATGTGACCTTGAGTAGATTTCTTCAACTCATTGGACCTCAGTTTCCTCATCTGTGGGATGAAGATCTGGACTCAGATGAACTCTAATGTGTCTTCAGACTCTACTATATATAACTCAAATAAAGGATATATGATGTGGGGAATATGTGAATATATGGAGGGAGATGAGAGTCTATATGAGAGTAAGGGAAAACCAAACCCTGACTATCAGACCCTATCATATACAATAAGGGACATGATGATTTGAATTCTATCTAACAAACACTGCCACCTAATTTTTAGGGCCAGGGATCCTTGTTAGGTAATGGACACATTGAAAACCTACCACACTTCCCAGAAAGGTTCCAGATACAGGTGATTAAAAAGGGTCAGAACTAGTCCTCAAGTCCACAAGTGGGCCTGATATCAAACCCACCCAAAGACTGTGTTACAAATTCTGATCCTTGACTTTTTGATATCAGCCCCCACCTCCTACATCTGAATAGACACACCTGCTCTACTCAATAACAGAAGTCAAAGAGAAGAGTGAAGCCACATTCATTCAAAGAAGCCACCATGGTTTTATTCTGTATAAATCACTGTCCAAACCCCAACACCTCTTACAAAATAAATCCTCAGGTTTGTCAGAATCCATTGGGAAATATTTTGGTGGCATCGCCTGCAGACAGGCAGATGCAGAGGCCGCCTGTGTATTTCTCTTTGAAAAGCTGAACAGCAGGGGAAGCTCTCCAGGAACTCAAGACTCTGGATGCTGAAAGGAAAATTCAGGTGTGAGTAGAGTTCTATAATATCTAAAGCAAGAAATTATGGAATAAGATGTCCACTAAATTTATAGCTGCCTTCAACACATGGTTCAGGTGTCAGTTTCTTCAGACTTTCACTTGTTGAGTGCTCTCCCCATCCCTGAAATTACTCTGCATTTATTATATCATATTCTGCAATTGCTTTGCTGTATACACGTTGTTTTCCTCTACTAGAGCCTAAGCTCACTGAGGGCAAGGAGTTTTTATTTTTGTCTTTTTAGTCCAGCATAATATGTGATATGTGTTTGTGAAAGGAAGGAAAGAAGGAAGGAAGGAAGAGAGGAATGGAGGAAGGAAGGAAGGAAGGAAGGAAGGAAGGAAGGAAGGAAGGAAGGAAGGAAGGAAGGAAGGAAGGAAGGAAGGAAGGAGGAGGGAAGGAAGGAAGGGGGAGGGAGGGAGGAAGGGAGGAAGGAAGGAAGGAAGGAAGGAAGGAAGGAAGGAAGGAAGGGAAGGAGGGAGGGAGGGAGGAAGGAAGGAAGGAAGGTCAGAAGGAGAAAAAAGAGGAGACCACATTTCCCAAGGGACCCATGGAAGGCGGTGTGAGTGGCAAGGGAAAGAGCTTTGATTTGGAGTCAGAGGCTCTGGGTTCTGTGGACAAGGGATGGAGGAAGTCAAGTAGAACTGGTCGCCTATTCCAAAATTGAATGGGGGCCACAGAAAGAGTGACCACATTAGTTTGGATACATAATGACACTGAGTTATATGAGGACACAATTTTTCAGCTCTCACCTTTATATCTGGCACTGGGCATATGCTAACAATAGCCAAAGTCGTCTCTGGGGGAAATCAGTTGGTCACTCAAGTGCTGGCTGGGCAAATCTCCAACTCCTTTATGCTGATTCATTTCCTCATCATTCAAGAACTTACCTCCTTCAGGAAACTTTCCCTGAGGATTCCAGTCACTTGTCCACTTGCTGAGCCCCCCCCCCCCCCCCATGGTACTTACTTTCTGCACTGTAAGAATTGTGGGAATTGAATGAACCTCACTGATTGCATCTTGTGAGTCAGTTCTGGATCTAGCTCAGTCACCTTTCTCTTCAATTGTGAGTCTAGTTCAATTTCTGTCTTGTAGGAAAACTTTATTCAGTTAAAATTGAAAAGTGATATAGAAATTTGGCAATTATCATGGGGTCATCTACATGGATCTGGATGGAAGAGACCTCCACAGTCATCTGATCCTATCTCCTCATTTTATAGAAGAGGAAAGTGAGGACCAGAAAGTTTTAGCAACTTGCCTGAGTACACACTCAGGTAGCAAAGGATGGAGCCAAGATTCAAAGAGGGGTCCACTGAGTCCACCTTCACTGATGTTCCCCCTGAGTCATTCTGCCTCAGGAGTCAGGAGACCATGGTTCTAGAACTCACACCTGGCTATATCACCTTGGCAAAGGCCCTTCTCTTTTCTGGACCTCAGTTACTCCACTGTAAAAAAAAAAGAGTAGAGTGGATGGTCTATAATAATCTTTTATCTCTAAGATAAGATGAAGACTATGATTTTTAATTATCATCATGGTTCTGTCTCACAGGTTCTGCCCCACCTCCCATTCTCTCTCACAGCTAGAAAAAAGTGTCTCATCTATAGGCCTTACAAATTGAAATTAAGTGTCAAAGGTACCTTGGCATCTTTATGCCCATAAATGCATGAAACCAAGGTAGGAGATGGACACAGACTACCTCTCATTCTCTCCATCCCAGAATGGGGAGGTCAAATTGACATGTATTGGTTCCTATGTCTAAGTCTATATCTATATCTGTCTGTATGCATATGAAAGCAAGGTCAGTATGATGTAGGAGCAGTCACATAGATGGCCCAATTGGGCAGGGGCCGGAAGATGCCTCCAGATCAAAAACATCTTCCCACCTTTCCCCATCTCCTAGAAGCCACCAAGGGGACTGGGATAACACCAACAAAACTCTATTTCTATACCACCATGCAGTGAATAGCTCTTGTTCCATTTATTTCCAACCATCTATTTCCAAACTCTGCTTAGGACAGACCCGTCCTAGCCCTGAGTGCAAGGGGAGGAAGACAGGAAGAAGCTGCCATTTTGGATTTGTTCTTTGCAGCCTGAATGTATTGCAGAGGTCCAGTAGCCTCTTTTAAAATGCAAACATGTCTGGAGGAGTAATATAGAAAATTACTTCAGAGTAAGCTATTACTGACTTAGCAGATTCATAGAATGTCAGAGCCCAGAGGGAATTAAAAAATTTTGTTTTGGTCTATTCTCTGTGATGTCATCTATGTAGGGATTTCCTATAGAGAAAACTCCCTCTCTTTTGGCAGATCAATGGCTCTTCTTCAGCTAGGGAAAATGGAGAGGTTAACAGACCTGTCCAGGATCAACTGACCAGTAGGGGTCAGAGACAGGACTTGACCTCAGGTCTTCTGATCTCTGATGTTGGCTCTCCATCCACTGTGCCAGACTGCATTTCAGAAGGGACCTTAGAATAGGGAATGTCAGAGCTAGGAGGGAATAAGAGATGTCAGAGTTGGGAAGGACCTTAGAACAGGGATGTCAGGGCTGGGAGGGGCCTTAGAAAATGAGAATGTTAGGGCTGGGAGGGGCCTTAGAACAGGGAATGTCAGAGCTTGAAGAGCCTTCAGGGCACTGGCTCTGGGGGGGTCCTGGGATCAAATCCCACCTCTGACACTCACAAGTGTCCAAATTTAGTGACCTTGGACAGTAAACTTCTCTGGGCCTCAGTTTCTTCATCTGTAAAATTAGGAAATGACCTGTAAGAAGGTTTCTTCCAGCTCTAAATCATCAAATTCTTTCCTTATAGATATGAGCAAAATTAGGGTCAGAGAAATTAGAGCCTTCCCCAAGGTCATACAGGTATAAGCGACAGAGTTGGGTGGTGGTTGTGGTTACATATTTATGAACCAATAGTACATCTCCCTTGGACATGTGGAAATAAGGTCACATTGTCCATTCCCAGGCCTAGCCCAGGGAAATGAAACATAGGAATGGTTTTTAATTCATTGGGATAATTCATTAGGATAATTACCCTCACTGAGCTCCTCTTCAAAGGTCTGGCTTTTAAAAACAGGTCAAGGAGAGGGGACCAACACAAGATGTCGACATAGTCTCCAAGGAAGCACTGGTCCCTCCTGGGCCATCCCATCTCTCCATGGCCTTTGAAGTGGCTCTTTACTAATTCCTGTCATCATGTAAATGAAGCTCTGATCATTATTTGGTAATTGAGAGCAGGAAAAAGACTTCTATTGAGACATATTAGTTCATTTGACATGGCTTGTCCCCATTCACCACAGAGGAGGTGAGGAGGTTTTGGAAGGAGCTAATCTGGCTTTTTCATGAAGGAGAAGAACTAGCCAGCCTTCAAGGCACTTTCAGATCCTCAAAGGAAAGGGCACCTCCTTCTGTTTCTGACTTTCTCATTAACGTAGCTGTGTGACATTGAACTTTCCCTCTCTGGGACTCTATTTCATCCTAAAATCAGATTTCAGGCACATCCTAGACTGGGCTCTTCAAACCTAGTTCACTCTGATGTGTCCTTCTTCCAGCTGTGGGGGGGGAAGCCTGGCTCTGTACAGGAAGGGAGTTAGAGAAGAAGTCATTATTTCTCTTGACCTCTAAGAGGTTGAGTGGGAGAACAATAATGGGGATGGACAAGATTCTAGCCAACCATTTCCCTCTCTAACATCCATCCCCTGAGAGGCATCAAGCAACTTTGGTCCTCCACTGTCCAGGCTCCTGGCAGTGATATGTTAGAACAAACCAGATGCATGGTTAATTCTAGGCAAGACCACAAAATGGGAACCACTCTGGTCTTCCCACAAGCAGCAAGTGACAGTTAAATAGAGCCCTGGCAGGACCTGGGTTTCAGTCTTGCCTCTGTTACTGATTAGACACATGGCCTTAAGCAAGTCATTAAAATTATTGAGTCTCAGTTTCCTCACCTGTAAAATTATTGGGAATTATTGCCTGTACTGCCTCTCTCTCAGAGTCTAGGGAACAACGTGAATCTAAATGTCGGTGTAAAAAGGCGATCTGTAGATTGTAAAGGCCTGCTCACAATGGCACGGGAGGAGCTTATTATCATGGTCCTGCCATCATACTTTCTCTGCCTCCAAGAATCCAGAACTCTCTTGCTGCCTCCTTCCTGCCCATGGACCCTCCTTCTATTCCATGGACCCAACCTGGAGGCAGGGCTTAATATTCTTCCAACCTCTTTTTCTTCCTCTTCCTTACCATTAAATCCAACCTGTACATTGTCCTCTAAGGACTGTGCCCCACTGTGAGATGGCAATAAGTGTAAAAAAGGTTAATCAGGAAAACCAATCAGTGATAATGTGTTTTTCCTTTCCTGGCACCATAACTCTTTAAAATACCCATGCATCCAAAAGGTCCTTTAGGAGCAACTAATAATGCCTGTTTCAGGCACTATAAAGGTAGTGTGAAAATGGGGGATGAGGAAAATAATTCTTCCCTTTAATCACAGCAGGAACATAGCTAGATGTGTAACCCAACCAAGGGTATAATCCCATCCTTTTATGGATGAGTAAGTCTAGAGAACAGACTGGGGTAGCAGCCCACCCAAAGTCTTTCACACACCGGAAGGTCTTCAAGATGAAAAGAATCTTATGGGCCACTGAGTCCAACCCAGACCTAATGTGGGCATAGCCAATGATATCTAAGAGAAAGGAGAAAAGAGAGGAAAGGATTTGTTTGGGGCTTGTGCCCTGAAAATACATCGCAAGGCTTCTATGGCACTTGAAGGTGAATGTTTGATAACGATGTTTTTAAGGTCACAGGAAGGTGCATGGGTGTGAAAAGAAATACCCTGGGTCTGAAGGGATGAGATTTATTCTTCTTAGTTTCAGAGCTGGCAGCATCGGATAGGACAATTACAGCTCCATATGAAGATGTCTTTCCCACCAATGAGAACCAAATGAGGATGTAAATGAGTTTACTTGGGAGAGACATTGAGTTTCTCATTGCTAGTCTTCCAGTAGAGGGTGAATGACCATTTGGAGGGTAATATTGAGGGGAAGCTGTTCAGAGAGAAATTCTGGTGATGTTGAAAGAACACTAGATTTGGAGTAAGAAGACCTGAGTTCAAATCCCATCTCTTGAGACTAAGTACCTGTGTGACCTTGGGTGAGTCTCAACCTCTCTGGACCTCTATTCCCTCATCTATAAAGTGAGTGGGTTGGCCAAGATGACCTCTGATGTCTTTTCCAGCTCCAGATCTAGGATCCTGAAAGTCTGGCTCTCAGGTCTATGATACTCATCGTACATTCTTGATTCTCACTAAAGTTGACTTAATATTTATAAAGTGCTTCACAAACTTGAAAGTGCTATATAGATACTATTATTACCATAATGCCTGCTTATGGAGTTATTTTTAAATGAATTTTACCTAGCCAAAAACTTTTTGACAAGTTATAGATGAGATTAAACTATTTCAAGCAGGAAAACTCTAAAAACATACATCTCGAGAGAAAAATGATGGTGCAAATGAAATTCAACTTCCCCGTTTGGGTTTCACCACTGTTGCTGCTCTGAACCCCCTTTTCAGAGCCTGGCATTGGTGCCTTTTACCTGGGTTATTCCCTATTTCTGGAGATATTTCTTCATGATGCTCTCCACCTCATCTTGCTTCTTGGCATCCATCCCCTTTCCATATTGGGATCTCCTATCACTCTCCTCATCTCGTTTTAGGGATCCTGGGCGGCTCTTGATGCTGTCTGCACTTCTGTAGGACATGGCAGAGCTCGAAGATGATGAAGAGTCAGACAGGTGACCTGGGTCCTCCTTGGGTTCCAAGTCTTCCCGGGAGGCACTGTGACTTCCTGACAACAGACAGTGTGAAGGAGTCTCACTCTTATACGTACTGGTCCCAGGCTTCAGGTCATCTCCTCTGTCCCTCCTAGCTCTCGTGGGAGAGTTTGATTTTCGGATGGCTGGGACATAGTCATCAAAACTCACTTTGCGTTTCTGTTCATATCTTGGCAGCTTCCAAGCCAGCAAGTCAGATTCCAAAGGCTCATTCAACAGGTTGGAGAACCTTCGGTTCTGAAAGACCAGGGATTCTTTTCCCAGGTCTGGGTCCTCTACTTCCTCTAGGGGTGCATCAATGCATGGCCTCCGAAGTCGAAACTTGGACTGGGCAAACTTCCCTGGGCTGTCTCCCACTGAGGAGCTCAGCCTCTTGCTGAAATTGCCTTCCATGTTCTCAGACTCTAAGAGTGACTCATAAGACCTGTACATTGATTTTGGAGGAGCAGGCAAAGCAAGGGAAGGGTCAAAGTTGTCGGAGGAGAGACACTTGAGGCTGGTAGACCTTAGCAACCCAGATCGTGGACTCTCTGTCTCGGTTTCCAGAGGTGACTTTTCTGGGAGTGTCACTGTCTCCAAAGACCTCCGCAGAGATGACGCGCCAGTGGTCTGATAGATAGGTAAGGTGGGCCAGTCTTCTACTCCTAGTGTATCCTGCTCTTTCTCTGACTGTTTTCTCCGGAATCCTTCAATAAATTCAGAGAGGGCCCAAGAGGAACTTGGGAGATTTTTTTCCAAAGTTGGGGATGTCATTGACGAGTGACCCTTTGACTTGCTAATTGTATCCCTCCATATCTCAGAACTCTCACTTCCAATAGTTTTACTGTGGTCTCGACTCTGGAAGGTGAAAGGTGAGGTGGGTCGTCTGACAAGGCTTTTATCCCCTAGAGATTGGGTGTCAGTCCTTAAAGACGTTGGTTGGCTCCTCTCAGCATCTCTGGTCTCTCGGTGCATCCTAGGCCAAAAATGAAAACAGTTCAGTCGGGAATTGTGCAATTGATTACAATTCATGCAATCAGTGTGCAACTCAAGAAGGAGGAGCCCCTATGCTGTTTTTCTTCAGAACCCTCTTATCCCCACCACAATCTCAAATGAACCACATGATTTAATGCACAAATTCACGCCATGCAAATGATTTCTCGTTGCTTCCTGAAATGCAATTTCTGCATATAATTAAAGCCAGCTAAGTATGCTGGAGTCAATTAGAACAGCAGCTAAGATGGATGAGTTAGATTTATGAGGTCCTGCATCTGACGTGACGGGACTTATCATAGTGGGCCACCCTGCAGAATAAGGCATTTGCTCCTAAGCAGATAAAGTTTGTATATGTGTGGGGATGGGGAGGAAGGGGATTTCATTCCTCTGGGTCCGAGCCAAATAACAGCAACTCAGCAAATCTGGTTTTCCAAGATTCAAACAAATACAAATTTATCCAAATGTTTGTGCTTGATGCATTATGCTTGTGACTCCTTGGTGAGGGTGGGAGAGGGAAAAGGAAGTAAAGGGAGATGATAGTTATTATCTATAAATATAAATTAGGTGTTTGACATCAGACTGAGAACGGGGATCACACACAGGGGGACAAAGAGCTTCTATTCTGAGGAGAAACCAGGTTTACCTTTCACACCAGGGGATTCCGAGGGCAACCTATGCTAAGAGCACTCTATCTCGGAGAAGCAGCAGACTTGCAATGGCATGAAATTATCCAGACAAAGCAAAAACGTCATGGTTTTTACAGGGGAGAGACTGGAGTCCATTAACCTTCCCTTGAACAAACAAAAATCTATTTCCTCTCCCCAATAGCATTCTCAGTGCAGTTTGGAAACAGGCCATGATGGTATCAAATGCCATGACTAAATCCTGCTAGCCCCCAGTGCCATCACATAAGCACCTGGCCTCCCCTGCTGAGGCCTAGTGATAATGCAGGGCTAATCTTGCCTCTTCTAATCATGTTGGTTGCTAGAGAAACCAGTAATGGTAGCCACCTAGGCCCAGACCATCCACCCAGTGGAAGGCTGGAACACCTGTTGCCATTCTAAAACAAGGACATATGTTGTCCTTGGTGCTTCCCACCTCCCACCACTAATCAGTCTCTGTCTCTCTGTCTCTCTCTCCCTCTCTCCCTCCCTCCTCTCTTTTTTCTTTCTCTCTCCTCTCTCATTTTATCTCTCCTCTCCTTTTCCTCTTTCATTCTATCTCTTGTCTATTCTTTTATCTCTTATTCTATCCCTCCTTTCTTCTCTCTTTCCTTTCCTCTTTTCTCCTCTTCTCTTTCTCTCTTTCATTCTACCTCTCCTCTCTTCCCTTTTATCTCCTCTATTCTTCTCTCCTCTCTTTTTCTCATTCTATCTCTCCTTTCTTCTCTCTTTTCTCTCCTCTATTTCCTTTTTCTTTCTCTTTTCTCTCTCTCCTATCTCTTTATCTTTCCTCTCCATCTCTTTCTCTCATTCTATTCTTCTTCTCTCTATCCCTTTCTCTCTCCTCCTCTTTCCCTCCTCTTCTCTTCTTTTCTTCTTCTTCTTCCTCTTCCTCTGTCTCTCTCCCTTCCTCCCTCTCTCTCTCTCTCTCTCTCTCTCTCTCTCTCTCTCTCTCTCTCTTTCACACACACACACACACACACACACACACACACACACACACACACACACACTGCTTTAAGAGCAAATGGAATAGCCACACATGAAATTGGGAGAAGCCCAGGGGGACTTGACCCCCTGCTTTCAACAGTTATCCAAGGAATGAGAAGTCAAAACTGGCAGGGTCTTCTCTGGGGATGCCTGGGCATCTCTGGAGTATCTTGAGGCCTTAGAAAAATCTAAGACTCATAGATCTTGGGCTAGGAGGGACACAGAGATTATCTACTCTGACCCTCTCAATTGTAAAGGTGGGGAAACTGAGGAACAGGGAGGCTGGGTGCCTTGGCCATGGTCACACAGGTGGAAAGCCTCTGATCCGTGTCTTCTCACTCCAAAGTCAGGGCTCTCTCTCCTCTATGGCCTCTGGTCCATGTCTCTCACACAACACTCCTTTCTCTTGACTGAATGAGTATGTGCATGTGTATATATATATATATATATATACACACACACACACGTGCATATATGTGTATGTATGTGTGTATGTATGTGTGCATGTATGTGTGTACATACATATGTATGTATGTGTGTAAATATAGGCCTTAGGCCCAGAATTCCCTCCTTCATCACCTCCATCTCCATTCTTTACTGGCTTTCTACAGGTCTCAGCTAAAATTCTCCCCTTTCTCCTTAAGATAAACCCTAATTGAGTCTGTTTATATCCTCCCTCTCAATGTCTGTCTGTCTGTCTGTCTCTCTGTCTCTCTCTCTCTCTCTCACTTTCTCAAGAGCAGTGAGCATTTTTGTTGTGTTCTTGCCTTTCTTTGTATTGCCAGGGCTTAGCTCAGTCCCAGGCTTAATAAATGATTCTTGATTTGCCTTGGCCACCATGCTGGGGTCCATGCAGTTGGAAGCAGGATAGCTGGGGTCCTGACCCATGACTCATTGTGTGATGTTGGGCAGGCTACTTCTCTCCAAGCCTCAACTTTCCTCATTTGTCAAAAGAGGGAAACAAGCTAACAGATCTCCAAGTTTGCTTCCAGCTTCAGTGTTGTATTACCATAATAATAATAAGTGGCATTTCTGTGCTGTTTTAAGGGTTTAGTAACAGTATTCCTTATAACCTGTGAGGTAGGCAGTGTAAAAAACTCACTGTTACTTTCTTCGTCTTACCGGTGAAGAAACTGAGTCTGAGAGAGGGCAAAGTGTCTTGCTTGATCCTGTTGCTAGTAAACATCAGGGGTAGGATTAGAACTCAGATCTCCCCAGAGTCCAAATCCAGCCATTAGGTCATTACACCATGATGTTTGTGTGAGCCTAGGGACCTAGGAGACTACTTCCACAGAATCTAAAATCCATGGAGAAGGGAGAGGGACAAAGCCAATGGGGAAAGCCAAGTACAGTAGGCAAAGACATGCTGAATTCCAGGATAGGAAAGTCACCTCAGTGACCAATGAGTCTGACTCACAACTGAGCATTTTAAAGTTAATATCAAACCATTACTAAGATTTGGGTTCAGTCATTCTATCAGATTCAAGTAGATGTAATTATATAATTGGCAGCACTGGGTTTGGAATCAAGCTGACTCATCTTCATGAGTTCAAATCTAGTCTCAGATACTTACTAGATGTGTGACCCTGGACAAGTCACTTAACCTTGTTTGTTTCAGTTTCTCATCTGTAAAATGAGCTTGGGAAGGAAATAGTAAAATACTCCACTATCTTTCTCAAGAAAATTTCCAAAATATGTTTAATATGATTGTACATGTATAGCCTATATCAGGTTTGTATGCCCTCTTGGAGAAGAGGGATAGGGGAGAAGGGAGTGGAATTTAGAACTCAAAGTCTTATAATAGTGAATGCTAAAAATGAAAAATAATTAATTTAAGAATTTTAAGAAAAAAGGAATCCCAAAATGTGGTCATGAAGAATTAGACACAAATGAAATAACTGAACATCAATTATATTTTCACTTACCCCGACATTTCTTGATCTTTTCTATGGGAATAAAGAGCTAAAACCTAGGCAAACTCTAACTATATCATTCCTCTAATTATCCAGCCAAAAAAGGGAAATATGGTTACTCTCCTGTCCTGGGCTTTTAATAAGGCCATGCTTGCTGATAGTGATCACCTTTTCTTCCTTTTCTACTTATTTGATCGTAATCTCTTTACTAATATGTTCTAAAATTTTGCCAGGAATTGAGGTCAAATTCATTGGCCCGTAGATTGAAGATTGGATTTTATTTTATTTTATTTTAAATCAAGGTAGTCCTACAGAGAAAAAATATTCCCAGAGTTCTGAAATGCAGGGAGAAGTGGGAGTCAGTGGAAAAATGATCAAATTAGGAAAAAGTATATTAGGCTAATCCTTTGTCACATAAAATGATTCTTCATTAAAAGTGATTTTCTAAATATCCAGAAATGCCATGCCTCAACTGCTGAGTCCTTCCATTCCTGACCCTCATGGTCATCACACAAATTCTTCACCTAAGCCAGATTGTTGATCTTCAGAGCTAGAGGACATGCAGAGAAGGTACAGAAGGAGCTGCATAGGGTCTAGCAACCAAAGAAGATTCTGATGCTCGTGTAGCAAAGCCTATATTCTTGACCCTATTGACCTCTTCAAGACACCATGGCTAGAGAAGTGTAGGTGCCTGTCACGGCCATGCTGAGCTCAAGTATAATAGTATCAGCCTCCAAGACAGTGTAGGCTGGACTATGTCTGATCTCTCCTGACACCAAGGTATTGTATGTGCTGATTGAAGTCAGGGTTGATGGAAGATCTAAATTGGTGTTAGAGTTTTGACTAAAGAGGGTTGATCAAGGCTTCTCTGGGGTGCCAAAACATTGAAGGTCTTCTTCCATTTTACTCTACTCTGTGCTTTCTATGGTAAATCTGTACAGGTCTCTTTGCTGTTCCTCATACACAACACTCTAGCTTTCATCTCTGTTCCTTTGCACTGGCTCTTCCCCATGCCTGGAATGCCCTCTCTCCTCACTTTTGTCTGTCTAGAAGTCTGGTTTCCTTCAGGGGTCAGGAGATCTTTCCTGGTCCCTCCATCTGCTAAGTACCTTCCTCTCTGAGATTACCTTATATCTACTCTATATATGTATGTTGCTGTTGTGGTTGAGTCATTTCAGTCATGTCCAACTCTTGGTGACCCCATTTGGGGTTTTCTAGGCAAGATACTGGAGTGGTTTGCCATTTCCTTCCCCTACACATTTTATAGATGAGGAAACTGAGGCAAACAGGAGAAAGTAACTTGCCAAGGGTCACAAAGTGTCTGAAGCTGGAGTTAAACTCATGAAGATCAATCTTGACTCCAGAACCAGTGCTCTATGAACTATGGTACCACCTAAGCTTCCATATTTATAAGTCTACTGTCTGTTGTTTTTGTTTTTTTGGGGGGGGGGGAGGAGCAAGGCAATTGGGGTTAAGTGACTTGCCCAAGGTCACACAGCTAGTAAATGTGTCAAGTGTCTAAAGTCAGATTTGAATTCAGGTCCTCCTCATTCCAGGGTGGGTGCTCTATTCACGGCACCAGCTAGCTGCCCCCTTAAATATGTTGTCTTGAGGCCCACTGGGCCCAGATAGAACAAGTCTAAGCCCTCTGTCATGTGACGACCTAGTGGAAATACACTGACCTTCAAGGCAAAGGACCTGAGTTCAAATCCCAAATTTGTCTCTTATTTCCTGTGTGACCTAGGGAAGTTACCTTACTCCTCTGGGCCTCAGTTTCCTCATCTAAAACCAAAAGAGAATCAGACAAGATAAGCTCTATGCTCTCTCCTGACTTTAGAATAATCCTAAGTATTTGGTGACAGTGATCATAATCACCCTAATATCTTCTCTAGGCTCCCCTGTTCATCAATAGGTCCTCATAGGGCATGGGCTGAAGGGTATTCACTGTACTGATTGCTCTCCTCTGGGCCTTTTCCAACCTATCAAAAATTCTTTCTTAAAATATGGTGCTAAGGACAACTCAGAACTCTCCAGATACATCCTGGCCATATTTTAAGCAGAAATTTTGATAAGTTCTGCCCCTCTCCCACCCATTGCTCCTAGTTCAGTCCTCTGGAACCAAGCAAAACAGGCCTAATCCTTTTTCTTGAGACAGTCCTTCAATCAATGAAAACAATGATTAAAGTCTATTTCCACAACAGATCTTCCCCAGGCTGAATAACACCAATTCATATACTCTGCACACTCCTGTTTGCCCTCATGGGTCTTGGAGAATTAGTAAATAAATATTTTATAAATAAATGCTCGTTAAATTCAGTAGGGTTTGGAGAACTATGGACAATTTCTAGCAGTACATAAGACAAAAAGTGCTGGAGTAAACTATTGAATCTCAGTCAGAAGAGGATCCAGGAGAAGTGGACCATGATGAGATTGTAGTGGACAATGTGTGTCGGCGAATCAGGAGAATCAGAACCAGATTTCTGGTTTTCATTAGACCTCAGGAGGGTCCTGTAGTCCCTGGGAAATATGTCAATGGCCAGGTGGGACTGTTGTGTGTGTGTGTGTGTGTGTGTGTGTGTGTGTGTGTGTGTGTGTGTGTGTGTCTCCCCAGGGTGGAGCTAGCTTTTCTAATGACCCACAGGGACATTACATGTTTCTGAGATAAGCAAAGCCTTGGAATGCCTTGATAAGTACTTGGGATTTGCCTATCTGGTTTTGAAGAGCTCATAATTTTCTTCCTAGGGTGTTTGTCTCTAACTCTTGATAATTTTTAAAAATGCAAATATATGTTTAGACTGTGTACTGAGAAGCCCACCGTCCAGGGCACTGTCCAGGGCAAGGGAAGTGGTACCCTGTTGTCCTCTGCCTTTGTCAGGTCACATAGATAAGATCAAGTTTTTATTTGAGGATCACATTTAGAAAGGGGTTTAACATCATCCATAGAAGCAACCCTTATGGGGAAAGAGTGCATTATCTCTGCTACCACCAATTAACTGCTACAGACAGGCAGGTTAGCCCAAGGGTCATAGCAATAGTAACATCCCCTAGACCATCAGCTCCTCTTCCAGAACATCCACCACAGTCATTATCCAGAGAATCCCTGTGGAGCAGTGTCCATCATTTCTGTCCCATCAATATGGACCACTGACCAACTGACACTGTCAGGAGAAAATATGTTCAAGAGACCAGGGAATAGGAGAGCCCCACCCCTTCCTTCCAGTCTACTTGTACAGCTACTTGTAACAGCAAGCACTCTGACATACCCAGGATGGCTGCTAGCACACGTTCTTAGATCTGCTTTACTAGAAAAGATAGGTAGTCAAGAGATCAAAAATGTTTTAAATTATATTCATTAGTTCAGGGGAAAAGTTAGCACCCTGAACTTCAGAGAAAATCTAAACAAAAAAAATATAGAAAATACAAAGCAGAGAAATAAAGTCAACAGACAGGGCTCTGACTGCCTGAATCAACTATACACTTTACATACATCCTTGGATCAAAAGAGCCTTTACATCTGAGCAGGCAGGAGCTCTGAACATATGACTACTCACAATCTCTATCAGGAAAACACAAGAACCTTCTCATAAGGGAGCCCCCAAAGCAAAATACCTACTCAAAGTATATGTAAACGTCTCAGAGCCAGAAGGCATCACAAAGCTCCTGACTCCCTGCCTAATTAGAAATTAGCAAAAGGTGTGAAAGCTTTCCTATAAGAAAACCTGCCCATTATTAGGCCTCATGTTAATGGGCTCCACGTGAGGCCTAATAATGGGCAGAAAGGGCTTTATTGGGAAGATCTTAAATCCCATTAACATTTTACTCTGGTTTAGGGAATCAGTATCTATGAGATATCACTAGGCAACCACCTCTAAAGGTGCTGAAGCCCCTATTTCCTCAGCAGCCACAGCTCCTGAAGACCCCGAAAAGGAAGTCTTCCATATCAAAGACCTTGATACTATTAAATGGATCAATAATGGAACTAATATGATTTTGTTGGTGGTAATGGTATTAAAGAGAAGGTGTGACCATCTGCTTTGCTGTTGCCCTTTAAGGAGCATGGGACCTTTCCATATTACTTACAGCTTCAAACTTCTGGCCACGTGGTTGTCTCTGCCTTTCTATCTGTATTCCCAGCTCTTAGTTCATAATAAAGGCTTAATGAGTGCATTTTTATTCATTCA
This sequence comes from Gymnobelideus leadbeateri, assembly GCA_011680675.1. NCBI lineage: Eukaryota > Metazoa > Chordata > Mammalia > Diprotodontia > Petauridae > Gymnobelideus > Gymnobelideus leadbeateri. The sequence continues at coordinate 317,025 of WOXC01011884.1, forward strand.
ATTAGCCAGAGTGCCCAGAGGGCTATAGACCAAGGAGCTGAGGGGCCTTGAAATCCATCAAGAATCAGTTGATTGAACTCTGAATATTTAGGCCAGAAAGGAAACTTAGGAGGGATAAGATTGCTAGTTCAAAATAGTCAAAGAACTCTTAAGTTGTTTTGCTTGGCTCTAGAAGAAGAGAATTAGGACTGATGGGTAGAAGGTTCAAGGAGGCAAATTTCTGTTCAATTTAGGTGAGGTTTCCAAACAGGGAGTGCTTCTAAAAATGGAATGGGAACACTTTGGGAAGTCATGGTCCTTATCCTGGTCCTCTTCAGTTGGCGGTTGTGATGACTTCTGGGGGTTTATTAGAGAAAGAGGATTTTTGCTTTGAGTACAGGTTGTAGTGGATAACTCTGAGATCCCATGATTCTATACTATGGCGACATGAGTTGTCAGCATCTGCCTGAGTCCCAGAAAGAAGCAAACTTAGAATGTTATGGAGACTTCCGAGGTCACTCTGCAACATACTCACCAAGTGGTCATTTGCCTTCCACTTGAAGACCTCTAGTGACAGGACACTCACTCCTAGGGTGTATCATCTCTTTATGAAGTGGAAAATGTCATTGAATTGTTACTTAGCTTGCTCTTCTGGAAGATGAAATGTTTCAGTATCTTTTTATCTTTCCAGTTAGATCTATTTTTTTCAACCTTCTTTGAACTTTCGGTTTGGGTGTGGGTCCCCTTGGGGAGTTTTACATGGGTCTTCATGTGTTAAAGACTTGCCTACTAAAGTGTTAGGAATTTGCCTAAGTAGCCATGATGGGGTGAGCATGAACACAGGGCTCAATGACCCACCAATGCTAACGACTATTTAGAAGCTGCCTGCTCAGCCCTCCTTGGCAATATCACAGTTAAACGATGGATGCCAAGTGACCTTTAATCTGTCTTGAATTGGGGGTGAAGAGCATTGATTAACCTGCTCCTCTCTTGCTCCAGCCAAGACAATGGGCCTTAGGAAGAAGAAGTTCCCAACGAGTCATGGATTGAGAGGATGACTTTCCTATTATGAATCATAACTGGTTCCCAGTGAGTCACGTGGACTGGATGAGATGCCTTCAATTAAAATCTAACTCCATTCTTGGTCAAAGTACCCCACCTCCACCCACCTGCGGAATTGGCAGAGCCTGGAATGTGGCTCAGGCATTGTCTTCCCTTTGGAGGATGGGGCAAAGCTGAGGAGGGGCCTTGCCCTCCAGTAAGACAGAATGCTGCTGGTAACATGGGCACAAGCTTGATTCGAGAAAGTAGCAGGTATGAAGATGAGACTCTTCTGCAGTTTCTCTTCCCGCCTTGTTCTCTTTTCCCTTGTGTCTGCCAAAGGAGCGGAGGCTCCGGTGACGTCCTCGTGTCCTCTTCTTTGCCCCGTTTTTCTCTTGGCTTAAGCCAAGAAGCTGACAGGGACTGACTCCCTGAGCTCCCTCATCTTCTTCAAAGGACCTAACTGCAGAGAGTGCCCTGGGTTCCCCAATTCTCTGTGGGCAGAGGTAGACAGAAGGCTGCTTTCTGTCAAGTGTGGAAGGGAAACGGATACTATGCTTTTCATCTTTTCCTCTTCTCTCTCTGCAAGGAGAGGGAAAGCCCATGTGACCTCTAGCCAAAGCAAAACCCACCCAGTCCAGGTGGGGAAATTAGTCCCTATCCTCTTTTTAGAAATAATTGTGTGGCTCACTTCTCTGGAATTATGTTTTCATTATAGAGGAAACATTTTACATAAATTTGTATGGTTTTGTTTGAGCTAAAAATTTCCTCAATAGTCTATCTACTATCTAGTGTCTCCCTCCCTCCCTCCCTCCCTCTCTCTCTCTCTCCTCTCTCTCTCTCTCTCTCTCTCTCTCTCTCTCTCTCTCTCTCTCTCTCTCTCTCCCTCCTCTCTCTCTCTGTCTTTCTCTGTCTCTCTCTCTCTGTCTCTGTGTCTCTCCTCTCTCTCTGTCTCTCTCTCCTCTCCTCTCCTCTCTCTCTCTCTCTCTCTCTCTCTCTCCTCTCTCTCTCTCTCTCTCTCTCTCTCTCTCTCTCTCTCTCCCTCCCTCCCTCTCTCTCTCTCTCTCTGTCTCTGTCTTGCTCCCCTCTCTTATTTTCACTCTCCTCTTTCTCTCCTCCTCTTCCCTTCTGTTTTCTCTTTTTCTCTCTTGTTCTACCTCTCTCTCCTTCTTCTCTCTTTGCCCCTCCCCTGCCTTTAGTAAGTGATGATCACAACTAACCAAACAATGCTTCAATTATTCCCATAGTATTGGTTCCTAACTGATTTGAAAAGAAGAATTAATAATAATCCATACCCAAGGGGACAGTCTGATGGCAAGCTAGCCAAAAGCACGTGATTAATTGAACCTCTTCATCTGAGAAATAGACTCCCCCAACCCAGGGCATTTGACCCATGGTCACTCTACAGGCCAGTTCTATATGTTTTCCATTAGGTGAACATTCCTGGATTCCACTTCAGTCAGTCACCCCACAACCCTTCCTCCAGTTACATTACATTGTGAGTTACTAATCTCTGGAAGTCTCTCCCTCCAGAATCATTCCCTAATAGCCCTAGGTTTGAGGGGCCATAAGCTCTTCAGGAGTCCCCTCAGAAAAAAACAGGGGGCTAAGTTCATTACCAACCTTTATTATTCCCTCCCTTAGCCTCCATTGAAGACTCTTTCTTTCCCCTTTGTTCAGTTTTTTTATCTCTGTGGTAAGAAAGATTTCTCTGAAAATTAAAGTCCTTACCTAAACAAGCTATGTCCCATCATTATTCATAACAATAATTAAGAATAAACTTTTCACATTTAAGTTATATGAGACACAGAATTTCAGAGCTGAAAGCTCAAAAGAATTGAACACTGACCTTTAGGACATACCTAGAAATTGGATATCTAATATTAGCTTAAAGAACTACTGTGGGAAGGGAAGATTTCCAACATGCTTTCAACTCAAGAGCCTCAAGAGGTAAGAAGTCAGTCAGTCAGTAAGTCAATAAACATTTATTCAGTACCTACTATATTCCAGGCACTATACTAAGCTTGGGGATACAAAGAAAGGCAGAAGCCACTCTTTGCTCTCAAGGAGCTCATAGTCCATTGGAGGAAGACAACACCCAAACAGTTATGTACAAACCAGATCTAGACATGATAAATTGGTAATAATCAACAAAGGGAAGGCACTCTAATGAAGGGGGAGCAGGAAAGGCTTCCTGGAGAAGGCAGAATTTTGACTAGGACCTGAAGGAATTGAAGGATGTCATTGTGTTTGGCCCCCATTAAGCAATGATCCAACACTGGACATTGGATTCCAATACAGGCATGTTGATTCCATGTCATCTTTTGGATTTTGGCATATGGATCAGATTTGAACTAGATGGAAGTAGGTGAATACAAGGTGGGGAAACTAAGGTTTGGCCATTTCCAGTTTCTTCCTTATGGCCCCTCAGACCTAGGGCTATTTTCATGGACCACGGACAATTAGGCAGTGATTCTGGAAGCAGAGACTTCCAGAGATTAATAACTAATAATGGACCTCACGTCACCAGGGACAAGGGTTGTGGGGTGACTGACTGAGATGCAAGCCAGATATTAGGGCAGCAAAGGAGGAAACTGGGAGGCTGGTACTGAAGCTATTGAGGAGGAGGGAGAGTGACCTGGAGGTCAAAAGATGACAGCACCAAGTAGCTAGGCCAAATGGAGTGCACTTGAAAGGAGGAAAAGTCATTGCTGAGCAGTAGTGGCAGAAGGAGGGTCAGAAGGGGGCAAGGAATATGCCAACACCTCCTGCAGCCCTGGGTATCTGGGCCTGAGAGAAGGAGCAGTCAGCCTTGGCCTGAAGATGTGATGCCTTCAGGAGGGAAGGAGCTGCATGTCAGTGAGTACAAGACCATGAAACAGATCTGAGAGGAAGGAATCTAGGCTCAGAGATTAAGAACTCAAAATAAAGGTCACTTTACAGGTGAAAAACCAGAGGCCCAGAAACATTATTTCCCTTGACAGCTATGTGGTACAGTGGATAGAACACTGGGCCTGGAGTTGGGAAGATCTGAGTTTAATTCCAGCCTCAGACACTTAGTGGTTGTGTGACCTTGGGCAAGTCACTTACCCTCAGTTTCCTAATAGAAAAATTGGGATAACAATAGCACCTCCATCTCAGGCTTGTTGTGTGCATTAAGTGGGTTTGCTAGCCAAATAGCTAGGCCATGGGGTGCTGTCCAGAGTTCTCTGAGGCATCCCAGGAAAGAGGCTCAATGGCCATTGGGACCTGCATGGGGCAGAGAATAGCCCATCAGAGGCGGGGATAGTTATGGAAACATTCCCTGCCATGTTGGCATCTGGGGCTTGGCCTCTGGGGCCCCACGAGAGCTCCATCAACTGATCACTAGATTAACTGATTCTCAACAACAATGTGTGTGTGTGCGTGTGTGTGTGTGTGTGATAACTCCTAGAACACATCCAGATGGCTTCTCTACTCCTTTTTAATAAACAGCTTGGAACTGCCAGGGGCAGTGGGCTGCCACCAAGCTGACAAAAGTCATTTGTGTTCCGCTGAGGTCCTGAAAGGAAGATGATGTTAAAAATGTGTCCTGGGCATATAATTTATATTCATATACCTGCTGGGCTGGTGACAGCAGCCATCTGCCTCTGTTTTAAATGGATGCATTAGGGTTCAGACCCTCAACCCCTCCTCTCACAAAGACCAATGACTTCATGAAAGGGAGTGAAAGGAAGAGAGAGTGAGGAAGGGAAGGAGGGAGGGAGAAAGGGAAGGAGGAAGGGAAGAAAAGACAGAAGACAAAAAGGAAGGAAAGAAGGGAAGGAAGGAAGGAAGGAAGGAAGGAAGGAAAGAAGGGAAGGAAGGAAGGAAGAAAAAAGGAAGAAAGGAAGGAAAGGGAAATGGGAAAAGATGAGAGTAGTGATGTAAGGAAGGGAAAACAAGAAAGGTAGGCATAGGCAAAGAGAACAATGAGGAAAGAAAATGTAGAAATAGAAGGGTCATGAAATCATAAAACTTGAAGGGACCTCCAAAGACACACAGTCTCATTTTAGGAATGAGGAAACTGGGGGGAAGGGGCGGGGGGGCAGGGCCCAAGGTCCTACAGGACAAACTGGGATTTGAAACCAGGACCTCTGACTAAATTGAACATTATTTCCCTTGACAGCTGTGTGGTACAGTGGATAGAACACTGGGCCTGGAGTTGGGATGATCTGAGTTTAATTCCAGCCTCAGACACTTAGTGGTTGTGTGACCTTGGGCAAGTCACTTACCCTCAGTTTCCTAATAGGAAAATTGGGATAACAATAGCACCTCCACCTCAGGCTTGTTGTGTGCATTAAGTGAAATGATATTTGTAAAGTGCTTAGCACAGTGCCTGATATACAGTGGGAACTTAATAAATATTTCTTTCTTTCCTTCCTTCTTTCCCAGTAAAGGAAAAGAGGAGGAAGAGGGGGAGACGATGTGGCTTGTTATAATAGACAAGTCCTGGCCTTAAAGACAAGCCCTTCAAAAGACCTAGGCTTGAATTCTGGTTCTGTGTGAATAGGTGAAGGTCAGTGCCTCTCTCTGGGCCTCAGTTTCCTTATCTGTAAAGGGATTTGTAATCATTATTTAATCATTATCAATTAACCAACAAGTATTTACTATTTTTATATGCCAGGCCCTGTGCTGAGAATTGGGGATTCACAAAGACAAAAACCAAACAGCCCCTGCCCTCAAGGGGCTTATATTCTAACAGGGCAGATGATTTGTATGTGTATGCTTAATGTTTACAAAGTGATTACAAGGTGGCTTGGGAAGGATGTGTGCTTCCAGTTGTCCCCACTGAAAAGCTGTGCCTCTGTGATGTTGCGGGGATGAAAGAAGGAAGAGAAAGGAGGGAGGGAGAGAGGGAAAAGGGATACTGACCATTCCTGGGAGGTATTTGATTTCCAAGGCTTTGAAGTGGAAACAAAGGGAGTTTGGGAGGACAGGATCTGTGGTAGAGCCTCAAGCAACAAGATGTGGGTGGCAGGGCTGAGAGGGCAGGAGAAGGGTAGGGAGTGAAGCTCTCTGTCGAGGTTCTGCAGGACACCTGGCCTGGAGTAAGAATATAATGAGCCCAACTCAAAATCAGCCCCCTGGGCCTCCTGAGGCTGCAGCTGCAAAGGAAGGATGAACCACATTAAAGCCTGCCCGTGACACATCTGCAGCTCCCAGGGAGCAACCAGAGGACCTTGATATGGCCCTGGGGCAGAGGGAACAGACAAGGCATCTAACCCACAGGTGCTGCCCTGTTGGAGAGGCAGTGCCCCCACCCTCCAGTGGGGAAGGGGAAGCAAAATGAGGCAGGCTGAGTATGCAACCAGTAAGATGCAGGGAAGGCTGGGAAACCTGGTCCCATCCCCTTCTGGGGATGTCAGCCTGGTAATGGCTGGCTAGCTTTGACATCAAATGCAAATAAAGATGCATTGCAGGAAAGATTGGAAAAGGTTGGATAAAAGAGAGAGAGAAAGGAAGAGGAGGGGAAGGGAGGAGAGAGGAGGAAGAGAAATGAGGGAAGAGAAAGAATGGAAGGTTTGTGAGAGAGAGGCAAGGAGAAAGAGAGAACAGAAAGAATGGAGGAAGAAAGTAGGAAATAGAGGAACAAAAAAGGATGGAAAGGGAAGAAAGAAGGGAAAGGGGTGGAAAGAAAAGGAAGAGTGAGGAAAGGGAGAGAGAAGAAAAGATGGAGAGGGAGAGAAAGGAAAGGAGGAAAATACAGGGCAGGAGGCAGGAGGAAGAGGAGATGTAGAGGAGAAAGGAGGGAGAGATGGGAAGCAGAGGGCAAAAGGAAAGAAGAGAGAGAAAGGAAGGAGCAGAGAGAACATAAAGGAAAGAAGAATGAAGAAAGGGCAACAGAGGAAGAGACAAGAAAGAAAAGGATAAAGAAAAGAATGAAGAGAAGAAGGCATAGAAAGGAAAAGAAGGGATGAAAGAGAGAGGAAGGGGAACAGAAAGAATGGAAAGAGGAGTGAGATATCAGCTAAAAGGAGGGACAGAAGAAGAAAAAAGTGGAGAGAGGGAGAAAGGAAAGGAGAGAAGGATGGAGAATAGGGGAAAAAGAATGAGATAGAGTAGATGAACATGTGGAGAGAGGAAGAGTGATTGAAGGATAAATGAAAACTGGAAGAGGAGAGAGGAAGGTAGGGGAATAGGAAGAGAGAGAAAAGAAAGGAAAGTGGGGAGAAAGGAAAGAGGGAGGAAGGACAAGGAGGGACCCAGGAAGAAAAGACAAGAGGAAGAGGAAAATGATTTCTATCACTCTAGAGACAACCCCAAAGGAAGAGGTTTGCTTAAAGCAGGCACACCTGTACCACTTAATAAAGACAAATGCCCCCATGATGGAGTGATACAAAGCCCAGTGGAAAATGTCAATGCCAGGAATTCTGGAAACAGGTCTGGTAAGCTCAGGCTTTTGTAGCCCCTGCTGTAGGCAGCAGCCAAACTCACAGATCTTCCCCTTGGCAGGTCAGTACCCCCCACTGGGAGGAGGGACAGAATAGCAGCTGAAGTTCATGGACCCACTCAAAGGTCTGCAAGGCCATTTCCCTATGCTTTCTCATTAGATGCTTTCTCACAGAGTCCTGAGAGATAAGGTCCATGATGATGAGGATGAAGATGATGATTACATTGTACAGATTAGGAAAGTAAAAATCAGAGAGGATAAGGCATGAGCCTAGGGGTGCACACAGCTGATAAATAACCAAGCCAGGACTCAAAGTCCCATCTGTCCAGAATCCCAGACCAACACTCCCTCCCCTCCCCCATTACATGCCCTCTCAACGCCCAACAAAGCTACAGCAGCAGAGGGGTCTAGTTCACTGACACAAGGAGACATCTGACCAACTGTAGTGAAAGTAGTGAGGGCTCTGCTCAATGCTGGAGCAGTACATGTACCCAAGGGCCACCCTGCAGACTTTCCCCAAGAGAGGCTACAAGCTCTGGATATTCAGAGTTCTCCAACTTCAGCCCATTCCCACCACCAGCACCAGCACCAGCACCGAGAGTCCAATCTGGCACCCCTGGATTTAGCATCAGAAGTCTGGGGCTGAATGGCAACTCTATTGACAGGACGAATTTGGAATCCAAAGACTTGGATATGAAACCTGGCTCTGCCTCTCACTCCCTGTGTGACTTTGGACAAGCCCCTTTAACCTCCAGGACCCTCAGTTTCCTCATCTGTAAAATGAGATAACAGGACTAGAGAGTCTCTGAGGATCCCCTCCAGGTCAACATGGATGACCCAGTCCTTAGCTCTTATCACCTTCCAATGGGCATTCCCTTTACTCTGGAGATGGCACAGCTATTGTCCCTGTGCATTCGACTGACTGAAACCTTGAGGCAGGGATGGTTTGTTGGCTACACACACACACACACACACACACACACACACACACACACACACCATCCAGGAACTCTTCCCAGACTCCAGACCACACTGACCTCTCCCTTATCTGAATACCTCCAGTCTTTGCTGTCTGGATCACCTGGTGGGTGTGTTTGTGCGTGCACACCCTGCACCTCCAACTAGAGTAAAACATCTTTGATGCTTTCTCCCTCTTCAATTTACCTTGGATCTACTCCTCTCTACATGCTGGATAGATGGTTGGACCTGAGTTCAAATCCAGTCTCTGACATTTACTTTTTGCCTCCATTTTCTCATCTGCAAAATGGGGATAATATCAGTAGCCACCTCCAAGGAGTGTTGTGAGGATTGACTGAGATATTTGTGAAGTGCTTAAGCACACATTAGATACTTAATAAATGCTTGTTTCCTTCCTTCTCTATCAGAGCAGCCCACTGCCCTCTACACTGTTTCTTTGGATAGAATACAAGGGAACAGAGACCCAGGGACATGGAATGAATGTGAGGGATTTGAAGGGCTTGGCTGGAGACACCTTCCACAAGTCTGAGGGACCATCTTTGGAGTGGGGCATATTTTTGCCTGTCTTTTTTAAGCTAAATTCTTTATTAAAAGTGCAACAAATTTGTGGATTTTCCCAGGTCTAGGTCTTTTTCCTCTATTGCTCTTTGGATCCAGCCACATGGGCCTCCCCGTTATTCGAAACACTAGATATTCTGTCAGGAGCTAACAGGTGCCCCAACCCAAGGACTATTATCTAGGCCATGGGGGGAAAAGAAGTATTTGTCTGAAAAGTTGGGTTAAAACAGCTGTGATAAGGCAGGCCTGAGGACTGATGCAGGTGATAAGTACTCCAGGAGTTCAGAGAGGGGAAGAGGTAGAGGTGGAAGATTTTGAGGGAATTCTTTATGGATTTCACTCTCTCTTCCTTCTCTGGCCCCTCTTATCTCCATTACATCCTAAGTTTCCTTGGGTGGAGACCAACCACCATATTTCATCAGGTTACAGTGGACCTCCTTTCTTGGGATACTAGCTCCAATTTGGAGGAACCAAAGAGTCATGAAAATAAAAAACTCAAAGCATTTTAGGCTGAATTAGAAAAGAGCCAGGCTCCAGGACTAGGAAGCTGAGAGGCCCATTGGGCCCTGCCATGCTTAGATTGCCTCTAAAGTATGGCATTTGTTTCTTGACAACATATTTGATGGAGAACTTGACAAGCTAGGAAGAATTCAGAAGGGAGACTGAGATGCTAAGAAGGGCCTCATGATTATGCTATGAAAAGTTTATTTTAGAGAAACTGAGGCTATCTAACCTGGTGAAGAAAAGACCTAGCAGAAGCAGGATGGCCATATTCAGTTATTTGAAGGGCTGCTATCAATCAAAGGAAACAAACTTACTCTGCTTGGCTCCAGAGAGGATAGCTAGGAGCCCCAAATGAAGGTTCAGAAAGTCAAATTTTGACTTAACAGAAGGGATTTAACATTTTAAGGATTCAAGGTATTCACAAGTAGAGGGGGCTGCTGTGGGAGGTGGTGGGTTATTCCTCATTGGAAGTTGCACGCCCACTGATCATGGATGTTTGAGGCCTCCTATACTCTTGGGTGATTTTTGAGTTGGACTCAATGGCCACTGGGGTGCCTGTCAGTTCTTAGCACATAGTAGGTGATTAATAAATGCTTCTTGATTAACTGATTCTGTATGAAATGTTGGAATGACCTGGCTATCTGTAACATCAACCTCAAAAGCTAGGAATATTCCTCAACTCCTATGACTTGTTAAGAACTCGCTATTGATACATCTTTTAAGAATTTACCTAAACATTTCTTGAAACTAATCTTTTTTGTTTTTTTTTTAAAGCAATTGGGGTTAAGTAACTTGCCCAAGGTCACACGGCTAGGTTTTTGTTTGTGCGGATTAAGTGTCGGAGGCCGGCTCCGAACTCAGGTCCTTCTGATTCCAGGGCCGGCGCTCTATTCACTGCGCCACCTAGCCGCCCCCCCTCTTGAAACTAATCTTATTCCCAACTTTTACGTGCCACCTATGAAAGCTATCACTCGAATTAAAAGGGTAGCTTGGGCCTCGAGTCACAAAGACTCATCTTCCTGAGTTCAGATTTAGTCTCAGACACTTCCTAGCTGTGTGACTCTGGACAAGTCACTTAACTTTCTTTGCCTCCGTTTCCTCATCTACAAAATGAGCTGGAAAAAAAATGGCAAACCCCTCCAGCATCTCAGCCAAGAAAATCCCAAATGGGATTAAGAGTTGGACATGACTGAAATAAGTGAACAACAACAATTAAGATTTGCAAAGTATTTTGCAAATTAGCTCATCAGATCCTTACAAAAACCTTGGGAGGTAGGTTCTATTATTATCCACGTTTTATAGTTGAGTAAACTGAGGCAGATAGAGGTTCAATGGCTTGCTCAGGGTCACACAGCTAACACATATCTAAGGCTGGATTTGAACTCAGGTCTTCCTAACTCCAGACTCACTGCTCTATCCATTATGTCAATGATGTCAAACATCCCTACTGATGCATATTGATTCTGAGAACCAAAAAGTAACATTATTTATCTTGTATTATATTTTCATTAATTATGTTAAACGTTTCCCAGTTACATGTGGCACCCAAGAGTCTGAAGGCTAAAAAATGGATCCCTTTACATTGCACCATCTAGCTTGTTATTGGGGTGGGGAAAGGCAGTGTGGTTTTATAGTTAGCGCACAGAAACTTGGATCTGGTAGATCTGGGCTCGAATTCCACTTTAGACATTTAGACCATGATTGTGTGGAAAGGAAGCTAGATTTCGGGGCATTTCCTAGCTCTACTTCTTCATGTCATCTTGGACAAGTCCCTTCCCTACTCTGGAGACGTTTCCTCATTTGTAAAAGTGGAATAATAATTCTTGTACTATTTATTTCATTAGGTTGCTTTAATGAAAGTACATTTGAGAAACTATGCAAATTAGGCTTATCATGTCTATTTCATTCTTCTCTATATTCAATGGAGTCTGTAGGTCAGGACAAGCTGACATCCTATTTTTCCTTTATAAAGGTCAGAATTCTATTGATGATTTCTTTTTGTAATTGAATAAAATGCTAATTTCTTTTGGTAATTAAGATATAACCTTATCTTCTACAGATTCATTAAAAGCATCTTTGGGATAATTCTAATAATAGGATTGCAGCAATGATACACATTCCAGACTTGTTCCCACAGGTCTGATTTCTTCTGCTAGGTCTCTATGTCTTGGGTACTTTTCATTCCATATGGGTCAGTGGTTATGAGTGTTGGGGGTGGTAACATCTTTTTGAAATGTTCTAACATTCATGTGGGTCAATGTGGTGAGCAGGCAAGAGTGGGTAACCAATTTATCTATAATAACATCCCAGTTCTCCAGTTCTAGGACAATCTGTCTACTGATTTCTCAAAGGATGTGCTGGAGTTTGCTTTTGTTATGTGGGGACTTGTCATTCACTTAGAGAGGAAAAGGTCTAGAGTTCTGCTTTATAATTCTGGTCACTTTTCCCTGTCTTTTTAGGTGTTTAGTAAGTGTTCAATTTTTGCAATTTACAATGATATGTTGTCCAGTTTCTATCATTTCCTTGCAAAATCTGCACCAAGGAGTAAATCTGAGGATGCTATTGTTGAGTTGTTTTGGTTGTGTCTGACTCTTTGTGACTGTATTTGGGATTTTCTTGGCAGAGATACTGGAGTGATTTGCCATTTCTTGCTCTAGCTCATTTTGTCAGATGAAGAAACTGAGGCAAACCGGTTGAGGTGACTTGGCCAGGGTCACACAACTAGGAAGTGTCTGAGGCTAGATTTGAACTCATAAAGATGAGTCCAGTATTCTATCTCTTGCATCACTTAGCTGCCCTCAAGGAGGAATTCCTTGTAATTTCTGGTGACAATGACAATCACACATTGTTATCATGAACCTTTCTGTTTCTATAAACAAATCAGCTATAGATTCATTCATTTTTTCTAAATTGTATTTTCTAAATGTTGTTGGTCAAGTTCATGTGAAAGTCCCCCATGAAAGACCTTCTGATTCCACTCCTGTGTCTCATCCATCTTACAGGTCCATACAGATCAATGTCAGTTTTGTCCCATAGATCCTTTGGTGTTATCAGCCTTCACTACTTTTACTAACAGTTAGCATTAACATATCACCTACTATGTACCAGGCACTGTGCTAAGAATTTTACAATTATCTCATTTGATCCTCACATATTGTGAGATAGATGCTATTATTGTGCCCATTTTACAGATGAGGGAACTGAGGCAAGGGGCTTATTTGGTGAATATCATCATCATATCCCTCTGTTTCCTCCCCTGTAATAAAAATGAGGCATCTTTTCAATTATTCTCAAGTTTCTCCTTTTCAGTATCAAGGTCTGGGGTCCATGTTCTTGCATTTGGGAATAAGTAAAAAATGTGAGTTCCACTTGAGGACTGCCAAAGCTTGAATTAGGGGCTTGCTCCGCCTTCTGGAGCAAAGGCATCTTAACTCAAAAGGCAGCCCCTGCCCCATTCAGTGTCTATGTGGTATTATTTGATCAATACTGTATTGACTGACTGACTGACCATAGATAATCAAGAGATGGCCATATCTGTCTCCTGGAATCTTGGGGAAGAGAAGGGAAATGTTGTATATAAAGCTCTCGGAGCTGCCAGAAGACAGGTGGTAGACAAATATAGGCAATAAGGCTATTATTCTCCAAGTAGAGATGCATGTAGAAGCCCCAACAACATATTAGGAATTCCCAAGAGCCAGGACCTTAATGTACCAGTGAGAAACACCTTCCTCTTGAATGTGGGAGACAAATACCAGACATTTTAACTTCATTTCAAAAATGCCCAATGGTTCCCACAGAGCAGAGAGAGTGCTGGTTCTGGAGTCAAAGGACCTGAGTTCAAATCCATCTCAAAATCTAGGCTACCCTTCTGGGTCTCAGTTTCCTCCTCTATAAAAATGAGGAGGCTGAATTGAATGATTTCTAAGAGCCTTTGCAACCTTAAATCTATGGCGTATAGGACTTAGCTGACCTAAGGTAGCCAATATAACTCCAGCCGTGTGATTTTGTAAATCAACATCTCTGAACCTCAGTTTACTTAATTGTAAAGTTCATATCTTAACCTAGATGACCTCTAAGGTTTTTTCCCATTCTAAAAATATAATCATTTAACTAAACATTGACAGAAACCCAGGATCTCAAGGTTGTAAAAGACCTCAGAAACCAGCCCATACCTGACCAAGAATGTCTTCCATTTCATACCAAGCAAATGGTTGTCCGGCCTTTGCAGTGTGAGGGGGCCACCACCTCTTGAGGAAACCCAGCTCATTTTGGGGTGGCTCTAATCACTGGGAAGTTTGGGGTTTCTTATCTTTTTACATGGAGCTAAAGTTGAAGTTTCTGCCCTTTAATCCAGTTCTTTCCTCTAAGGCCAAGTAGGAAAATCTCAATCCCTATGACACATGACAGCCTTTAAAATGGGATGTTCCAAAAGTCTTGGTGTAAATGTGAGCTATTTAAGCAGAAAGCTGCTCTAAGAATTTAGGGGCACCTTGTATTTGAAGACAGTGATCATGACCTATTCCTCCACTCTCCCCCAAACCTTCTTAACTCCAAGATAAAGACCTCTAGTTCAGTTCCTTCAACTATTTATATATATATATATATATATATATATATATATAACTATTTATATATATATATATATATATATAGCCTGGTCAGGGGGCCCTTCAATATCTTGGCTGCCCCCCCATCCCATGTCAAAGTTCTGAAAACATGGTGCCTGGATCTGAGTACAGCTCTCCAGTTGGGGTCTGACCAAGGCAAGCCAATCTGTCAGTATGAATAATGGGAAAGCCCGTCCTATATCCCTACTCCTAACTCACATCTTCCAGCACTTTAGTTTCCAAATGGCTTTCTCACCCATTATATCATTTAATCCTGACAACACAATCAGTGGAGGCTGAAAAAGACAGGACAGGTATTCGTGGTCCTCTGACTCACAGGGGAAGCTGCAAGTGGGAGGAGAACCCAGGCTGGCAATACATTGCAAGGCAAGTGAAACCATTTGGCCTTTTATATTTCTGAATTATGTGTTTCAGATTGGTAATGAACATGGACCTTGGGGCACAGGACAAAGAGTGTGGTGCCATAGAAGAAGGATGGGGTTGGAAGTCAGAGGACCTGGGTTTGAATCCCAGCTCTAAGACTCATTGTTTCCTGTGTGACCTTGGCCAAGTTCTGTCCTGTCTCCAGACCCCAGGCCTCATTTTCATAATTTGTAACAAGAGGGTTGGATTGCATACCCTCCCAGTGTTTCCCATGGCTCTGAATCTATGAGCCTAAGAACCTATGATGGAGAGAATAGGTCTGGGAAGGGTTTAGATTATATGGATTTAGCTGAGTACTGACCCTGGGTGGGACACAAGACATAGAGAGAAGACCATTGGGGTCCCTAGTCATATGTTCTAAGATAACCTTTTCCAGAATTCTGATGTTTTGTGCCCTGAGGTCCCTCCCCACCCCTGACATCCCCTCTTCTAAGACCACTCCCACCCCTGACATGACCTGTTCTAAGGTCCCTCCCAGCTCTGACATTTCCTGTCCTAAGGCCCCTCACAGCCCTGTCATTCCCTGTTCTGAAGGTCCTCCTAACTCTGACATTCCATATTCTAAGCTCTCTTCTATCTCTGACATCCCCTGGTCTAAGGCCCCTCATAGTCCTTTCATTCCGTGTTCCAAGGCCCCTTCTAGATCTGACATCCCTTGTTCCAAATACCCTCCCAGCTCTGCTATTCCTTGTTCTAAGGGTTTTCTGAGCTCAGACATTCCCTATCCTATGGTCACTCCCAGTTTACTTTCCAAAGTCCTCCCTGTCTCAGGGCCTCTGCTAAGCTCTGAGGCCACAATCACAGCCTGGGAGCCTCATCTCCTCCAGGGGAGGGGAAGGGTAATTCTGCTGGCCAACCTATCACAGACCCACTGACCTGTGGCTTCACACCAGTTGTGCTAACATTTTTCAAAAGCCACCAGAACCCAATGGGTAAGAAAATTCAGGCCCCAAATGGCAGCAACCGGGGGCATTCCAGCAGAAACGCGCACTCCATCGAGTTGGAAAAAAACCACTTTCAAATGTCGCCTCCATCCTGAGCCCTGGCTGACTGTATTTACATGAAGCTGGATGCATGTTTGCTATAGTTATGAATCATTACTGACATGTCGCTGTCTCCCCTGTTTGTCAAGAATCGATTTTCATCGGAACCCTCGAATTACAGAGGAAATTAAAAAGCCATCAACGTGCTTTAATGCTGTCCAGACAACTAACAGAGGCTGGGATGAGAAGCCATGCTGTTGAGAAAGTGAAAAAGCCTTGGGACATCCTCATTCATTGCCTAACAGATGTGAGTTTGAAGGCTGACCTTCCACCACCTTCCAGTTTGGGTTATAAATTCAATGTTGATATACATAGGTGCTGTGTGGACAGTTGAGTGGTCTCATGCTTAGAGTACCTGACCTGGAGTCAGGAAAACCCCAGATCAAATCCTAACTCAGGCTCTTACTGGTTGGGAGACCCTGGGCAAGCTACTCAAACTCTTAGTCTCAGTTTCCTCTTCTGAAAATGGGAACAATAATAGTACCTTTCATGCAGGATTGTTGTGAGGATCAAGTGAGAAAATATATGTAACATGCTTCTAAAAATCTCAAAGTGTTAAATAAATGTCATTTATTATTATTATTATTATTATTATTATTATTATTATTATTATTATTTCCCCTTCCCCCCCCAAACACACCTCCTAGTAGGCAAGGGTTCATCTTTTTTTTTTTTTGGAGGGGGGAAGGCAGGGCAATTGGAGTTAAGTGACTTGCCCAAGGTCACATGGCTAGTAAGTATTAAGTGTTTGAGTCTGGATTTGAACTCAAGTCCTCCTGACTCCAGGGCTGGTGCTCTATTCACTGGGCCACCTAGCTGCCCCCTAGGGTTCATTTTAACCTAGGGTCAAAAGACTCCCAGGGGTCTGTGAATAGATTTCTGGGGTTCCAAGAAGGTGAATTGGAATTTTCACTAGTCTCTGACTAACATATAGCATTTATTTCCTTTGATTGTTTAAAAACCCAATTCTGAGAAAGGGTCCAAAGGTTTCCCCAGACTGCCAAAGGGCTCCAGGACACCAAAAAGATGAAGCTGTCCTGGATGAGCATGTAAGCTCATTGTCTTTGATCCAAGCCCACAGCACAGTGCCTGGCACCAAGGGGGCTTAACAAATGCTTCCTCCTTGATATTCCATCCAATTCAATTTAGGAGAAATGTATTTAACAGGTACAGTTTGCAAAGGTCCCTGTGCCACGTATTAAAGTTAATACAAAGACAACATAGTTCATGGGTCTTCTGGACCTTTAGAGCCAGAAGAGGTGTTGGAAATCATCATTACCACCTCTCTGTGGGCCTCAGTTTGCTCAGCTGGATAATGGGTGAGGGGAAGATGCTGGTCCAGATGATCTTGAAGTTCCTTTTCAGCCCTGCCACTGAAACATTGATGAAATAAGTGGGCTGGGGGTGCCATTGCTAGGAATGTGCCTGTCTCATTTAAGGCAGATTCTCTTCCCCCTGTGACAGGGGTTTATGGGGCTCTGAATTAATGCTTCTCCTCTTTGTGGACCATGAATTGTGGCAGCCTTGGGTGTATATGATCTTTGGTTTACATGATCTCATCTGGCCCATTATATCTAGCAATCCTGGCCACACTTCCTGGCCATTTTCTTGCAAGGCCTCATCCCCTCCATATCCCCCCAGTTCTATATCTATTAATTAATTGATGCCATTACAAATTAATTCAACTATATCACTCTTCTTCCCTCTTGAATCCATTTCACTATGTTGTGACTTTTCAAATCAATGTTTCCCTCGTTGGACACCATTGTTCAGTATGTGTGGTCTCCCCCATTAGAATGTAAACTTCCTCAGGGCAAGGACTGTCTCCACTTTATATTCCTCATGCTTGTCATGGGAAGTGTTTAATAAATGATTTTTAGTTCATTCATTCACTTCAAACTCTGGGCCTTGGTTTCTTCTTCTAGAACTTGAGTGGGTTGAACAAAACAACCTCAGAGTTCCTGCTTTTAGTCTATGATTGTCATGATATTGGCATGATATAAAGAAGCTGGGGGTGGGAATCAAACAAGGTTTATGTTCAAATGTCAGCTCTTGGGCAAGTCACATCCCTTCTCTACTGCTTAGCTTCCTCCTCTGTACAAGGATGGGTCGGACTCAGACTTAAGTGACAGCGCTATAAACCAAGCTACTCTGCCATTCCTTCTGTCACACAGGGATTTGACACAGATAATTCTAGAAGAGGAGGTGACTGGACTCCAGCTTTCAGAAATCACTCCCTGGGGAGTTAGCCTAGCATCATGGGTAGCTGAGAAGATTCAGCTTTCAACTCTGCTACTCATTTGCTTTCCAACTCTGGGTAAATCACTCCCCTCTTTCAGCTTCTGAGTTTACTAATCAATAAAATGAGGAGATTGGACTGGGTATCTCTAAGGTTATTTTCAGCTCCAAAATTCTATGATTTGACTAGCACTCTCTAAACCTGAAGCAAGTAGCATCCCCATGGGCGAGGCAGACTTAGGCTAATTTGGGGTATACTATTGGGAGCAGGAAATAATAAAAGCGAACCTTTATATAATTTTGAAAAAGAATGTATATGTATGTATGTAGGTATGTGTGTATGCATATATATGTGTGTATGTATGCATGCATGTATGTATGTATACATGTTTCCTTGAGAAATATTTACCCAACTTCATGATCCAGGGTAGAAGCCTACCTCAGAATGAGGCCATTGCAGCTGAAGGGGGCAGACAGAACTGGCAGAAGAGACAGCACCCTGGGGGTCAGTGCGCCATGTTAATACCTCCACCCTTGGCAGAGGCTCGTTTGCTTTGTTACATCTCTGGTTTAATGCCTCCACTCAAGTTCACTGACAAAGATGCCATCTTGGCGTGCTAAAAGGCTATACCAAGGCAAAAAAGCTTAATATGTTGTATAGATGGATTCTACATCAATCATCCAAGAACCCACCTAGCTAAATTGAGGGAGGCTCATTCCCAGAGGCAGAGCGGCCATGAGATCAGCAGCTCCCAATGAACCATTTGTCAATACAAGAACGGTGTGCCCTCACCAAGGAAGCACTAACCTAGCATCCTTCTATAACTATCTGGATTCCAAATGGAAAATGAGCTGAGTATACAGGACTCAGAGTTTCTCCAGAGGGAAAATAATCTCCACTTTATGACAGGCAGAGACATAATGCTGTCTTTTAAGCCCAACGTAAAGTCGTGGTATGAAACCGGCACCAAAGCAAATGATACATCCAGCAGTAATTAGTGAAGATTACACAGTAATTAAAATCACGATGATTATGTGAGTGAGAATAATTTATACAATAATCTCTATGCTCACATTGCAATATGGTACACATCCAATGAAAACAGACCAGAGTGGCTTTTGGTAATAAATTCAGAGCGTAACATTGCTAATTATGTAGTGATAGACAGACCATTGAGGCTGGGATATAAATACAGTCTCCAACAGGATACACAATGCTAATTGTGAAGTGGGGACTTCATGGGATTGGCCAGTGAAGGAAGAAATGATGCCCCTAAGCCTGATACAAGAGAGAGAGTGATGTATAATGGTTATAGACACATACTGCTTCTATGACCCTGGACAAGTCACATAACCTCTAAGCACCTGAAATGGTTCTCTAAGACTTAGTTTCAGACTTGATGCCTATCTGCTTTAGTGGGGAGAATTTCCATACTGGGAATCCTCTACCTTGATGAAATCACAGGTTCAGATGCCCTCCTGCCCTCCAAAAAAAAGAAAAAAAAGGTACCAAAAACTGCTTCATGAGATCTCTGTTGATGATCATATGGGTAAGAGAGAGAGGAAAACCCGCAAATTCTGTTTGGGATGCAGTAGGTAGTTTTTCTTTTTCTTTTTAATTTTTCTAAGTTTCCTTCATGATTTGGCTCTAGCCTTAAGTCTAACCTTATTTTACATAACTTCCTTTGGTTCATTCTCTATTCCAGCCAAACTCCAACTAGCAAAAAGTCTCAGCTAACATTCCACCTTCTGCAGCAAGTCTTTCCTGGTCTCCTTCAATGCCTTTCTTGACATTACCTCCATTTTGTGCTATACACATACACGCATACACATATACATTATATGTATGTATATGTGTATGTATAACATATACATACATGTGCATATACATATGCTTATGTGTCTGTGTACATATACCTGTATATACACGTGTGTTTATACATGCACATATATATATATACAGAAGTATGTGTACATCTGTGTGTATACATACATATGTAGAGAGTACTCTTAGAAAGCTGGAGACAGAGAAAAATCTTGTATGTACTTTGTGTGTGGGTACCTATTAGCTCCCCCATTAGAATGCGGGTTCTTTGCAAAAGCAAGGATGGAGTTTTTCCCTTTCTTTGTATCCCCAGAACTTTGCACAGTATCTAATATACAGCAGGTGCCTTATAAATGTTTCTTCACGAGGTCTCATTGTCCGTGGGGAGATGTCAAGGAGGCGGCACCTCCTTCCCAGTCCTTTCCTTCTCCTTAGCTAACTCATGCCTCCCTGGGAGGAAATCACCTTGAACCTGACCTTAGGTGATCCACATTCCTAAAGAGACAGACATCATTAAAAGCAGCTTTCCAATGGGCCCTGTCTCATCCTGAATGAGGTCCACTTGCAGGTAGAATAGGCCCCTCTGAGTACACAGACTGGGTGCTCACGCATGGCCACATAGTTGTCTATCAGTCAGCTAGCCCTGAGACCTGAGGCTGGCAAGGCATCCCAAGTTTGGGGGCTGGTGCCAGAGATTTGGGGAGACTCTGGGGCCAAGTATGGCGGCAGCCACTGCTGAGGTCATAAACACTCCCTCCCTGTGTCACTAATTAAATTTAGTATCACCATTTCTAGAAGCTCTTGCATTTTTCAGAGGCAGCAAGGCGTCTTCTTGGCCATCCATCACCAGATTTTAGGTATATTTCTCTTGAGCTGACACTTCCTTATAAATAACACAGACAGGGATTTTTTGGAGTCATAAAACAGTCTGTCTCCCTCCCTCCCTCTCTCTCCCTCTCTCTCTCTCTCTCTCTCTCTCTCTCTCTCTCTCTCTCTCTCTGTCCCTTCATTTCCCCACATTTTTTTCTTAACCATCTAGGAGATGTTTTAGTTTGCTCAGTCATTCAGTTACTCAACAAATATCTATTAATTACCTACTGTATGCAGCATGGTATAGTGAGAACTTGGAATCTGGAGAACTCAGGTTCTTATCCTGGCTGCACATCTCAGAATTAACTTATGAGATCACTGGTAAGTCATTTTGGCCTTGTGGCCCTTAATTTCCTTATCTATAAAAGCAGATAAAAGTGCCTGTAGTTCTTACCTTACAGAATGGTTTCAGGGATCAAATGAAATTCTGTTTTGATAGAAATCTTGGAGTCTTAAAATGCTCCAGAATTATGGGCTATAATTATGTACACAGCCGTACCCCACTGCTGTGGGGGAAATGGAGGGAGGACTGACCTCCATTCCACAGCACCCAGCACAGGAGGGGGATGAGCCAGGGTCAGGGGGGATGGGCTCTGCTTCCAGCAGGCATGGGGAAAGCCTGGTTCTCTGCTTCAGTTTTATCCTAGGTTCTAAGCTTCCCCTAAGAGTGAGCCTTCTGTGCCAGAAAGAGCCAGCAGTTATGTAGCACTTCAAGGTGTGCAAAGCATTTAATATATATGTATATATACATATATACACATAATACCATACATACATGCATACATGCACATATATATTATCCTTGTGGGAACCTTAGGTAGGTATTTCTGTTAGTCCCATTTCACAGAGGAAGAAACTAAGACTGAGAGAAAGTAAGTAACTTGTGTCACCTGAGCTACTAAGTGTCTAAGTCAAGATTCAATGTCAGGTCTTTCCATCTAATGCTTTCTCCACTGTGCCACTAAGCTATTCTAGCCTCCCTCCCAGCCCTAACATCCCCTGTTCTAAGGCCCCTCCCAGCTCTGACATCCCCTATTCTCAGGGCCCTCCCAGCTCCAACCTTCCCTGTTCTGAGGCCCCTCCCAGCTCTGACATTTTCATATTTTAAAGCCCCTCTCACTTTTATAATCCACATTTTAAAATCCCTCTTTTATGAGTCTAGGATCCAAGGTCCCATCTAGTCCTAAAATGCTATAATCCTCTGATTCTAAGACTCCTTTTTACCAGTGGCCCAATTATTCTTCTATGTTTTTCAGTGAGTATTCATTACACAGCATATCATTAGGATTTTCTTGACATTAATGGATAATACTTGGCTAGATGCTTTGGAGTCAGTGAACTTCTCCTTGTGTACATCTGAACTGATTAGGGAGAGAGCTGAAAGCATCATGTACTCAAGAAAACAACCCTAGTTACCCAACAGGAATTGGCCAATTGTGGTGTAAATATTTCAAACACACACACACACACACACACACACAGAGTCACTCACTCACTCACATTGTATAACCCTTGGAAAATTATTGCCCGCTCCTGGATCTCAGTTTCTGCTCCGTGTAAAGACTGATATGACTATACATCCATAATAAGAGCAAGAATCAGTCCAGGCAGGAGAATGATAATGACCTTGTCCCCTGGGCTTAGTAGTGGCTTCTTCTGCCTTTCCCTGTCCTGCTCATTTGTATCAAAAATAAAAATAATTAAAACAAACATTAAAAAATGTTTGAACATGTAATTGGGGAAAAAGAAAATATTATTTGTAAAAAACCAAAATAATTGAAAAAGTGGGGGGCCCAGGGTTTGGGGGAATTCGAATTCAGAAGTGATTCTGACTAGCTGGCATTAAGCATTTTGACATTAAGCAGGGGCCACAAAGAATTTCTCAGGTTAAGTTAAATTTGGGGGGACTTTCTATGTTCCAAAGATCTCAGCAATTGAGGTGAAGGAAGTATCTACTTTAGCCAGGGCTCTGAGAATAGATCAAAGTCTCCCATGGGAGGAATAAGCTGGTTTGAGGTTTTTCTTTAGAGCAAGAGTAGGTGTTTTCAAGTTTTGCCTTTCTAAAGAGGCAGTCTTTCTCTTTAGGCTAAGAAAAGGGCCAGCAGGGCCAATGTCTCCTCTTACGGAGAACAATAGCTGGGCCCAAGCCACCAACTTGATAGTAGAGGCCAGGAGGAAAGAGAAACTCTATAGTCTTATATGCAATGGCCCTTACCTGGAAGTTGCCATAGTGAGCATAGCACCAATGCAGTATCACCAAGCAGGTGTCAGAGCTGGGAGGGGCCTTAGAACAGGGGATGTCAGAGCTGAGAGAGGTCCTAGAACAGGGGATTTCAAGGCTGGGAGGGGACTTAAGAAGATCAACAGGGGCTGATATTTGGCAGAGATTGTGTCCTAGATTCCCATATCTAGCCGAGAATTAATACCATGAAAAAATTTTAAAAATTTAAAAAAATTCAGTGCAGAGTACACCAGGGAGGTGCAGTATGACATCAAAAGACCTCTTTGGGGGCAGCTCGGTGGCTCACTGAATAGAGCAATAGCCCTAGATTCAGGAGAACCTGAGTTCAAATCCGGCCTCAGACACTTGACACACTTACTAGCTGTGTGACCTTAGGCAAGTCACTTAACCCCAATTGCCTTGCCAAAAACAAAGACTTCTTTGGCCCCACAGTCGAAAGTATGATTTATCCCTCTACCCAGGAGCAACTGGTACATGTTTTCTCCATATGAATGCCCCTCAAGGTATGTGCCATGGCTAAACATGTTCCCTATATGTGAATCCCTCCATGTTTTCCTGGTCAACCAAGTTATCAAGTGTTTATTATATGCCAGACACCATGCTAGGGTGGTAAGAATTCAAAGACAAAATATGAAATCATCCCTGCCTTCAAAGAGCTTATATTCTATGGGGTGAGACAACCTGAATGCATACAAATATATTCAAAGTAAGGATGTATAAAGTGTAAGTCTACTCTTCCCTACATAGATGGGAATTCACAGACCTATCTCCTCCTCCGTGTCTTACTAGCTGCCTCTTTCCTTTGAATTAATTGCATCACCTAGTTTATTAAAGAAAATAAACACATAGGTGGGGGGATTAAGGGTTATAGGTGTGAGTATTTGCAGCCCTGAGGAATACCTTGAACCTGAGGTAGGCTTGTTTGATATGAAGCCTTTCTTGGTTCCCCTAATTCCATTTCTCCCAGAGCTTTCCTTGTATCTGTCCTTTGTATATGTCCCTTTCCTTCTCCCTTGTATATGTCCATTTCCACCTTTTATCTGTCCCTTTCCCTTGTATATGTCCATTTCCACCTTTCATCTGTCCCTTTCCCTTGTATATGTCCATTTCCACCTTTTATCTGTCCCTTTCCCTTGTATATGTCCATTTCCACCTTGTATCTGTCCCTTTCTTTTGTAGTCCATTTCCTTTTCCTTTATATCTGTTCATTTTCATATTGCATCTGTCCTTTTTCTTTGTATATGTAGACTTCCACATTTTTATCTGTTCCTTTCCCTTGTATATATCCATTTCCACCTTGAATCTGTCCCTTTCCTTTTCCCCTTGTATATATCCATTTCCACATTTTATCTGTCCCTTTCCCTTGTATATGTTCATTTCCATATTGTGTCTGACCCTTTCTTTTGGGTATGTCCATTTCCTTTTCCTTTGTATATGTCCATATCTATGCACCTCATCTCTGTGGTTAGCATACAAACTCCTTGAGAACAGGGACTATCTCAGTTTTGTCTGTATCCCCAGCACTGGGTATGGTTCCTAATATACTTTAGACACTTCAAAAATACTTGGTGGTGGACTAAATGATTGATTTGGGGCTCACTGTGAACCCAGGTGCTACCATCTGCAGAATAGGAATAATAATTGGTCTCCTTACAGGCCCAAGGTCAGGATGCAAAGAGATAAGGTATGGGAATGGGATGTGAAAAGGGGAATGCCTCACTTGAGCCCTGGTTGGCCCTAAATTGTCCATCATCAGTGAAAGCATCATCCATAATGATCCTATCTCCACTCCTCTCAGCACCATGATAAGGGTAGCACAGGCATGTGGATGCCCCAGGTTACAGTGGGATGGGGATAGTTTCCAGAGAACAAAGTTCTATCCTCAAATAGACTTTCCCTCATGCTTAATTAAAAGCAATAATCAGTTGATCTTGCTTTAATTAGCTCACCAGCCTGGCTTTGTTGTCTCAATTTCCTTTTGATATTCTTGCTCATCTCACATATCAGTCTTGGGTCACTTACCAAAAATCACCAGCCCATTCAAGGACTCAAAAGTTAATATCCTCCTCCTTCCACTTGCCTTTTTTACTTTATAAGCTTCACCTTAGATCAAGAGCTCTTGAAGTTAGCAAGGGAAATAAGTGTACATTTCTGGGGTCTCCCATTAACCAGCCAGTCTTCTCTCTATTTTATACTATTGGCCTTTTGTTATGATGAAAGTCCAATGCATTTCATCTTAATTATGCATCTGTTTAATCCATAATTTCTGATTTATTGCCGTTCACTTCTAATTATAATTGGGCCACCCTTGTGACAGAAAACCAAACAAGCTCAGAGAAATGGAAATAAAATCAAGTGGCATGCATGACTGCAAAAGGTATATTACTCTCTGCCTTCATGAAGGCTTTTGGAACCCATATGTGGGGTGGGCGAGATCTCCTCGGCAAATCCAGAAGCCTGTGGGATCCTAGCCTGATGCTTTACTGGATTTGGAGTCATTTCACTTTATTAAAAGAGAGACTCAAAGTCTGGATGGACACAGTGGCAACTGGAGTCACAGGATTTGGTCTGGAAGAAACCACAGAAGTCAACTCATTCAATCTATAGACAAAAAAGAATCCCCTCCCTTACAGAAAGGGTCATTGATCGAAATGACCTTAGAGAATGCTCAATCTAACCCCCCTCATATGACAGATGAACAAATGAGATCCCAAGAAATGACCTGCCCAAGGTCACAGAGATCATAAAAGGCAGAGCTGGGATTAGAACCAAGTCATTTGATTCTGAACTCATTTCTCTTTCCCCTATACCACATCACCAACTTCTTACAAGATATCTCAGTGGTGAAATGGATAGAGCACAGGACCTAGAGTCAGGAAGACCTGAATTCAATCTACCTCAGACACTTACTGGCTGTGTGATCCTGGGCAAGGTGTTTAACCTCTGTCTGCCTCAGTTCCCCCAAAAGAAAGATAACCATAGCACCCGTGTCCCAGGGTTGTTGTGAGAAAGAAATAATAATTGCAAAGCTCTTTGTAAACCTTAAATCACCTATTCTGTTAACTATCTGGTCATCCATCCTTCGACTGATGAATTCAAGAGAGAGGAAACCCATAGCAACACCCATAATATCACCACTAATGATTCTCCTCTGAGACTCACAGAGAACACTAAGGTAGATACCACGGGGATTCAGATCTTCATTATGCAAATGAGGAAACTAAGGCAGGGAGGGAATAACTGACTTATTGTTGGCAATTGACAGATACTTGAAGACCATTATCACAGTCCTCTAATTTTTGTTTAAAGGTCATAGGATCATAGAGCAGGAGAGGTCTCTGGAATTCAAGTCTAATCCCCATATTTTGCAAACTAAGAAAACTAAGGTTAGATAAGTAAAGGGAATTATCCAAGGTCGCATAGATCCACTCATTTTAGTCCTAAAATATATCAGCCATATACACACATATAGCTGTATATATATTAATATGGCCGATATATATATATATATATATATCAAAATCATGCATCATGTTTTATGCATCTTAAAATATATTCACACCTTGAATATACATGGGAAAACTAACACCAGAGGGAGAAGGAGGAAGCCCTGGTCCCATCCCTCTCTGTGTGCCCCTAAGTCACTGTCTCTCCCAAGTTCCCAATTTTTTCATTAGTAAAATGTGGTTGTTGGATTAAAATGATTTCTCAAGAGTCTGCCAATTCTAAGACGCAATGACGCTATGATCTCAGAATAGAAAATTGTCCTGCCAGTCACGTGACTCGTCAGCCCAGGGCTTGGTGAAGAGGGAGCCAGACCCCACAATGGCAGTCAACCCCATGGAGCCCCTTGAACGCTGCAGCGGCTGCCTGTGGCCAAGCTCCAGAGCAGCTGGCACTCAGGCCTCCCCCAAAGGGCTGCCATTTAGAACCAGATGGGACCTTTGAAGAGCAGATTTCTCCTCACGCCTGCTCAGGTGCCAGCTTCCCATCCATGTTATGTTTAGCCAAAGTGAATGAGAGCAGGGGACTGGAAAGCACAGATGATAGCGGCCAGCTACTCCTGGGGTGGCTGCAGGAAATGTTAATTCTGGGGCTGAGGTTTGGAAGAAAATGGAGCTATTTGGGCCACAGGGAAGCTTAATGGTCTGATGTGAGGCATGACAGGGTGTTTGATAAGTGCGTCTGGAGTCGTCTCATTGTAGTAGAAGAAACAGAAGGAGGAGAAGGAGGTGAGGAAGAGGAGGGGAAGAGATGGAGAGGGGGAGAAGCAGGGGAGGAAGAAGAGGGGAGGAGAAGAAAGGAAGGGGAAGGACAAGGAGGAAGAGAATGAGGAGGAGGGGAAGATATGGGGAGGAGGAGAAGGAAGATAGGAGGGGGGGGAAGAGAGAGGGGAAGGAGAAAGAGGAAGGGGGGAGGAGGAAAATAAGCATCTGCAAAGCCAGCATCCTGCCAAGTATAAAAGTGTGGGGATGAAGGGAGAGTCCTCATCACTGTTCTCCTCAACTGACATGGCCATCATGCTTTAAGGGGCCCAAAGTACTGTCCCTCCTTTTTCTCATGAGATCTTCACAGCAAGCTACAAGGTCATTGGACCACAACTGTTTTCATTTCACAGACTCTCAGAAAGGTTAAGGGACCTGCCTATAGTCACACAGCCACTGCCAGAAACGGGATTCAACCTTGGCAAGGTACAGGGGAAAGAGCATTGGAGACCAAGGTCTCCTGTTCAAATCCTTCCTCTGACCCTTGTGACCTGCATGAACTCAGGCAATTAGCTTTCATTTTCTGGGCCTCCTTCTATACACAATGGCCTAGGAGTATCCCCGGAAGTCCAAGGGCAAGTGTTCCTGGCATTCTTCTCATTTCCCAAGGGAGGAGACTGGTGCAGAGGTGAAGTGATTTGTGTTTAAGGTCATATTTGAACTTAGGTTTTCCAGACTCCATGCTCAGCATGTAATAGCAATGCCTGGCAGTGACACAGCACAGGAAATGTACACAAAGTATTTTCTGCTCTTTTCATGTTGTCTTCACAAAAACCCTGTGAGCCAAGTGATGGAGGAATTATTGTCTTTAATTTATAGAGGAGGAAACTGAGTCTCAGAAAGGTTAGGTGACTTGCCTAGTGTCTGAGGAAAGATTACAACCCAGGTCCTTCTCACCCCGTCAGTTAATCCCCTACATAATCTCCACCCCAGAGGCCCCATCTGTTGGCCCTAGTGGCTTTTCAGACAGTGACAATTCCTCATCTGAATCACCGATGTATCCTTTCCAATCCACAGTCAATGTGTTTCTTCCTCCTCCTCCTTTCTCTTATCCTCCTCCCTTCCCCCTCATGCTCCTCTTTGTCTCCTCTCGTCCCTTCTCCCTCCTCCTCTCCTTCACCTCTTCCCCTCCTCTTTTCCCTCTCTTCCACCTTCTCCTCCTCTCCTCTTCTTCCCCTTCTCCTCTTGTTTCTTCCCCTACATTGGCACCATATAGGCACATTTCTCAAATACCCCACCACTCTTCACCACCTTCCCTCTTCCCCACCCTTCCAGCCAGGCCAGCACCCCTGCTCTACTCTCTTCCCAGACATTTTCCACCTCGAGCCAAGAGGGTCATCTGGTAGCAGACAGCCATCTTTGGTAAAACCTTGAGGATGATAGCAATTTAGAAGTCCATTTGGAAGAATTTTCCTGACATCCTCAGCACACTGAGGCTGCTGTTAGAAAACTCCATGGTGAGAAAGGGGCCTGGGTCTATCTGTCTGTCATCAGAGAATCTGAGCTTGAATTCCAGCCTGGGGCTTTGTACAAGCCCCTTCCCTTCTCCAGAGGTCAGTGTCCTCCTTCTAAGTAAGATCACCCCCAGCTGGAGCATTCTACATCATCCACACCCAAACACAAAGGGTGTGCTGGTGAAGGGTGCAAGCTACTTTTTGGCTCAGTTCATTTGGCTAACATGCAAATAAGTACCTGATGGTGGAAGCATTTGGCCAAACAGACTGCTGGGCATTGGGTAAATGCACAATGGGTAAACTGATTAAACTTTCTTCTCCTCTGTTACTTCTAATTGAGTCAGAAAGAAGACTTTTGCCTCTACACAATCTTTAGGGGAAGGAGTGATAGAATGAAAGGCAAACCCTAAGACTGTGTCATGGCTCTGCTACTGACACTTACATCTCTCTAATCCTCAGTTTCCAGTTTTATAAAATGGAAATAATAAAAACAAAGTTGTGAACTTGTGGATTTGGAGCCAGAGGCCTTTTTCAAAGCCTAACTCTGCAACCTACTACTTTGTGTGACCTTGGACCAGTCATTGAATTCTCCTGAGCCTCGGCTGTTCCATCTAGAAAAGAAGGAGACTGGATCCAGGTGTGGAGGCCCATGACCATGATGCCAACTCTTGGGGAGGCTGAGACTGGTGGATCTCTTGAGCTCAGGAGTTCTGAGCCACTGTGGGCTGTGCCCATTGAACATCCATACCAAATCTAGCTTCAGTATGGAGGGCCCTTGTGGAGCAGCAGGCCACCAGATTCCCTAAGGAGTGTCAATGAGCCTAGCTTCTCATCTGCACAGTAGTGGTATCAAGCTCATTAGTAACTCATACCCTTTTAGCCTGGATGAGATAGAACGACCCACTCTTTTTTTCCTTTTATTTAAAAGGAGGTTAAATTAGAGGATCTCTAAAGGCCCATTCCAACACTGACTCTGATGGTCTCCATTAAATTGTACCTCTCTCTAGGCCTTCATTACCTCACCCGTAAAATGGGTATAATAATACTTAGATTGTCTATTCCACAGAGTTATAGTGAAAGTAATGTTCTGCAAACTGGAGGGAAAAAAACAGTCAGAAAGCATTCCTTATATTACTTACTATATTCTAAGCAATGTATTATGTGTTCAGAATACAAAGAAAGACAGAAACGCAGGTCTTGCCCCCAAGGAGCATCCATTCTAACAGGGAAAGGCAAAACTGAAGATGACTAGGCCAATAGTGGGTTCTAGTCAGAATAGATGGAAGGTGAGCTGAGGGAGGAGGCTGGGAATCTGGAAAGGTCTCCCAGAGAAGGCTGGATCTGAGTTGAAACTCAAAGGAACCCAGGGATGCCAGGAGGGGGAGGTTAGACATATGGGGGAAATGGGAGTTATTTTTATGAAAAAATGATCATTTTATTATGATGATATTATATGTTTCGTGAGATAATTATTACATAATATTTATTATATTATGATGTTTTTAAATTATATTCTGCCTCCACACTGGCATTGCCTGGGACTAACATAACCCAGTTTGGGGCTTGAGGCAGTGAGGCTGGGGCATCAGAAGAAAGAGCAGAACCCAGGAGGGCCCTGTTGGTCTCCTCCCATCAGTGGCCACATGGCCACTGTTGACATTTTTACCTCTGATCCAGAATTCCGCTGCTATTGGCCGACTGCTGCGAAGGACTCCTCCTTGTGCAGCTGGACCTGGACAGGGTTGGGCTTGGGGACAAACTGAGCCAAGATCTGATGCTTTCCACTGGCTGAGAGCTGATGGAGGACTCCAGAAGGGACTGATTATCTCTGGAACAAAAGCACAGAATTATCCATCCCTGCCCAAAGGGGAGGCACAAAGTATCAGTGCCATCCATATTGGCCCATCTGTGATGACCCCAGCCTTCCTTAACCCTCTCTGCTCTGCCCCTCAGGGTCTGACCTTCACTCCCTGGGAGGTGTGGGGCAAGACCCCCTGGACCTTAGCTTCTCAGCTTGTTTGTTTTCAACTTGAAAATAAGGAGGTTGAAATAAATTATCTAAGATTCCTTCCAGCTCAAATGCTTCCTGTGCCAAAGTTGAAGGGATTGAGAGATGAAAGGGTATTCACAAGTCATCTGGTCACAGGATTAGAAAATCACAAATTCACCAAATTGGAGAAGTAGAAGGAAACTCAGGTAGCCATCTGGTCCAATGCACACACATTCAATTCACCCATTTTACAGATGTATATTCAACTGAACTATGCTGCCTCTACCTCTTAGGTTTGTTGGCTTGCTTCAAGACTCAACTCAGACATCATCTCTGGAAGAATGCCTTCCCCCAGCTAGTAGTACCCTCCTCCTCTGTTTACCTTTCATAGCCTGTCTGTCTATCCATCTATCTGTCTGCCTATCCATTTGTCTGTCTATCCATCCATCATCCATCTGTCTATCCATCCATCAATCCATCTATCCATTTATCTATCTATATACCCACACATATATGTATGAATGCATGTGTCCACGTATGTATGTGTGTGTGTGTGTGTGTGTATTCAGTATCCAGATGTGCTGAATTCAAACAGTGCTCTCTCCACTGATACAGAGGGAGTATTGGTTGGGGAAGGGGGAGACCTTGGAGCACAGAATGTCAGAGACGGAGGGGAACTGAGAACACAGAACATCACTACTCTTTATGCATGGCATCCCGTAACTCATCTATGTCTTTGCAGTTGTTTCCTCCGAGACTGTCTGGTCAAGCACCAGCTTCTTCTTGAAATCAAGTCAAGACAACAAGCATTTATATACAAGTGCCTACTATGTACCAAGCACTGCGCTGAGTACTAGAAATGCAAAGAAAGGCAAAAGATGGTCCCTGCCCTTGAGAAGCTCTTCATTTCACAGGGAAGAAAACAAGTCGAATACAAACAAACTATATACTGAATAAACTGGAGATAATCAATGAAGGAAGGCACTAGCAGTGAGGGGGATCAGGGCCGGTTTCTTGCTGAAGGCAGCATCTTAGCTGGGTCCTGAAGACAGCCAATAACACTGTGAAGAGTTGGGAGATGGTCTTGCACGAGGAAAAGAAATGAGGCCAATGTAACTGGGTCTCGGAACATGGGAAAAACATGTATAAGGTACAAGAAGGCTAGGGAAAGTGGACAAGGCCAGGTCATGAAGGGACTTATAAGCCAAACAGAGAATCTTGTATTTGATTCTGGAGGTAATGGGGAGCCATTCAAGTTTATTGATGAGGGATTGTGGGTGATATGGTCAACCCTGTGCTTTGGGGTTGACCTAGCCATTGGACAACCAAATGGAGGAGGGTGGGCCAGAATGGGGAGAGACCTGAGGCAGGAAGACCCAGCAGCAGCTACTGCAGTATTGTGGGGGAAGAGTGATGAAGGTCTGCACCAAGTCAGGGGCAGTGTATATTTGAGATGTTAGGAAGGTAGAATGGACAGGAACTGGTAATAGATTGGACATGGGGGAGTGAGAGAGAGGGAGGAAGCCCTTCTGGATCCCTCAGACAACCAGTGCCCTCCCTCTCCAAACTAGTTTGCATTCATCTTGTTTATATGCATTCCACTCATACTCATATGTGTGTTGTCTCCCCCAAGAGAATATGGCAATGAAACACCAGGCATTTATGGAGCTGCTGCCATACTACGGAACTTTCTTCAAGGAATGTTTCATTTTTATGTCTGTAGCCCCAGAATTGAGCCCAGGGACTGCTGGCACATAGTAGGCTCTTAACAAATTAGGTTCCATTTTTATCACCATACAAATGGCTCCCAGATGTATTCCATCCCCCTTGTAATGTGGTCTACTACCACCAACAATGTAGTTCTGCTTTCCCTCCCAGGCTTCAGTCTTCCAGCACCCACTGCCTACTGGACATTTCAAACCCTATTTCCCAAAGGCATCACCAACTCAAGATGTGCAAAACAGATTTCATTATCTTTTCTCCCAAACCTACTCTTCTTCCAAATTTCCCCGCTACACTCATGGATGCCGCTGTCCTTCCAGTCCCCTAACCTAACTGTCATCCTCAACTTTAACTAATCTCTCACTCCCCATGGCCAATAACTTGGCATTTCTTACTGTTTCTATCTTCACAGTTGCTTGGAATATGTCCTCTCCAATTACACACACACACACACACACACACACACACACACACACACTCACACACACATGCACAGACATTCACATACACACACCCACATATACACACACACTCACTCACACATATACACTCACATACACACACAAACACACTCACACACACACTCTCACATACACAGAGACATTCACATACACACACTCACATACATACACATACACACACACTCACACATACACTCACATACACACACACTCACATACACACACACACACACATACACACACCTAGTTCAGGCTCTCATCTCTTCTCTCCTAGACTGTTGCAATGTCTTCCTTTATGGTTTCTCTTTCTCTAGTCTCTCCCTACTCCCATTCATCCTTCACACAACCACCAAATACATTAGCCTGAAGCAAATGTCTGACCGTATTATTCCCCTACTCAATAACCTTCAATGTCTACCCATTGCCTTTGGAAATCTTTGGTTTCCTTCTTGCCTCAGCTTACACCCTCCCTTCTATAGAAGGTTTTTCTCAGTGCCCCCCTCCCCTCCAGCTGCAAGGATACCTCTTTGGAACCAACTCATTCCATCATTTCATTTTTCTGTACCTCCACTTTCATATGTGGAGGAATTATCTTCCTCATTAAGATGTAAACTCCTTGAAGGCAGGGACTGGTTCAACTTTTATGAAACTCAAGTGTCAAGTTGTATCACCAACACTTAAGCAAATAGTGAATATTTAATAATGGCACACAGTGAACACTAAGTAATTGCTTTTTGATTGACTGAATGGTTATCTAATGGAGGAAGAGTTATTTCATTCCTGAACTTCAGTTTCATCATCTGTAAGATGGGGGTAATGATACTTCAGTCTCTACAATGAGGTTGATAAGGAGCAAGTGAAATAACACATTTAAAGTGCTTTGCAATCCTTAATTGTTAACATTTACTAGCATTTACTTTTGTTTGTTTCTTGCTCCAGACCAGTGATTTCCTCAGTGAGGGAGGACTCCCAATATGGCCACTCTCTCCACTGAGGAAGACTTGTAACTCCTCTGTCACATAGAGATTTTGAGAGCTGCCTGAATCAATAAAGGCTTAAGTGATTTGTCCAGAGTTACACAGTCAGTGTGTCAGAAGCAGTATTTGAACACAGGTCGTCCTGACACTAAGGCCAACTCCATCCATCACATCATCCCATTTTACATATGAGGACACTGAGGTTCAGGGAGATCCATTGAGTCTTAGCTCTCTAGCTATATCAGAGCTGGGAGAGACTTCAAGGCAAGATCTCTACCCATTGGGCCATGCTGCCTCTCCTGAACTATTACCATTCTATTACATGGACCTTGTCTTCCCAACTAGATGGCAAACACCTTGCTTTGCACTGCAAGGGACTACCACTTACTCATTAAGGGAACTTGTTAACAATTTGTCAATGCCTTGATTGAGATATCCAACCTTATCTATTTCTGCCTTTCAGGGTGACACCTGACACTCCAACAAAGACACATCTCTCAAAAAGCCCATTTAGGGAAGAAACAGAGAGCTTTTCTAAGTGGATATTGACATGTGGTGAGCAAATATGCTCCCAGAATGTGATGGATCAATCCATCATATCTCATAGTAAAGTGTCCAGTCAACCTTGGGGCCATTTCACTTACATCTCTCTTCGGGCTTGGGTAGGGGAGGATTCCAGCATTGTCCAAGCACTAGGAAAAAGGAACAAATGTGGATCAGTAAAAATTCATCTGAGCCACAAGCCCTCTGCCCCAGATGACTTTTTCCTTTCCAATCAATAGCTGGGAAGGCAAGTATAGGGCCCTTGGAATGTCCCCAAATGGAATGTGAAATGAGATGGACATCAAGGATGATGTATTACTTATAGGGCAGTGAAGATTGAAATATGGCCGTGGGCTGAAGAAAATAAGGAACCAGAGATGAAAGAACCGAGGGGCAGTGGAGGTAAAAGCTGGCCAAACCAACCCCCGTTCTGCTTCTGCTCATTGGCTGGGGACCTCCGGCTAGGTCACTTCCCCTCTGGGGACCTCACTTTTCTCATCTGGAAGTAGATACTATGAGAGGCATCTTCTGGTTCTGATTCTAGAATTCCCTAGGACACTGGAGCAGGTGGGGGAGATCATTAGTGATCACTGTAACTGCCCCTAAAAGAGCAGCAAATGAACAGAATGAAAGAACGGCCTCAGAACAGGGGATGTCAGAGCTAGGAGGGGACACTTTAGAACAGAGAATGTCAGAGCTAGAGGGACCTTAAAACATAAAAGGTCATAATGAGGAGGGACCTCAGAACAGGGATGTCAGAGCTAGGAGGGGTCTTAGAACGGGGTATGTCAGAGCTAGGGGGACCTTAAAACATAAAATCTCATAATGAGGAGGGACCTCAGAACAGGGAATGTCAGAGCTAGGAGGGGTCTTAGAACAGGGGATGTCAAAGTGAGAGGCTTCAGAATAGAGAATGTAAGAACTGGAAGTAATGTTAGAACAAAATCTGGCTTCTGTCCTGCCCCAATTTCCACAGCTCCCTGGGGTCAATACTGTACTGAAATTACTTCTATCCCTTTCCCCTCTTGGATACCAAGTCAGATGTAGAACTAACCTCCAAAACATGGACTCCTAGTGTTTTCTAGTTGGAAGGGTCTTGAGGAAATCTATGAAAAGGCCTCGCCAGAGACCTTGTAGCTACTTGGTGATAGAAATGGGGCTAAAATATGAATCTCCCAACTTTCACAGTTAGACTCAGGGTCATAGTTAAGAATTCTAACACTCCAGAAAAATTCAGTTGTGACATGGGGCAGATAAGTGTCCATCTCTTATGAACTCATGCCAGAATAGGAAGTGACCCTTCCCTCAGACTGTGGGGACAATGTTCCAGCAGCATCGATGATAATGTAGAGAGTTAGAGAGCCAGATGGAAGGATAGATAGACAATAGAGAGAGGGGGGAGAGGGAGAGAGAGAGGGGGGGGGAGAGGGAGAGAGGGAGAGGGAGAAGGAGAGGGAGAGAGAGGGAGAGGGAGAGGGGGAGAGAGAGAGAGAGAGAGAGAGGGAGAGAGGGGGGGAGAGGGAGAGAGAGCGAGAGGGGGGGGGAGAGAGGGAGAGAGAGAAAGAGACAGAGAGAGAGACAGAGAGAGGGAGAGAGAGACAGAGGGGGGGGAGGGAGAGAGAGAGAGAGGGAGGGAGGGAGGAAGAGGGAGAGAGAGAGGGAGGGAGGGAGGGAGGGAGAGAGAGAGAGAGAGAGAGAGAGAGAGAGAGAGAGAGAGAGAGGAGGGAGCCAGAGAGAGAGAGAGAGAGAGAGAGAGAGAGGGAGAGAGAGAGAGAATATAGGTAGGTAGATAGAGACAGATGGAGAGATAGATGAGGAAAATAGAGGATAGATAGAGAAGATAGATAGAGATGGATGGACAAACAGACAGATAGATGGACAGAAAGACAGACAGGTACGTACATACATACATAGAGATAGGTAGGTAGGCAGATAGAGAGATAGATAGATAGATAGATAGATAGATAGATAGATAGATAGATAGATGGGTCTTCCTAACCTGGCCCCTAACCTTTCCTGTCTTCTGACACCTTATTACACCCACCTACCTGTGATCTAATGATTCAGAGGCTGTTCCTCAAACAAGACACTCTATTCCTGGACCTATTCACTGGCTATGCCCCCAGCCTGGAATTTTCCTCCCCTCGTCGCCTTTCCCTCCTGACTTCCTTCACATCTCAGATGAGCTTCCACCTGCTACAAGTCCACCTCTTAGCTTCTCTGGCACCCTTCAAGCCTCAGCTGCAGTCTCACTTTCGGTCAGAAGTCTCTGCTGCCACCTTCTCCTACCCCCATGCTAGCTGCTGCCTCCATGACTTTCTTCTTCACTCTACTCCCTATCTCTCTGGACTCTACCTATTTTCACATTGTCTCCCCCACCAGACTGTGAGCCACTAGAGAACAAGAAACTGTTTTTAACTTGCTTTGCAAGCCCAGAAACCAGCACTGGGCCCTGCACACAGTTAGTGCTGACTAAATGCTTGTCATCTGATTAATGAGGGCACCCACAATGACAAGAATTGGTATCGCTATAGACCTTTCATGTTTGTAAATCACTCTGAGTGCATTATCGCAATTGAGATAAGAATAGGTTGGCACTAGCATCCCTGGTATGCAGATGAGGACACTGAGGCACAGAGTGTAAAGGCACTCATCTATCAGACGGGGGTTTGATCTCATGTCTTCTTGACTGCACATATCAAAAACAAGAACCGAATCTGAATCTTCCTGACCCTGAACCAGCACTCCAGCCATATTCTAACACTGCTTCTCATTACACTGTAAGCCCCAAGGGTTGGGAAATGGAAATGCCAACTGTGAGGCTGTGTCTGGCCCAGCTTTCTGAGCACGTAGCTGATGCAGAGTCAAAGAAAGGCCTGTTGCCTTTGAGCCTAATTCCCAACACAGGAAAATGTGACTTTTCATAATCTGACCCATTCTCCCAAAGACCCTCCTTATGAGCTCCTGTCTGCATTGGAATGCTGATTGGGGCTCAAGCTGGGAAAGAGGCTATTAGAGGGAGCAGCAGGAACTTGCTGAGCTAGGAAGGAAGGAGAGGGTCCCAATATCCAGGCCCAAGCCCCTCCAGGGATGCCTCAAACCTCCCTCCTCTCCCTACCCACGCCCACTGCACCCCCTCCATGGAGGTGGCTGGAAAGTTCCCTCCCACTCCAACAGGAGGATACACATCTGCCTCCCCGCCCATGCATCTCCATAGAGGTGTGGGATCATTGGTGGTAGCCCAGCCCTTTCATTTTCAGAGAAGGAAACTGAGGCCCAGAGGTATACTTTACCCAAGGTCATACAGCCAGTAAATAATAGATCCAAATTCAGCATTCTTTCTTCTTTGTCTTCAAGAGGACCCTCAAGGCAAGGTCACTAGCTATGCCACCCTCATTAGATTAAAAGGCCCTGAAGAGTTTGTAGACATCTAGGCAGGTCACTGCTTCTCTATGGGCCTCAGCTTCTTCAAATATAAAATAAAGGAGGGGGCTAGATGGTCCTTGACCCCTCCTTCTCCATTTTCTAGGGTTGTATTTTATAAGGTCTGTGCTGGAGCTAACATACAAGAATCCTAGCTGGTTGTAATATTCTTTGGTTCTATGATTTCAGGGCCCTACCAGTTCTGACATCCCCTGTTCTGAGGCCCCTCCCCAGCTCTAACATCACCTGTTCTAAGGCCCTTCCCAGCCCTGACATCCCCTGTTCTAGGGCCCTCCCAGCTCTGACATTCCCTGTTCTCAGGCCCCTTCCAGCCCTGACATGCCCTATTCTAAGCTCCCTCCCAGCCCTGACATCCCCTGTTCTAAGGCCCCTCCCAGCCCTGACATCCCCTGTTCTAAGGCCCCTCCCAGCTCTGCCATCCCCTGTTCTAAGGCCCTCCCAGGTCTGATATTCTTTCCTAAACTCCACCCCACAAACAGTAATTATGACATTTTCTCTTTTATGATTATCTCCCAGGTACTCCATGAGCTGCACACTTTGGCAGGGGGTGGGGGGGAGGGGGAGAAAAGTGGGAGAAGGAATTGGGGAAAGGGATCCAGGAAGATAGGCTGGCCTGACCACAGAACTGTAATGATGTGCTCCCTCATTCCAGACCCCTACAGAATTACTTTTCCTCATGGAGCCCAATGGCTCAAGCATTAAGAGGATGGTTCTTTTCAATTTGCATGATTTAAGTGCCTACTATGTGTAGATCCTGTGATGTTCATGGCCTATCATTAGCCGAATCTGCACCTGGAAACGCCTCCCAGGAGTGATAGAACTGCTCAAATCTGCCCATACACTTGAGTCAAGCACGTCTTGTGAGTCATAAATAAATGCATTTGGTCCAGACTTTGGTTGTGATCAATGACCAATTGATTCTCATCCGACATATGCAGAGATGGATTAGCGGGGCAGAGAGCCAAGGGCGAGAGATAGAGAAAAGGCAAAGACATGAAAAGGAATAAGGATCAAGGTTCCTAGATCAAAAGCACAAAGGAACCTCCGAGGCCATTTTAATGTGATGTCCTTATTTTGCAAATGAGAAAACAAGAGAAGTGTGGAAGCTCTGGCTTGTCTGA
This sequence comes from Gymnobelideus leadbeateri, assembly GCA_011680675.1. Taxonomy (NCBI): domain Eukaryota; kingdom Metazoa; phylum Chordata; class Mammalia; order Diprotodontia; family Petauridae; genus Gymnobelideus; species Gymnobelideus leadbeateri. The sequence continues at coordinate 355,743 of WOXC01011884.1, forward strand.
GGTCTCATAGACTATAAATCTCAAGAGGCAGGATTGGGATCCAGAGCAGGATCCCCAGTTCCAGAGCTAAGATTCTTTCCATTGTACCCTGTTGAGATTTCCATCCCTGGAAGGTCCAATACCCAGAAGTAAATATTTGCTAAGGATCCAAGAGAAGCCAAGAGGTAAGGAGCCAGATCAAAATCAGAAATCAATATGGCCCAGTGGGAAGCCAAGTACCTGTGACGGTGAGAGCCTGTCGGTCCTAGGGGACCTAGTATCTCATTTTGCACATAATTAGCATCTGATCAATAGATCTTTGGTGATGAATCCTATTCCCAGGCCCACCATTGACTATCTGGATGACCCTTCTCAGCCTCAGTGGCCATGATCATATAGAACCCTGCATGACACATTCCTTAGGACCTCCCCAGTTCTCAGATCCATGAGCCACAGAAACCAAAGAGACTTGACCAAGGGAGCTTATCACTAGTTAGGCAGGTAATCAGGGCAGAAACCACAAAGAGACTTTGAAGTGAAAGGAATTCTTGCCCAGTCAGAAACTCATTTATATGCTTAGGAGCTTAGGAGCTTAGGAGCCCAGAGTAGTATGAAGGTAGACCAGAGTGAGGATGGAGAGGGACATCACATTGGAAGGAAGTAGCAAAGGCAAGATTCAAACCCAGACCTTCCAGGTCCCACATCAGTGCTCATTCTACCCTACCATCCCCATAAGTTTGACCTCATAGTATGGAACTCTGACTCTGAATGATCCCAAGATGAACCATACCCTTCATCCCTCTCCTCCCCAAAGACAGCCAGCTACCATCACACCATCCAGAGACCCATATTTCTTGGCCCATGCTACACAGCTTGAAGACAATGTGAATAAGAATCATTTTCTTGCTCACACTTCAAAGGCCTCCTGGAGATAAGTGGGATGTGCCGACTTTCTCGGAAAGGAAGCCCATCAGTTACCTGTCATCACTAGGACAGGAGTCTACATCTTCCAGGGCAGCCTGCAGATCGGCAATTCGCCGGATGGATACGTCGAGGTCAGCCTGTAATGTCAGCTTCACTGCCAGGAGCTCCTCCACATGCTTCTCCTGCAAGACAGAGATGCCACGAGTTGGCAGTTGCTTAAATATTTTATTTCTACCTTTTCTGTTTACTGTCGTCTTCATTTCCCAATAGGTCCTTCCCCTTTTGCCCAGCCAGAGAACCATCCCGTCTAGTAAATAAAAGGAAAAAGGAAAGAGAAAAAATCATCAAAACAATCAAAGTATCAACCAAGACTGGTATTCTAGAAGGTGCTTCACACCTGAAGTCCCCAGCTCTGCACCTAAGGGAAGGGAATTTCTCTCCTTATTCTGGGGCCAAGCTTAGTCACTGTAATTACAGAGCATTGCTGTAATTTTTGTGATTCATTCTGTACTCTCCATTGACATTGTTGTAGCCTTTGTATATATATATATATATATATATATATATATATATAGTTTTCCTGATTCTACTTACTTCACTCTGTACCAATTAATCATTTTTTCCCATGCTTCCTAGAACTGGACACAGATATCATTTCTTATGGCATAGTGGTGGTTCGTTGCATCCAGGTGACATAATTTCTTCAGCCATTTCCAAATTCATTAGATTATGGATTTAGAGCTGGAAGGGTCTTTAGAATATATCAGGTTCAACACCCTCATTTTACATATGAGGAAACTGAGGCACAGAGAGGTCAAAAGATTTGCCAAAGGTTACACAGTTAGTCAATGTCTGAAGAAGGATGTGAATTCAGGATTCTTAATGTACCACACTTTATCTGCTTGTTTCTAGTTCTTTGTAAACATGGATAGCCTGCAGCACCAGGCCAGGAAAATGAATGGCTTCCATATGAATTGTCTTAGGGAGATTCTGAAGATCACTGGGCGGGATAAGGTACCAGACACTGAGATCCTTACTCGAACTAAACTGCCAAGCATTCAAACTCTGCTTCAGAGAGCGCAACTCCCATGGGCTGGCCACGTTGTTTGAATGTAAAATGTATGCTTGCCAAAAAAACTGTTTTATGGAGAACTCACACAGGGCAAGCATTTACATGTTGGTAAGAAGAAGTGATACAAGGACACTCTCAAGGTCTCTCTGAAGAACTTTGGAATTGATTGTGTGAAATGGGAGATACTGGCACAGGACCACTCAGCATGGTGTGCCTTCATCAGAGAAAGTGCTGTGCTCTACGACTAAAGCAGAATTGAAACAACTCAGAGGAAACACAGGATGTGCAAATGTGGAGAATTCACCCCAAATGTTCCCATGGATTGACTAGTTGTGCCCAACCTGTGAGACAGCATTCGAGCTTATCTTGGTCTGATCAGTCACATTTGGACACATTGAAACCTGACTTTAGCATAGCGATGCCATTCTGGTCTTCTTGGAGAACAATGGACCACAACCAACCAACCAAGCTCTTTGGTATTACAACATGTGCTGCTGAGAGAAATGATTATTAATAGCCAATGATTTGGGGAGATCCAGAACTCACCCCTTTTTCTAAAGTCCTTATTTCCTAAGTTCAGTCTCTTGAAGGACATTTCTGATCATGAAATTGGACTAACCTTCTAAACAGTCTTGTTCACATCTCACTCAGGTGGGGAAGCCATTGTTCTCTCCTCATGTTTGTGTGGGGATAAATTCTTTGACTAGATTGCCCAAGACTGGGGGTAATTTAAAAATAAATGACATAATCAAAGTCTGTTTGAATAGTAATTGTAATATTCATTCTCTCATTAATTGTTAACCAATCAGAGTTGATTGCCACCTGTGGGGACACTCCTCTTTTAGTGGACATATAAGCCATTGACCCACTGCCATGACATCTAACAAAGAGATGGCCAAATGACCACCCTTTTATTAAAACACTGAAATTAATAATAAAATGGTTAAATTACCCAGGAGTTATGTTTCTTGAACCTTAAGTTTGAGAACCTTACATAAGGCTATACATATTTTGTATATGTGAGGGAGATTTTGTAACCACAAGAAAGCATGCTAGAGTTCCCTGAAGGCCTGGACCATGCCAAGGCCACAAAGATGCTGGGGAGCATTCTCTGGATGGTCCCAGAGAAGACTACCCAAGTGGGTGGCCCCAAGCAAAGGTGGACCACTCCCTTTCTGCAGATATTTCTCATCCCACCCTTCTCTGTTGTAATGAGTAGGACAGGAAGAGTGGGGCCTCACCTTATCTGAACTTCCATCCCACAATGCACTGCTCTGGTGACACTAACCACACCCTCCTCCATCTTGAAGCAACTTCTGCACATGAAAGGCAGGGCAGACCACCTGTTTATCTTTGTGTCTCCCTAGTACCCAGGATGTGCTAAGTGCTAAAAACATGACTGCTGAATTGGCATTGATATTGGCATTGATGAAACCTACCTACTGATGAAAGCTACCATATTCTGGGGCAGAGTGGAGGTTTCCCTCTCGTTGGAGGCCTTCAAGTAGAGAATGGATGACCCTTTGTGGGGAAAGTTATAGAAAATGTTCTTGTTGACATATAGACTAGACAAATGCCCCAAGAAAGAGTACTGTCTCTGGAGTCAGAGGCCCTGAGTTCAAATCCTGCCTCTGATCTCTTGTATCTGTCACTTGGGAGAATCCCTTTGTTTCCCAGTGCTTAAGTTTCCTCATCTGTAAAAGGAGGGGACTGGGCTAGATATCTTCTGACCTCTCTTCCTCCTCAAGATCTACAATCCTAGGACCTCTAGCATCTTTTCCAACTCCAAGGTTCTATAATCCAAGCAGAAGAGAGAAGTCCAAAGTGAATTTTATTTACCCATTCAGAAGCAGCAGAACAAAATTAAAACTTTCCCAAGAAAAACCAAAGCCCTCATCCTAATTCCAGTCCATATCAAGGCCCAGAGTATCCCTCAACCCAGCCTCAGGTCTTTGAAGTTAGAGCTTTCAATTGTAGCAGGGTGGCAGCTCAGACAGCTTGGAGCCTCAGGCTGTTGCTGGAACTTGGTGCCACATTCACAGAAAGGGTTTTCTGGTGACTGCAATGTATTCACTAGGCAATTGACTGCCGTTACCAAGGAGAGGGAGCATCAGCATTTTGAAAACTAAGAAACATTCCTTGTTTGTAACATCCCGGGATTTCAGAATCTCTGCACTGGAAATGGCTTCAGAGACCATCCAGGGGAACCCAGCCCTAAATAAGCATCTCTTCTTGGGATGTGGACCCCTGTCCTAGTGATGACAGGTAACCAAGGGGCTTCCTTTCCCAGAAGATCATGAACCTGAGTGCTCATCCCATCTGTATCTCAAACTTTCCCTGGGGAGGGGAAACATTACCTCCCATGTGGCATTGTATCACATTTGAGGATTAGCTCTTATTTTCAGGAACTCCTCTCTACATCAAGCCTAAATATGCTTCTTTGTGATTGAAACTTCGATCTCCAAGATTATTAGCGATCTCTTGAGTGTTGTGTCTGAGGCTATCGTCCACTGAAGCTGAAACAATCTGTATTCAATTACCTGTGTCCCTTCCATTTCTGCATTCCATATTCTAGGCTCCCATCCTAGTCTGACATTCCCTGTTCTGTGTTCAAAGTTTTGTGTTCTAAGTTCTTTCCAGCCTTGACATTTGGTAATCTATTATTCTTCCCAGGAAAGGGTTTCAGACTGACTGACCATACAAGTATGAGAGAAGAGCCACAGACAAAAACTGTGACAGCAACTGACAATTACTGTGTTGTATGCAAAAAGACTGCTCCTTTGAAAGACAGTTTCAGTGTGAGACTGAAGAGTCACATTCCCTTTACTGGATGTAATGACCATCAGGCGCATTGCCTTCCAACACAGAAGGTGAGGAAATATTCATACAGTTCGCTCTCAATTACCTGAACAAACAGAAACTGTCTTAAGGCATGGGATGAGCAATCCTACAGAGCAGATGACTCCCTCTAAATTGCTTAAGGCTTGAGAATGCAATATTTCTTTTCTTTTCTTTTTTCAGTACAGGGGGCACTATTTACTTTCCTAAATGTCTAACTCAGGCTAATATATCAAATAAGCATGCTCTAGTCTTATCCTAAACAGCTAATGCTAAAGAAAGCACCTCTGAATTATGGTGACAGAGGTAGGAGGCAACCAGTCTGTGCCTTCAGATTTGTGTGGGTAAGCCACGTTTAGATCACTGAGAGGTGGTGACATATATCATTCCAAAGTCATAGAAAATTAAGAATTGGAAGCGATCTGAGATGTTACCTAGTCTATCCTCCTACTCAATGAAAAACCCTCTCATCTACACCCTTGGGAGATGGTTACCTAAGCTCTGCTTGAACATTTTCAGTGACAGGGAGCTCACCACCCCTCAGGGCAGCCAAGTCCAATGTTGGACAGCTGCTATTTTTTATATTGAGCTAAAACCCAGTTTTCCTAATAACTTCTACCCATTTTGGTGGGTGCCATCACTAATCATCTTGACCTATATCTTGCCACTGGACTCTAATAATTCTGGAAGAGAGAGTGAGGCTGATATCTCTGCACAGTTCTGCCTCACTTAAATCCAATCCACTTTCAAGTCAAGATATCACCCTCCTGATGTCATTGGTCCTCTTCAAGAACAAAGGATCAGCAACAACAACAACCCAATGGTATTAGTTGTAAGGTTGTCATACATGGCCTGGCATTCATGGGACCTCAATTACAATCCCAAGGGGAAGTCACTGGGGCAAAGTCATTTCATCTCTTTTGGTCTCAGTCTCCTCCTTTGTAAAATGAAAGTCCTAGACTTCATGACTCCTGAGGGTCTACCTGGATCTAAGAGTGTCTTATAAGAAAGTTATCATGTCTCTGTATTGCCTGCCACCAAGTATAATACCTTGAACAAAATAGGTATGTAAGGGGCAGCTAGGTGGTGCAGTGAATAAAGCACTGGCCCTGGAGTCAGGAGGACCTGAGTTCAAATCCAGCCTCAGACACTAGACACTAGCTGTGTGACCTTGGGCAAGTCATTTAACCCCAATTGCCTTGCCTTCCCCACTCCAAAAATAGCTATGTGATTGATGCTCATTGGACTCAATCAATTAATAAGCATTTAGTAAGAACCTACTATGTGACAGGTGAGAGGTCACATGGAATGGTGGCTAGAAAGCCAGCCTCTAAGTCAAGAACTATGGGTTCAGGTCCTATCTCTGACACATCCTTACTTACACAACCTTGGGCAGGTGCCTCTCAGGGCTCCAGGCAACTAAGACTCTAAGACTGACTTGTATGTGTTCTCACTGATGACATCCAAAGTCCAAGTCATTGTTTCATGTAAACACAATACACTTTCATTAATCCCTCTTACCAAGTCCCCTCCTGGTCCCCTTGGCTTCCTTTGTCCTTTAGCAGGCCTTTTAGAACAGATGCTGATCTGTATTGAGGGGTTACTTCTCCAGCAAAGCAACAGAAACCACACACCAATGAAATAATGGGTCTGGTTGAAAAAATAAAAGTTCCAGGCACTGTGCTAGGGTGGGGGAATACAAAGACAATCCCTCCCTTCTGTTCTCCAGGTCTTCCCTCTTTGGGTAGCTACAAATTCCCCACTTACTATGGAAAGAAGACTGGATGTCAGTTGCCTTGGGGGAAAGATGGAGGCTTAGGAGAAAGGACTGAGGTATCTGAAGAGGAGGCCAGAGGTAGAAGAGGGGGGGAAGAGTCTCTGTCTATGACTGACTCTTCTCTGTCCAATGGGAAGCTGCAGGCAGTGGCTGAGGCTAATCCATCAGTCACGTTATTTACCTTAGGAATTGTCAGCCATCTCATAAGGGACCAGAAATCTTTGCTCTCTCCCAGCATCCTAACCCTCCAGCCTTAATTTGATCTTGCTTCCATTCAAAAGGAGGGAGGAAGAGGGGGAGGGAGGGAGGGAAGGAGGGAGGGAAGGAGGGAGAGAGAGAGAGAGAGAGAGAGAGAGAGAGAGAGAGAGAGAGAGAAGGAGAAGAAAGGGAGATACAAAGAGAGGGAGAAGAAAGAGGGAGAGAGAGACAGAGAAAGAAGAGAGACAGAGAAGGAGACAGAGACAGAGAGGGGGAGAGAGAGGAGGGAGAAAAGGAGATACAAAGAGAGAGAGAAGAGAGAGAAGGGGGAGAGAATGGAAGAGAGAGAGAGAGAGAGAGAGAGAGAGAGAGAGAGAGAGAGAGAGAGAGAGAGAGCGCAAGCAGGCAGTAGCAGCCACAGTGAGCATCTGAAGCTCCATGAGGGCCAAGCCTGGCAGGAGGGGAGAGGTGAGCAGGGCTTCTGCAAATTTTGCCTGATTGAAGTTGCCAGCTGTAAAATTCCCATCTCGGCGGTGACAAGGTGAGAGATGATTTGCAGCTCAGGCAGCGACAGGCCTTCACACAGGAGCCAGCCTGGCTGTCAGAGCCCATAATGAAAGCTACAGAATCACAGGGCAAGCTGGCCTTAGGGGAATAATGGTGAAGTTCATAAAAACATGCAAAGAGTATTTGGCCTCAGACTGCCCAGAAGGCTGCTGGCTTGGGGAGTCTGACCATGTGGCCATTAAAAGCCTTGGCCAAAATTAACCCGATTCTTGGACCAACAGACCCTCTGGCTTCCTGGAGTTTCAGCAAGGAGATGTTTCAGAAACTTTGACTCAGTTTTTCTCAATGGAGATTAACTTAGTTATCCAAGAGAGAAGGCCATAGGCTGGGGCAAAAAAATCTCAAGATGACAAAAAGCAGTAGTTGACCATCCATTACTATTAATACTCCCAGAGGACAGCTAACTAGGAAGACCTGGTGTGCGGACAGTCCTTCAGCTAAAGTCACCTCTCCATTACCTAGTGTTGTTGTTATTGTTAAGTTGTTTTCAGTTGTAAGTGACTCTTTGAGGCTCCATCTGGGATTTTCTTAGCAGACATACTAGAAGGGCTTGCCATTTCCTTCTCCAGCTCACTTTACAGATGAAGAAACTGAGTCAAACAGGGTGAAGTGACTTGCCCAGGGTCACACAGGTAGGAAGTGTCTGAGGCCAGATTTGAACTCAGGTTTTCCTGACTCCAGGCCTGGTGCTCTGTCTACATTGCTTCCTAGCTGTCCTAATTATCTAGTAAGAGGGGGTCATAGGTCTAAATCTGGAAGGCACCTCAGAGACCATCTATTGAAATTCCTTCATTTTATGCACAAGAAAACTAATGGTTAGGAAGTTTTTAAGTGGCTTGTCCATAGTCACAAAGCTGAGATTTGAACCTATGTCCTTCAACTCCAAGACCACTTGTTGGGTTACCCAAGATCCTTTACTCTAATCAAACAACATACCAAAAAACTACTTTATAGAGTTAGACAAAATAGTGACAAAATTTATTTGGAAGAACAAACAGTCTAGAATATCAAGGGAATTAATGAAAAGAAATGCTAGGGAAGGTGGACTGGCCATGCCAGATTTTAATCTGTATTATACAGCAGCAGTCATCAAAGCTGCTTGGTACTGTCAGAGGAGTAGAGTAGTGGATCCATGGAATAGATTGGGTGCACGAGATCCAGCAGTTAATGAGTGTAGTAATCTATTGTTTGATAAACCCAAAGACACCAGTTTTGGGGATAAGAATGCACTATTTGACAAAAACTGCTGGGAAAACTGGAATACAGTAACGGCAGAAACTGGGCATAGACCATTATCTAACATCATATAACAAAATCAAGTCTAAATGGGTGCATGATCTAGGTATAAAGGATGATACTGTAAGCAATCTGGGAAAGCAAGAAATAGTTTACCTGTCAGATTTGTGGAGAGGGAAAGACTTTAGGACCAAACAAGAATTAGAAAGCATTTTAAAATGCAAAATGGATAATTTTGATTATATTAAATTGAAAAGCTTCTGTACAAACAAAGTCAATGTAACCAAGATCAAGAGGGAGGTGGGAAATTGGGAAAGAATTTTTACAACCTATGACTCTAATAAAGGACTCATTTCTAAAATATACAGAGAAATGAGTCAAATCTATAAGAATACAAGTCATTCCCCAATTGATAAATGGTCAAAGGATAAGAACAGGCAGTTTTCAGAGAAAGAAATTAAAGATATCTATAAGCATATGAATAAATGCTCTAAATCACAATTGATTAGAGAAATGCAAATCAAAACAACTCTGAGGTACCACATCTCTCCAGTCAGATTGGCTAAGATGACAAAACAAGAAAATGACAAATGTTGGAGAGGATGTGGGCAAATTGGAACACTAATGCATTGCTGGTGGAGTTGTGAACTTATCCAACCATTCTGGAGAGCAATCTGGAATTATGCCCAAAGGGCTATAAATAATTTCATACCATTCTGGGGTGGTGGGTAGGGGAAAAATGGGGAAAAATTGTAACTCAAAATCTGGTGGAAATGAATGATGTAAAACAGAAGTTAATAAAGCATTTGTTAAAAAATTAATAATTTCATACCCTTTGACCCAGTAATACCACTTCTAGGGTTATATCCCAAAGAGATCATAGAAGAGGGAGGAAGACCCATATGTACAAAAATATTTATAGTAGCTCTTTTCATGGTTGCAAAGAATTGGAAATTAAAGGGGTGCCCATCAATTGGGCAATGGCTAAACAAGTTGTGGTATATGCATGTAATAGCATATTATTGTGCTATAAGAAATGAGGAGGAGACAGTTTTCATATTTACCTGGAGAGGCTTATACAAACTGATGCTGAGTGAGAAGAGTAGAACCAGGAGAAATTTGTATACAATCACAGACACAACATATGTGTGATGACCAACTATGACAGACTGGACTCTTCTCAGCAATGCAGTGATATAAGCCAATCCGGAAAGACTCATGAAGGAGAGAGATGCGACATCCAGAGAAATAACTAGAAAGAACTGAGCTTGAATCCTGATGGAAGAAAACTAATTGATCTTTTTCTTTTCGTTGTTTGGTTTTATTTCTTCTTTACCATTTTTCATCCCACCTAGTACAACACTCCATTGTAACTTGACTAATGTCTATTGTGAAAATATTTGCAGATCCTATACTGGACTATACCATCGTGGGGGTGGGGGAAAGGAGGGAAGGGAAATTTGAAACTCAAGGAACTATGGAATTGAATTTTGTGAACTAAAAATAAACAAATAAAATTTTAAAAAGATCCTTTACTCTATCATTTCCCCTGCTGCCCCCTTTTTGGACATTCTCCAGGTACTTACACAGACTGATTGGAAGGTGGCAGTGCCTTTGGAAACTTTTGAGGAGAGAGATACAAGGAGAAGTTGAAAAAGTCCTATGGTGCTGTTTGTATCTAAAATATATAGCACAGCTCTTTGTTTACTGCCTAGCCAATATTTGGTTCCAATCAGGCTTCAGTTGTGAGGAGAGAGATGTGTGCCCACTGTTACTTCTGGGTCTCGATGTAAGCCACACAGTGTGCTAGGATATTGACTATTCCTGATTTATATTAACAGTCTGTTTTTAATCTACCTTTCCACTATATGTGTGTGTATGTATATATATGTGTGTGTGTGTGTGTATGTATATATACATACACACATACATATATATGTATATATACATATACATATATATGTATATATACATATATATACATATATATGTATATATATGTATATGTATATATATATATATATATACATATATATATATATATATAGCACCAACTCTCTTTTGGACATTCAAGTTGGATATCCCATGGGCATCTCAATCTCAACATGTGCAAAACAGAACTCATTATCTTTTCCTCAAAATCCTTCCCCTTCCAAATTTTCTTAGTAATGTGGAGGGCATCACCATGCCCACCGTCCTCCAGGCTCACCACCTAGGTATCATCTTTGACGTCTCATTATTTCCCCCCTCCTATACCCAATCCCATGCCCACCCTGTTGCTGTCTTGTCATTTCTACCTTCATGCCATCTTTTTTATATTTCCCCTTCTTCCCATTCACACAGACACTATAATAGCAAGGTGCTCATCACCTTACATCTGGACCACTGCCACAGCTTGCTGGCTGTTCCCTGCTTTAAATCCTACTCTTTACTATTTTGTCTTTTATTCAGCTGTAAAAGTGATTTCCTTAAAGTGTAGGCCTGTCCATGTCACCTCTCTACTCTATAAACTCCAATGGCTCCCTATTATCTCTGGGATAAAATATGAAAACCTCTGTTTGGCATTTAAAACCCCTCACAACATTCCCCCCTTATATCTTTTCAGTCCTCTTACATCATTCTCCATTCCACACACTCTGTGGTCCAGTACACAGGGCTCTTCCCTATTCTTCAAACATGACACTCCATCTTCTGAGCCTGGGTCTTTGCATCGGCTGTCCTCCATGCCTGGAATGCTACCCCTCATCAACTATACCTGTTGGCTTTCCTGGCTTTCTTCACTCAGTCAATCAACAAATATTTATTAAACACTTACTATGTGGAAAGCAGTGTGCTAAGGCACTCAGAGCAAAATCCAGTTTCCGCAAGAGGCCTTTAATCTCCACACCCAGCTCATGCTGCTTGGAGATTACCTTCTGTCCCTCTGTACACACCTGGTAGGTACAGAGTTGTTTGAATATTGTCTCTTTATTAGAATGTGAACACTTGAAGAGCACATTTTTGGCCTTCTGTGTCCCCAGAACTCAGGACAGTGCCAGGCACATAGTAAGCATTTAATAAATGCTCCTTAACTGATCTTAGTTTGAGGGTGACCTGTATGCTTATGTGACCTATGTGCTATGATTTCAGGCTTGCCGTCTGCCAATAGCTTCTCCACTGTCCTGGCATATGACTAGTTTGGCATTCCTTTGGGTTACGGTGATGAGATAATGGAAGCATCTCAGGCTTAGGGGTCAGGAGGCCCAAATTCTAGCTCTGTTAACATCAGTTTTAGCGATATTGGATAGGGCACTTCCCTTCTCTGGGTCTCAGTTTTCCCATATGTATAATTCTGATAAGTTTCCTCCAGTTCGAACATTCTATGTCTTTAAGACTTCTGTTAAAAAATTCAAATAGTTTGGGAAATGGTAATATATTAGACCATTATTATCTATTAAAAATAAAACAGGGTAGGTTATCTAAAAATAAGGACAGGGAAGAGATGCACTTGTCACATAGTGAGGTAAAGGACAAATTTGTAGAGAGATGATCTGCTCCACCGATATTCAAGGGATGCCAAGTAAATTTGAGGAGGGCCCCAGGAAGTTGTGATCCCTTGTGATGAACTTATGGGAGAAGAGGAGCAGGTACAGAATCACACAAGATGGGAAGGCATAGGAAAGCTTGCAATCTGCATCCTGGAGGAAATACCCACAATGGGGAGAGAAGAGATCCATTGAAGCACTTGGAGTTTGATGATATGATGGGAGATATAGCACAGTATCTGATGCATACTAAGGGCCTAATAAATGTTTATTGGGTTGAATTGGATTGGTTTATGGTATCAGGGAATGGATTTTTATTTCATCATATTTTGATAGGAGGGAAGACATGCTTGGGTGACCTTGAATTTGAGGCTGAGAAATAGTGTTCAGGATCCCTGGGGGTCATGCCTGGCCACATGGCTACTGGCACAAAAGGAAGACAGACAGATAGCAGACATCACAGCCATCATAATTCCATCCAGGACCTGTGCTGGATGAGATCAAGAGCTTATTTTTATATCTTGAATCTCCCATTTTAACAGCATTCCATAATCCTTTTTCTAGCATCTTCCCTTTATCCTGGTTCCCATCACCTCCACTTCCCAGTCCCATGGGAACACTCACTAAAGGTGAGATGAAATTCATTGGAAGAATCCTGAGCAAAAGAGTAAGCAATCAGCAGCCAATCAAGCAAACAGACTCCTTCAAAACTTCCACTCAACAAACAGATGAAAACAGCTGATTACAGATGTAAACCATTAAGCAAAATAGAGTCAACATACACCATACACAAAACTAGTGCCCTCGGCATGCTGATAAGGAGAGGGAACAGACCCAGGGGAGGTTTCGGCACCAGGGAGAGCGGCCAGCAATACTATGAATAACTGCCTCATAGAACCAGGGATGAAAAGGATCCCAAAGACCATCTAGTTCAACTGCCTCACTTTACAGATGATTCAGGGAAGTTAAATGAGTTATCCAAGGTCATGCAAGAAGAATGGGAAATGGAATTTGAACTAAGGTTTTCTGATATAGGAGCAGCTAGGTGGCAAAGTGGATAGAGCTCCAGGTCTGGATTCGATAAGACCCAAGTTTAAATCTGGCTTCTGACACTTACTATCTGTGTGACTCTGGGCAAGTCACGTCACCCTGTTTCCCTCAGTTTCCTCTTCTGTGAAATTAACTGGAGAAGGAAATGACAGTCCACTGCAGTATCTCTGCCAAGAAAACTCCAAAACAAAGAGCCAGATATAACTAAAAAATGACTAAACAATGACAACAAAATCTGACTCCAGAGTTCCAGGCTGCCTTCTAAATAATATTCTTTAAAGGCTCTGGTGGGAAGAAGGGGTTAGTACTTCCAAATAGCACAAGATCATAGGTTTAAAGCCAGAAAAGATCTTGGAGATGACTTAGTCCAACCTCTTCATTTTACAGATGAAGAAACTGAAGTCCACAGGGCAGAAATTATTTTCCCAAGGTGACATTTATAGTAAACAGCAGAACAAAGATTTGGACGCAGTCCCTCCAACCTGAAATCCAGTGCTCTTTCAACAATGGTTTTCCAAAGTCCTGGCTCCCTTCCTTCACTGATAAAATAAAGTGACCTGATAAATTTGTAAATAAGAATGTTAAATGCATAGAATAATTACCATACAATAATATATACAATGGCAAATTTTATTATTAACATTGGGAGTGGGCAAATTGCCTTTCTATTTCTTGTTAAACTAGACCCTTCCCCTTTTTCTTTAGCAATCTGGAACATCATGAACCAGCCTAATTAAGGGGAAAATAACTTGAAAGGCGTGATTTCCATAAATTAGCATAAGGCTCTGAAGTTGAGAGGCACTGTGGGGAAATGGAGAAAATAGAAGACTGAGAGTCAGGAAAACCTGGATTCCAATATGGCCTCTGATATTTATGAGCATGGTGACTATGATCAGGTCACTTAGTCTTTGTCAGACTCAGTTGCCTCATATGCAAACAGATATGACCATGATGATGACAATAATGATAGTTGGCATTTATAGAGCACTTGAAATCTGCAGAGTGCTTACCTATCATCTTCCTTGACCTTCACAACATTTTAGAGGTAGCTACTATTGTTAACCCCATTTTATTATAATATTCACCTAATGGAGTTGTCATGAGGGTTAGAAGAAACTAAGTCAATCAAGTGCTTGGAATTATGGAGAAAGAGTTGGCCTTGAAACCAGGAAGTTTCAAATTCTGAGTTCAAATTCTACCTCAGATGCCTACTTGACCCTGGGCAAGTCACTTTACTCCCAAGTGTCCCAGGAAACTCCTTAAATTTCAAGGAAGGTACCAGCTTACGTGGTAAAAGGAATTCCCCATACCAATGAAATCCCTCTTTAAAAATGTGACAGAAGTAGCTGTGTGACCTTGGGCAAGTCACTTAAGCCCAATTGCCTTGCCTTTCCCCCTCAAAAAAAAAAAAAACTATGAGAGAAGAAGGTGGAGGATAAAAGATAATGGGAAGGGGGAGGAGTATAAAGAGCAGGAAGAGGAGGAGTCTTCCAATCCATTGTCTGATCTAGAAAAAGGGCATTGTCCATGTATCCTTGACAGATGGGTGGACACTTCCAGAGATGAGAACTTTTGCCCATCCTTGCCATTGTAGAGCTGACTTCACCTCCAGATGTCATGCTAATAGTTGGATTAATTGGTCCTTGTAATTGAAGCTGAATATAATTAATGATACAGTAAATTAATTATCAATTATATCATTAAAGGCATAATCCCTTTCATATACTCTACAATACAGGCAACCCAACTATTCTCCTACATTCTCTTGCCTTTGTGTATTTGTGAAGTCTGAACCCCACCCCACCATAACCTGGAATGGGGAATGGAATATTGTCTGCCCATTCAATTCAACAATTCTTCCAATAACATAGGAGGGTGGGCAAGTTCCCCAAGCCAGAGATTCAGGGGGCCTTGGTTTGGGCCCTGCCTCCAATTCTAATTCATAATGTAATCCTAGGCAGTAATTTTCTCTCTCTGGGCCTCAGTTTGCCATTTCCAACAGGAAAGGGTAAGAGATGGCCCCATTTCTGATAGTCTATGATCTAAAACCCATTCCAGATCAAACACTCTGTATTCTAACTCCCATCCCAATCAATCGACGAACAGCCATTTGTTAGGGACCTACTCTGTGCCCAACACTATGGTAGCATTGGGGATATAATGAGAAGGACAAAACGACTGTTTTGCTACTTGAAGAGCTTATATTCAATCTATCCTAGCCAGCTCCTGTATTTGGCCTTTATATACTTTATAAATACTTTGTGTACTTTATAAATGTTTTATATACTTTGTAAAAGGTTTCTCTTTGACAGTCATAAGGTCTTTCCCACCCTTGATGCTCCATTTTCTAAGATATTCCCCCCCATACCCACATTCCTCAACATTCAGTGCTCAATAGTCTAAAGCACCTCCAAGGTCTGGCATTCTGGAGACAGCTAGGTGATGAAATGGACACACCACCAGGATGGAGTCTGGAAGCCCTGAGATCAAATCATGCCCGAGGCACTAGCTGTGTAACCCTGGGCAAGTCTTTTAAACTGTTTGCCTCAGTTTACTTGTCTGTAAAATGAAAATAATAATAATACCTTTCTGGGTTGTTGTGAGAAATAAGTGAAATAATAATTGTAAACTGCTTAGCATAGCACCTGGCACATAGTAAGTGCTATATAAATGTTACTATATAAATATTACTATTAACCGTTATAAGACAATTCCCAGCTCTTACATTCTCTCTTATAAGGCTCAACCCAGTTCTGTGAATTTAGGTTCTTAGAGAGTCAAACCAAAGAAAGAATTAGCATTGGCAGTGAGTTCCTCTTAACTCTGACATTCTCTGTTCTAATCAAAATCCAATTTAAGCCGTATTTTTGCACCTGCCACAGCCTTGGAAACAGAGGTTCAATACGGAGAAAGAGTGAACTTGATTGAGATGACATTTTATAGACCCTGTCTCTCCACTGACTTACATTGTTCCGTATGAACAGTTAAAACATCCTTGACCTAAATGATGACCCTGAAGTTCTTGCAAGAACCTAGAAGTGCCTTACTCATCATTTAAAAACCCAACAGTTTCCACTATGCTTATTCTCATCTGGATGAATTTCATGGCACTGGGATTCTTTGAAAATTGATAATCCAGGGGTGGCTAGGTGGCACAGTGAACAGAGCACTGGCCCTGGAGTCAGGAGGACCTGAGTTCAAATCCAGCCTCAGACACTTAACACTTACTAGCCATGTGACCTTGGGCAAGTTACTTAACCCCAATTGCCCTCCAAAAAGCAAAAGAAAAATGATAATTCATTTAGAGTACAGGTAGCATTGACTAGAAGCCCATGCCTCTTCTCGTGTGAATACCTTCTCGTCATTGAGGTATGATAGAATGAGTTACAGACTGTCAGTCAGGGGACTTGGGTTCTAATCCTATTTCTGCTCCTATCACCCTACCAAGGAATTTACTGCCCAATTGTACTGTCCATTTTGTCCCAATAGCTCTCTGGCTAAGTCATCTTTACACTGCCTCGAAATCTGTCTCTGTGTGACCTTGAATGAAACAAGTGCACTCCCCCGCTTTGGGTCTCAGTTCCCTCCTGTGTAAATTAGGAATTAGTTGATGGAGTACAACAGCTGGAGTTTGTAGTAGGCAGAGACATGGGATCAGATCTGACCTCTGACTCTCACTAGTTGTGTGATTATGGACAAGTAGCTTCCCTTCACTGGGAGTCTATCATCTTTGAGGTTCCTTCCTCTTCTAAAGCACAATGGTCTAGGTGGATATTTAATCTGGAGAAGAACTGGGGTGGGAGGAAACATGATCACCAACTTCAAGTGCCTAGCGGGTATAGAAGAGGGTGGAGATTGATTCTGTGGGGATTCATCAGCCAATGAGCTACTTGCCTCTGGAGGTGTTCCAAACTGAGGTTGGGTGACCACTTCTTAGTGACACAGTGGGAGAGAATCTGGGCTGGGCTGGGAGGTTGTGGCAGATGGTTTCTATGGCCCTTCCAACTTCCACATTTTACCGTATACTGGAAGAGCTCATTTGATCCCCATTCTAGAAACCTATATAAAACAATCCATCAGTCAATCAACAAGTGCCTACTATGTTCTAGGCCCTGTGCTAGGTCCTCAAGGATTTTCACCAAGCTTCAACAAATGCCACAGTTCAATAGCCCAATGTATACACAATCCCTTCTATAGCTTTCCAGAGAGATTTCACCCTTGACAGGGCTTTTTAGCCTGGGATCCTGTGAAACCATACACATTTACATATACACACACATGTACAGTGCATAATATGTATGTATGTGTGCATATATATACATATATGACTGTATATCAATAGAATTATTTTAACTTTGTAATCCTATGAATTTTATTTTATGCATTTAATAACATGATTCTGAGAAGTCTGGCTCCACCAGAGTGCCAGAGGATACAGACAAGGTAAGGAACCACTGGTCTTTTGCTGTTCAGTCATTTTCAGCTGTGTTCAACTCTTTGTGACCCCATTTGGGGTTTTCTTGGCACAGATCCTGAAGTGATTTGCCATTTCCTTCTCCAGCTCACTTTGCAGATGAAGAAACAGAGGCAAACAGGGTGAAGTGACTTGCCCAGGGTCACACAGCTAGAAGTGTCTGAAGCCAGATTTGAACTCAGGAAGATGAGTCTTCCTGACTCCAGGTCTAACATTCCATGCACTGTGATGCTGCCTAGCTGCACTAACCACTGGTTTACTGGAACGCATTTACTGTACTCATATTCACAATTCCACTCATTCCACAACAAATCAAAGTGTGGATGTGTTTGACTCTTCAATTAAATTGGACAAGCAGACATCATGTTCCTGCTTATGCATACATACTGAGCTGAGCTGGGCACAGGGGATGCCAGCATAGCACAAGCTCACAAGTCCCTGCCTTCAGGGAGCTCCACTCTACTAGTATGCTACAGTTTTTCACATGCATGTCCTGGGTGTTTGCTTTCACTCCTCTATCCTTGATATGGAGGAAAACACAATCCAGTGACATTTGCTCTCTTTCCCCTGGCAGTCCTTGAGCTGACCCTTCCCTTCCCCTTGCAGGCCAAGGTCTAGTAGAATGGCCCACTCTGCTGGCTCAATGCCAGGTGCTGACTTCACAGCCCCTGACAAGAAGCACTTGAGGAAAGCATCCGCTCCTTCTGCAGCCTCCAGGGGGCTCTGGGTTGGTCACCCACAAGGACTCTGGACAGCTCCATGTCCCTGATAGCTCGTGTGCTGCCTGCTACTCTCGTGTTCCTTCTCATCATAGCAAGGAGGAAACGGGTGGTGGGAAATATCAGTAAAGGGGGCGGGGGGAGAGAAGAGAAGTGGCTTCGATCCAAGGATCAAAGACTTAGCTCTGAAGGAGACCTTGGGAATCATCTAGTCCAATGCCCTCATTTTATAAACCAGGAAGGTGAGGTCCAGGAGGTCAAGCCAATCAGCCAAGGTTGCACAGGGTGTAGTAGGCATGGCCAGGATGTGAACCTAGACCTCTGTATTCCAAATTGAGCAGTCTCTCCTCTGTCTAACTTGCATGAGGCAAAGTAGAAATCTGGCATTCAGAGAGTCAATGATGAACCCAAAGGCAAGCTCAGAAATCATTATTCCCTGGAGGATTGCTCAGAAACTAGTGACCTAAATGGATGGGGACAGGGGAAAGGTCAGCAGGACCTAGTGAGCAGTGTGGAGCTAAAGCACACAAGGGGACATAGGTCTGAGTCAAAAATTAAAAAGGTAGGAACAAAGATGTGGATATAAGACCAAAGTAATTGGTCAGTGGAAGTCAGGAGAGCAGTCAGGAACCGGGAGAGCCCTAGAACCCCCTGGGGCTGGACATGATGGTGAGGTTAGCATTCAGAGCAGAGGCCAGGAATCAGATAAGGTAGACAGGCCATGAATGCAGGGAAGCAAAAGCAAAGTGACCTTGATTCTGAAGCACTTTGTCCTGCCATGGCAGGGAGCTGCTTAGGCCATTGCTTATGGGGCAGGGACCATGCAGAGCCTAGACCATCTTGATGTGCCTGGATCTGTAGGAGGAGGCAACTGTACCTGGCTGGAAGTAGGCCTACCTATGGGAGAATAAAGCCAACCCTGCCCCTGAAAGGCAACAGCAGGCTGAGATCATCTCTGAGAAGGTGAACACTCATACTAGCTCCCTCCTTGCTTGATGATCTAAGAGAAGTCCTTGGTTTTCCCCTAACCTCTGTTTCCCCCATGAAATGCAAGGGGTCACTTGTCTGAGTTACCAGACACGGTTACAAAAGTGCTCTAAACAGAGATACAACCTGAATACATTGCTGGTTTCAAAGATTCCCCTACTAAAAAGGAAACTGGCAATTTCCATATATTGAAGATTGTTTGCTCAGTTCCAATAGTTGAATTTGTAGACCACTATTCAGAAATACAGAAGCTCCAAATTGGACCAAGGATCCCCCTTGAGATACACCTTAACAAGTCTCCCTTCAGCCTCTTCTTAAAGGCCTCCACTGAGAGGGAAGTCATCATCCTCCCCTTCCCTTCCTTTGACTCCTCTAAACAGTCCAACTTTGGGACAGCTCTAATTATTAGGACTCCTCCTGCCCTCCTTATGACAAGCTTAAATCAATCTTTGCACTTTCCATCCATTATCCCTTGCTCTCCCTTCTGAGACTGAGCAGAACAAATTTAATCTCTCCTCCATAGGACAGGTCTTCAAATACTTAATGACAGCCACTATACACCTTCCCCCTCTTGGCTTAACACTACCCTCTCTCCCTACACATACCCAGTACCTTTGGCCAATTCTCACATAATGTGATTTTGAGGCCCTTCACCATTCTGGTTTTTCTTCCTCTCAGCTCTCCAGTTTATCAATATCCCTCCTAAAATGTGATCCTTCCCTCCAATATGGACTGCAATATTCCTAATGTGTGATCATGCCAGGGCAAGAAAGTGGCAAGATGGCCACTCTTCTAGTCTTGGGCACGATGACTATCTTCATGGCAACTAAGATTGCAGTAGCTTTTGGAACGCCACCTCACACTGCTTACTGGCTCCTGCTAAGCCTAGACCCAGTAAAATCTTCAGTTCATTCCAGACTGCTCCCAGACTCTGCATGCCTCTCACATCTTGTATTTGTGGAATCCATTGCTTGAACCTCAGTGAAAGACTTTATTTGTGTTTGTCTCTAATAGATTCCATTCTATTAGACTCAACCCAGTATTCTAGAATGTAAAGCCTTTTCTGCTCCCTGACCCTGTCACCTACTTTGCTGCCCACTCTTCCCCAGCTTTGCATCATCTACAAATTCCTTTAGCATTCCATGCATGCCACAGTTAGTAATGAAAGAATAGCCCAGATCTCTGGGGTACTTCACTAGGGACCTCCTTAAAAAGATGACATGGGATGAGTAATAGCTAATTTTTTGGAATACCCATTCAGTCAATTTCAAATTGACTTAACCATACTATTATTATTATCAGCACTTAGCCCATTGCCTGGCAAACAGTAGGTGTTTAATAAATGCTTATTAATGACTATCTAGCCTACATCTTTCCAACTTTTCTACGAGAATAGCAAGTGTAAGGAACTATGTCAAGCGCTTTGTTAAAATCAAGGTAGGTCTACAAATTCAACTATTGGAACTGAGCAAACAATCTTCAATATATGGGTACAAAAAATGAATGCTATGAAGTGACTCAATGAAGTGAAATCCATATTATTCTGAGGTGTAACTATGGGAACTATGGTCATTGGTTCCATCCCAATAGAAATATGCAGAGCGGGTTAGAATGATTCTCCTACTTCATGGGGGTCATTGGTGATTTTACATTAATTAGTGCCCAACTCTAGGTAGGAAGCATTCCCTTGAAGTACTTATGTAGGAACTAAGAGGGATGTCCAAAAGGGACATGACAGTTTAAATGAAAGTTACTTCATTTTCTTAAAAAAAAAAAAAAAAAAAACAACTCAGGGCAGATAGGTGGCGCAGTGAATAGAGCATGGGCCCTGGAGTCAGAAGGACCTGAGTTCAAATCCAACCACAGACACTTGACACACTTACTAGCCATGTGACCTTGGGCAAGTCACTTAACCCCAATTGCCCTGCCTTCCCCACTCCGCAAAAAACCCTTATTTTACTGATACCTTCTATTTTCATATCACTCTGATTTTTCAATATACCTTCTTCAATATCCAACCAGCCATACCAGATAATGAAAGAAGGAGAGGAGAAACTCAGTAAAATCAGTCAACACGTCAACTGTGGCTGAAGTATATTAAATATTTTGCAGCATTAAGCCCCCCAACTCTGAAAAGATAGGAAGGAGGGAGATAAAGATAGATGGATAGATGGATAGATAGATAGATAGATAGATAGATAGATAGATAGATAGATAGATAGATACATAGATACATAGATGATATAGATATAGATTTGGGGGGAGTGAGGCAATGGTCTTGCCCAAGGTCACACAATTAGTGTCAAGTGCCTGAGGTCACATCTGAACTCAGGTCTTCCTGACTCCAAATTCGGGTGTTCTACTCACTGTACCACCTAGCTTACCCTTGGGATATTTTCTTAATTCTTCTCCAGTACCAAACTTGTCATGATCTCTTGCTGGCTCTCTGTGATCACCACATTGTTCCCTAATTATTCACTAACCATTCCCTTAGCAACATGCCCTGGATTTTTTCCAGGAATAGAAGACAAAGCTCACTGGCCATGCTACTCAGACTCCTCTCCCCCCCACCTTTTTTTTAAATTGAGATATTTGCCCTTTCCTAGTTCTATGCCATCTTTATTTCCCAGCTTAGTGCTCTAAATGATTGGTCCATAGGAGTAACAGGATCATCTCGGGCTTTAGACAATCTAGTGATGATTATGAGATCTTAGCATTTAGGGGCCACAAAAGGCCAGGACTGGAAAGGACACCAGTTCCATCACACAGAAGCATATAGAAGCTGCAGAGCAGAGACAGAGGGAAAGCTGATTTTTCCTGCTAATGTGGCATACGTGTTGCCCAAATTCCTTTTCTGTAAATTGAACCATGTAACCTGGGTTCCTCACTGCCATCATCCATGTTTTCAAATGTTTTGGTCCTTTGCCCCTGACTCCTATATTCTATGAGCCTACAGACCAAGGAGCCATCAGGGGGCCTGGCTTGGCTATTAATTCACTGAGTGCTGGAAAACCACTTCCCCTCTGTAGGCCCCAATTTCCTTCTTCATAAAAGCAGGGTATTTGATTAGATGACCTTTAAAATCCTTCCCAACTTTGATGTTCTAAGGACTCTCTCTGCTACATTCCAGTTCTGCCCATGGCATTCAACCATTCCTGAAAACTTCACAGCCTGGAAAGTCCCTGCAGCAGGCCAGAGCCTTCTCTCATTGGTAAGTTCCTCAAGAGGCCTCCATTTAGTAAAGGGGCCCAGGTGATGCAGCTTTCATTACCCTCTTGGCTCTGCTTATAACTTTTCTGACTACAAAACCATGCCCCCATGCCAAGCACCTTCACCAAACCCTCTACTCTTTTCAGCTCCCTTTTATATGGTGCCTTCTGCTATTAGAATGTAAGCCTCACTGTGCAATAAGAAATGATGAACAGGCTGATTCCAGAAAAACCTGGAAAGACTTGTATCAACTGATACAAAGTGAAATGAACAGAACCAGAAAAATATTGTACACAGTATCAACAACATTGTGTAATGGCCAACTATGAATGATCAACTCTTATTAAGAACACAATGATCCAAGATAAATACAAAGGACTCATGAAGGAAAATGCTATCCACCTCCAGATGAGAAACTGACTCTGAGTGCAGATTGAAGCATATTTTTTCACTTTATTCTTTTTGGTGTTTTTTTCTTTTAATTTGTTTCTTCTTTCACAACTGTGACTAATATGGAAATATGGCTTACTTGATAGCACAGGTATAACCTAAATCAAATTGCCTACCATTTTCAGAAGAGGAGAGGGGAGGGAGGAAGAAAGAAAAAAATTGGAATTCAAAATCTTGTAAAAATGCTAAAAATTTTCTGGCAATTGGGAAAAAATATAAAATATTATTTTTTAAAATGCCAACTTCCCTGATGTCAGGGACTATCTTTCTTCTTCTTTATATTAGTAGCCCTAATGCCCAACACAGAGTAAGTGATTAATAAGTGTTAGTTATCTTGCTCCTTCCCATTCTTCCTTCTTTCTTTCCATTCTTCCCTTCTTTCTCTCCACTTTATTCCTTTCTCCCTCACTCCACCTTTCTTTTCATCTCTCCTTCTCTTCCTTCCTCCCTTCCTTTTTCTCCCTTCCTTTATCTCTTCTTTCCTCTCTTCCCTGCCCCTTTCTCCCTCCCTTCCTTTACCTTTTTCCTTTTCTCAATTTCTCTCTTCCTTCTTTTCTTCCTTCCTTCTTCCTTTCTTCCTTCTTTTCTTTTTTCTCTCTCCCCTTTTTCCTCCCTTCCCTTTTCTCTCCCTCCCCTCTGTCCTTCTGTTCCTTCCTTCTTCCCCCCTTTTCTTCCTTTTTCTCTCTCCCTTTATTCCTCCCTTCCTCTCCACCTCACTCTGTCTCCCTCTTTTTCTCTCTTCTTTCCTCTCTGTTTTCCTTCTTTCTTTCCTCCTTTCTTCAAGTTCTTCCTTCTTTCTCTTCCTTCCTTCCTTTTCCCTGCCTTCTTTTCTCTCTCTCCTTTTTTCTCCCTTCCTATTTCTCTTCTTCCATTCCTTTTTTCCTTCCCTTCCTTCTCCCCTTTCCTTCTTCCCTCTCTCCCTTTGTTCTTTTCTCTCTTTCCTCTCCCCTTCCCTTCCTTTCTTTCTTCTGTCTTTCCTTCCCCTCTAATTTCTGAACCACTGAATCATACACCCTGGGAATTTGGACATAAAACTAGTAGTGGCCACATGAGAGGATTCTATTTCATAGATTCAGAATTCCACCTGAACAAAGCTTTTTCCTGATCTTTTCAAATAGCTCTTGGGGCAGGAGTCAGAACACACAGTAAGAGTAGCTCAAACCCTGCACAGCTCAGCTTGCCTTCCTGAGATGGACCCCAAATGCCAGAGCTCCTGAGTTTTTGATCCTATCTAGTCAATTTGTTCCTTCAAAAATGGTGCATATTTCATCCTTCTCTTCAAATTCAAACATGACATATCTGTGCCACCCAATTTTCCTGACAGGGGAATAATTATATCAACATAATTAAATTTCAAATGCAAAATTTATCTGCACCAAATAAAGTGACAATAAACTTCCTCACATCAGAGCATGATTATTCTGGCTGGCAATTATCAAGACACCCCTGACATGCATTATTTCAATTTAAATGGAAATGCAACTTGAATTTTTTTTCAATCCACTAATATTGGTAAATGTGAAAGTGGGGAGAAAAGACTCTCAAATGCAGTGCACACATGAGTCATTCTCCCAAATGGGATTCAGTTATGAAATTAACTTCATGTGGGGCCTTCATCTGATAGAGATCAAAACCTTCAGTAAGTTAACTCCCTCTCTGGGCCTCAGTTTCCTAAGCTGTAAAATTAGGGTCTTTAAGGTCCCTAACAAGTTCTTTTTTAATTTATTTTTTAATTTTTTTAGTTTTCAGTTTTCATTTTTATAAGATTTTGAGTTCCAAATTTTTCTCCCTCCCTCCAATCTCCCCCCTCAAGATGGCAAGCAATCTGATATAGATTATGTTAATAATGTTAATGCAATAATGTTAAACATATTTCTACATTAGTCATGTTGTGAAAGAAAAAATGGAATACAACAGAAATGTCACCAAAAAACTGAAAATAGTATACTTTGATCTGCATTCAGACTCTGTAGTTCTTTCTCTGAATGCGGACAGCATTTTCCATCATGAGTCTTTTGGTATTGTCTTGGATCACTGCATTGCTGAGAAGAGCCAAGTCAGTCACAGTTGATCATTACAATGTGGTTGCTCCTGTGTATAATGTCCCCCTGGTTCTGCTCACTTCCTTCAGCGTTAGTTCATATAACTTTTTCCAGGGTTTTCTGAAGTCTGCCTGATCCTCATTTCTTATAGCACAATAATATTCCATTACATTCCTATACCACAGCTTGTTCAGCCATTCTGCAATTGATGGGCATCCCCTCAATTTCCGATTCTTGGCCACCACAAAAAGAGCTGCTGTAAATATTCTTGTACGTGTGGGTCCTTTTCCTTCTTTTATGATCTCTTTGGGATACAGCCCTATTGCTGCCTAAGCAGTTCTAATAGTCTATGTACTGTTTTCCAACATCTCTTCCAATTCTGATATCCTATATTCTGAGATCACTTCCAGAGCTAATATTCTGTGTTCTATGTTTTAGGGTTTTCTCTAGCTCCTATAACCTGATTATTCTAACAGCCATTTAGATTAGAAATGTCTCAATCTTAGTAACCTCATTGTAAACTGCTATCATTATCTCCATTTGATAAATGAGAAAGCTGAAGCAGGCAAATGATAAGTGACTTGCCCGGAGTCACACAGCTAATAAGCATCTGAGGCTAAATTTGAATTCAGATCTTCCTGATTTCAGATCCAACACTCTGTCCACTACACCATTCCTCAACGGTCCGACCAGGTCTCACTGACACTGCAGGTAATTCAAATACCCATGACACCACATTAAGTAGGCCAGCTTAATTAAATCTACTGGCATGAGTAATGGCCTTTCCTCCACACACACACACACACACACACACACACACACACACACACACACATCCCCTCACTCTGCATTGAACTAAATGTGATATTTTAAGGCCAAGATGTAATAATCTAGTCTGGAATTCCTCAGAAACAGATTGATTCCCTTCTCCCCTAACCACATTCTCTTTTTTATTTTTTATTTTTTGCTTGTTAGAGGGGGGATGGCAGGGCAATTGGGTTTAAGTGACGTGCCCAAGGTCACACAACTAGTGTCAAGTGTCTGAGGTCGGATTTGAACTCAGGCCCTCCTGACTCCAGGGCTGGTATTCTATTCACTGGGCCACCTAGCTGCCCCCACCACATTCCCCTTGGTCCATCTGACCCCTATCTGACCACTATTTTCCTATTCACCAGCCTTATTCCCACCTGCCTGTGGTTGCCAATCAATGGGATGTTGTAGGAACATAGAAACAATCCGGATTGTATTATGAGGCTCCATCCTGCTAGTTACAATCCTTTCTGCTCCCAAAGAGAAATCTTTATTTATTTTCTCTAGAGAAAAGTTCCATTTTTCAACTGTTTCTCAAAGCCCTTTGAATAAAACAACAAGGTTACAATCATCTCCTTATTTATGTTGAAGTCCAGTCTTCAGAGGGCTTAAGACAGTAAAGAAGAGACAGCCAACTCTATCTCTACCTTCCTTGGACAAATCAACACTTTTCAATACTTTTTGTACTGTTGGAGAAGTTCAGCTGGGAATTGATTGGGGAAGGTGCAGAATGGGGCTGTTGGTGGTGGCAGCAATCGATAACAGAATCTGGCCTTCCCCAGGTTTGGACTAAAATCAAAATTGTCTCGCTGACAAATGGAATGGAGAAGATAATTGGTGCTAGGGAAAGCAGAGGGAGAGAAGGCCAATAAATACCATGTAGCCAGGCAGAATAACAACCAGGGATTAAGACGATGATTTCTGAGATTGCAGGAGATATCACTGTGGAAGTGACTAAAAGTCAAAAAATCTCAGCATCTTCCTAAAATAACCAAAAGGTATCAGGACCATGACACTTGTGTTTTGCTCTCACCCATTTCTCATCACCCCCATAAGGAACTCCTTTATAATAAGCTTTTTGGCCATGATCCCATTCTCTTCAACGTTTGTCCCTTCTCTAATTGAAAGGTATAACCTGTCCTCAGAGGAAGGAAGGGTAAGACAAGAGAAACTTATCTTTCTCAGCTGTCTTTGAGACAGATCTAGGAGGCTGGGTTCCGGGTATAAATTCCTGAAGGGAATTGTTGACATTTTAACCTGTGTATTTATCCCCCCACAACACCAACCACATGAAAGAAGCTTTTTGAGCTGGAAGGGGTCTCTGAGGTCAACTGGTAGAACCTCCCTACTCATGTAGGATTTCATTCTTTTCTACTCTCTCTTGACAAATAGTTATCCAGCCTCTGAGTAGTTTAGATATCACAAAGGGGGTGTCCCAGAGAGTCAATTGCTGGATTCCTATGTGAGCATTTGGACCTTGGGAATCCACAAACACTACAAATTAGGGATTAATTTATTGTTTTGATGACCATTTGGGCTTAAGAAAGTTTTGCAGAAAATGTTAATAATTCATAATAACCTTAAAAGTATGTCATGTCAACATTTTTAGAAGAGCTTATGGTTAAACATTTGCCAGGATGCCACTGATATTGCCTCACACTTAGATCTTCTGTTAATATTCTGATCATTCTATTGACTGTTTGACCTTGGATAAATCACTTATCCTTGCTTTCTTTTGGGGCCCCATTGCCAGGCACAGTTGGACTAGGCCACTAGGGAGATTTCAGTACTGATGGCTGCCTCCTGTCTGGCTTTCTGCTTTCAATAGTCAGGAGCATAATCAATGAATAATAAGTTTTGGCTTTGGCATGAGTCCTGAGTGAAGCAATGTGGGGCACAGAAGAGATGTATTTTTTTTTGCTTTTTGGAGGGCAATTGGGGTTAAGTGACTTGCCCAAGGTCACATGGCTAGTTTTTGTGTTAAGCGTCTGAGGCTGGATTTGAACTCAGGTCCTCCTGACTCCAGGTCAGGTGCTCTAATTCACTTCACCACCTAGCCCCCCCTACAAGAGATGTATTGAGGGTGGTGGAAGGACCAATGGTATTGTTGCTTGTCTTTCATTCTTGAAGAGGACCAATGACATCAGGTAGATGATGCCATGACTTGTGAGTGAATTGGTTTTAAGTGAGGCAGGACTGTGCAAAGTCAGCAGCCTCACTCTCTCTTCTGGAGCTACCAGGTTCCAGTGGCCAGATGTGGATCAGGAGGACTGGAAAGGGTCTCCAAGGACCAATGGTAAGACTCATGCCAAAGGGAGTCTATGAATGCTGGGAACACTGTAGCAGCTTGCCTTTCCATCATAATTTATAGTTTACAAAGCGTTCCATGTAACAATGCTTTGAGGGAGGTGATGCAAACTTTGTATCTTAGATTTAAAACTGGAAAGAACCTTCAACGTCATCTAGACCAACCCCTAATGTTACAGATAAGGAAACTGAGGTCCAGGGAAGTCAGATAACTTATGCAAGATTGTACAGGGAGCAGATGACAACTGAGAGATGTGTCTTCCCACCACAAATCCACTTCTCATTATGACACTGCCTTAGTGTACCCATTTTACAGATGGGACAGTCAAATGATTTTGTGACTTGCCCAAACCTCATCAGATCATAGATTTAGAAGTGAAAGGAACCTGAAAGGCCATCCAGTCCAGCCATTCCTCCTGTAACAGATGAGGAAACTGAGGCCCGAGGTTGTTATTTGCCAAGGTCACACTGATAATAAGTAGAAGAACAAGGATGAAAACCCATGTCCCCTAATACCAACCCTACCATGTTTTCCACTTGTTTCACGCCGCCTTCCCATTTTCAGATTACTAAATTTCAGGGGAGCTCAAGGGAGCTCAGTGTTCAGTCCTCTTGGCTACATCGGTCCCTGTCTCTCCTAAAGAGATAAAATATTATTGTATTCAGTTTAAAATAGACTTTGCTCTTTGGTCTATTGTATAAACTATAAATATGAGAACATAAAAGCAACTCAGATGGTCCAGGAAGGAGCAGTGTGTTGCTGGGCTTAATTATATGTTAGAGTAAATAGCACTGTTGTAAGGGATGGAGGAGAAGTCGGTGTCAGCACAGCCCAAAGAAAAGAGTATTAAGTGTGCCATTAGAGGAGCTGGGGTTGAATATGGGCTCTACTAGCACTAGCTGTGTGACATTTGACAAATCACTTGGACTCTCTGGCTCAGTTTCCTGATCTGCGCATGGGCCTGCTCTGGAAGGATGATGGTGTATGACTGAGGTTTTCCCAAGATTCATCGCTCCTGGAGCCTACTGTACATCAATGGGATGTGAACATTTCTGGAACATGGGATCACGATGATGTAGTCACTAAGACCACAATGTGGTCACTATCTCACCTAGCCAGGGAAAATTTTTTCCGTGCTCTCCAGAAACAAGGAGAATCTCTGAACTTTCTCATCATTCAGAGTGTGTCTAACAGAACAATAGCAGATGTCCTCTCCCCACCACCCAAGCAATTAGCTTCTTCCTCAGGTAGGAACCCAAATGATTTTCACTGTGCCTTTGTGAGTCACTTAGGAAGGAGGTGAGTGTCACCTCTAAACCAAAGCCAAACTTTAATAACCATGGAGGCAGCATCACTTCCCCATCTCTCACTGAAATCAAACAGGAAAAATCAATCCTCCATCCCTACCACACAGAAGCCAGGCTGCCAGCCACAAATTGCCCGAACAAGGACAGATGTAGTGTTCTCATTTGCAAACTTTCAGGAGGGAGGATCATGGCAGCGGCAGCTCCCATGGTTGGGGAAATGAAAGTGCTGGTTTTAATTATCAGAGCTGGCAGCCAGGACAACACGTGTTGGTTTGGGCCACGAGTCATTTCCCCAGAGCACAGCCAAGGAGATGCTGGGAAGTGGGGAGAATCCCAATGAGGCAGCCAGCTTTGGCAGCATGGGTATTGCCAGTCAGAAGAGCCTTTATTCAGCCACCTATCACCATAGTTGTCAAAGCTTGGGAGTCACTCCAACACCTGGCCTAGAGTCCTTCAGCCTTTCAAGGCCCCAAACATATTATTCCCTTAAAGACTGCCACCTTCCATTTCTCTCTCTTGCATGAGCAAAAATCAGATCTGGCCAGGGCAGTAGGCCATGTATGTGAGTATCAATATTTTTATTTTATCTCTGTTTCTATAATCCCAGTGTCTGGTACATAGTAAGAACTTAACAAATGCTTGTTAATTCATGGATTGTCACTGTCTCTATCTATCTGTTTCTTCCTCTCTCTTACTCTTCTCTCTTTCTTTTTTCTTTATCCCTCCTTCCTTTTTCCCTCCCTCTCCTCATTTTTTTTATTTCCCTTCCTTCTTCCTTTCCTCCCTCTTTCCTTCCTATTTTCCTTCTTTCCCTCTCTTTTTTTCTTCCTCCTTTTTCCTTTCTTCCCTTTCTCCTTCCTTTTCTCTTTCTTACTTCATTTTTCTTTTCTCTTCCTTTTTTCATTCCTTCCTCTCTTCCTTTCTTTCCTTCCCTCTTGTTTTTTGGTCAAGTCCAAACTTGGTGTGACAAAGTCTCATTGTATAAATTCAGCAGTGCCTATGTAACTTACAGTTTAAGAGAGTTGCCTGGAAATGTTCAAAAGTCAGAAGTACCCAAGGTCACACAACTAGAATATGTTCTAGATAGGACTTGAACCAAAATCTTCCAGGCTGTAGAGCTACCCCACTGCTCACTATACCACACTTACCATCATAAACCACACAAAAGTTAAAACCTCATGGCATCTGGAAGATTAACTGTATGTATCAAAGCTTCAGTAATCATGAGAAATCTACCTTCCCCTCTTGTCTCTGCACCAGGAACAAGGATGCCCTGATAATTGAGATGTGGAAGGCGATTGAGGCTAGGACACAGGCCAGAGTGTGCACAGGCATGGAACATGCCATAGAACTGCAGAGTTACGGGTAGAGGGACACTTAGCTGCACCACAGTCTAGGAAAAAACTGGATGTGAAGTCAGAGGATGAGGGTTCAGATTCTGGCTGCACCACTAGCTGGGTGACCTTCAACCCCCTGAAACTCTGCACTTTGGTTTGCTTATCTATCAAGTGAGGGTGGGGTCAGGGAGGGGATCAGATGGTCTCTGTGCTCCCTTTCAAATACAACATGTCACCCAACATGCCAATAAAGAAACTGAGGCCAAGGTCATGTGGTCTCTAGGGGCAGAGTTTATACTAAAGAGCCTGTTCTCCTGACTAAATTCAGGGTAGTTTCTACTACATCTCACTGCTGTGGATGGAATATGCGTTTGCTAACAAAACCCTAAGCTGGAAGGTAAGGCAGATTTCTTTGTGCACTCCCCCAACACGATGGCAGCCCAATCAATCACCCAACAAATTTTATCAAATATGTATTGCATATAGAAGCCCCTTCCTATGCTATGGGCAGCTAGGTGGTACCGTAGTGCATAGAGCTCTGCACCTGGAGTCAGGAAGACTCAACTTCCTGAGTTCAAGCATGAACTCAGACACTAACTGTGTGACCCTAGGCAAGTCACTTAACCCTGTCTGCCTCAGTGTCCTTATCTGTAAAATGAGCTTGAGAAGGAACTGACAAATCACTCCAGTATCCTTGCCAAGAAAGCCCTAAATGAGGTCACAACTGAAATGACTGGACAACAATGCTGTGGAAGAGATGCTGTCATAGAGCTTACAGTCTAATTGAGAAGACAACACTTAGATCTATCTGTTAAAAAACTGGATTGGTTACTTGTGACCATTTATAAATTCACTGTATGCTAGAGCTATAAGGCAACTAGAATCCTACAGAATGGCATGTTAGATCTGGGAAGGCTTTTAGAAGACAGAAATGGTACTAGAGCAAAGAACATGGAATGGAAGATATGGAAGAGGCCTTAGAATGTAGAACATGGTACTGCTGGGTTGGATGATATTTTAGAGCACAGTGATGCTAGAAAGAACCTTGAGACAT
This sequence comes from Gymnobelideus leadbeateri, assembly GCA_011680675.1. Lineage (NCBI taxonomy): Eukaryota > Metazoa > Chordata > Mammalia > Diprotodontia > Petauridae > Gymnobelideus > Gymnobelideus leadbeateri. The sequence continues at coordinate 387,606 of WOXC01011884.1, forward strand.
AGAACACAGAGTGCCAGAGGTATAAGGGACATTAGAACAGAGAACGGGAGAGGATTTGAAGATGTCAGCCTAGGATGGTCCTCAGACCTCAGGATGTCAGTGTTGGGAAGGACCATAGGTATTAGCTAGTACAAGTTCCTTATTGTTGTTTCAGTCATGTCTGACTCTCCATGACCCCACTTGGGGTTTTCTTGGCAAAGATACTAGAGTGGTTTGCCATTTTCTTCTCTAGCTCATTTTACAGATGAGGAAACTGAAGCAAACAAGGTTAAGTGACTTGCCCAGGGTCACATGTCTAGTAAGTGTCTGAGGCTGGATTTGAACTCAGCTCCTCCTGATTCGATGATTGGTGATCTTCTTTGCAAAAGGCAATCAACTTAGAGGTCTTGGCAAAACTGGACCTGGACCCCAGACAAGTTTTTCCTCCTTTTCTATCCATCCTCCCCAGTCACCAAAATCATCTTTCTAAAGCATAGGTTACTTCTTGGTTAATCTACCACTGACCTTCCTTTCTAGTTTGTTTCATGTTATTCCCCTTCATGTCCTCAGTGTTCCAGTCAAATCCACCTACTTACTATTCCCCATAATAGGCCCTCCATCTCCCACCTCCATGCATTTGCATAGGCTGGCCCCCCATGCCTGGAATACTCACCCTCTTCACGTCTGCCTCTTGGGATCCCTGGCTTCTTCTCAGGCTCAGATCAAGAGCATCCTCCCACAAGAAGGCTTTTCTGGTCCCTAGGTGCTAGTACTCTCTCCCTCCTGAAAGAACTCTGCATTTCCTCCCACATTTACACATCCTCAGTAGGACAGAGGAGCTCTTCAGAGGCCTCTGTTGAGTCATTTTTGTAATCATATCCCTAACACCTTGCACATAGTAAGCAATTTATACATGCTTGTTGAAATGCATTGAGTAGGATTTTTTTTATCCAGTGCTACTAGATATATATGTAGCCCCACAGGAAAAGTCACTTCCTTTGGTTGAGAGCAATGGAAAATCTAATTCTGCTGAGCTCAGCACTCCAAAAATGGCTTAGCATTAAAGTGATTCAATAATTCCTCCAAGAGAGGACCATGACCTGCTTGGCAGCTGAGAATGAAATAAAAAGTTAAGAGAGCTCAGTATCTTCAGAACACAGCTCAGGAGGAAGAAAGCTTTGATGTGCTGGGGACACAGGTTATTGACTGCCTGAGAGATAGGAAAAGTCTTATGTGGAGGCCATTCATTCTATAATTTACATGGAGCTGTAACTAGGGCAGGACAACTGAGCCTTTGTCCTCGGGCATCAAAATTTAGAAGGACCATGACAGCAGTTTCAGTCCTTCAGTAGTAATAACAATAATAATAACTAACATTTATATAGCATTTACTTTGTGCTAGGCACTGTGCCTAGTACATTACAATTATTGTTTCATTTGGCCTTCCCAACAACTCTGGGAAGTACATGTTATTTTATCCCAATTTTATAGCAGAGAAACAACTAAGCTTATTAGTATTTAGCAAGAACAATTCATTAAAACAGGAACCATAAGATTGCAGATTCTTATGCAGGGTAGCCACAACCCATATAAATTTCTTCTTGGTCTGGTCCTGCACTGCTCTCTGGTCCCACCCCCAGCACAGGCTTCAACTCCCTTGAGACAGACTTTGCTAAGTCTTTGCCTCCCCCTCTCTACCAACTCTGCTCCATCCCCATCATGATACCTTGAATAAATTGAAGAAACCATTTATGCTGTTTTGTCTGGATACAAAAATGACCAGATATGGTTCTCTCCACTCCATATAGCACATCTCTGGATAGGAAGCCAGAATAGAATAAATCCAGGTACTCTGCATGACTCGGCTGACCACTCTGCATTCCTTCCTTCACGGAGCCCTATATTTGGGGAGTCATCCTTCATTCACTGAATCACAAGACTTCGAGCTGAGAGGGACCTTAGAGACCATCTTGTCCAACCCTCTCATTTTACAGAGGAGGAAACTGAGGCACAGAAACTTGTCTATAGTCAAACAGCTAGGAATTGGTATACAACCTGAGCTCTCTGGAGGCAGCATGATGTAGTAGAGAGAGAGAGAACTCAATTATGAGTTAAGGATCTTACCATTGCTGCCTCTTTGATTTGGAGGCACCAGCTAGTTATACTCAAAGTAGACCTCGATTTCCTCTTTAGTGAAATAATGAGGTAAGGCAAGAAGAGGTCTGAGAACCATTGCATCCCTAAATCTATCGTCCTATGGTGATAAACTAGCATTTAGCACACAGAAGCCTGGTACTCAGAAGGTGCCTAATAAATGTTTATTTGCTGATGGCATGACTCCAAACTTAGTCTCTTCCAATCTTATCCAGCAAGCCTTTTTTTTTTTAAAGTACCCACAATGTGCCAAGCTCTGGGAACAAAAGACAAAATAAAAATATTGCCTTTGCATTCATGACACTTACATCGATATACTATGTAAATATGTGAATAAAAATATTTATTAAGCACATATTATATACCAGGGATTGGGTTGAGCACTGGAGACACAGACAAAAAATAAACAGAAAATTCCCTCTGGGAACTTACATTGCTAGGGGAAAGTGGAAGTATATACAGGGACTCATACATATGCTAATTTAAAGATGAAGTAAAAACTAACAATGACAGGCTCTCTGAGGATGGCATCACATGACCTGAGTCTTGTGGGAAGACAGGCATTCTAGGAAGCAGAGGTAAGGAAAGAGTGCCAGGTTTAGGGGACCAGCCTGTGTAAAGGTGTGGAAGTGGGAAATGGGATGCTCTTTGTTCTACAAGACTCTGACTCTCAACAAATATTCCCCAACATCCCTTTGTTCCCAGCCCTCTGCTGGGCAAATTTGGAAGAAACAAGCATTGATTAAGCACCTGCTCTGTACCAGGCACTTCACAAAAACTATTTCATTTTATCCTCACAACAATCCTGTGAGGTAGGTGCTATTATCATCATCATTTTACAGATAAGGAAATGAAGCCAGTATCTGAGGCTGGATTTGAACTCAGGTCTTTCTGACTCTAGGTCCAGCACTCTACTCATTGCACTACCTAGTTGCCTTTATATATAAGCCCTAATACTTGTTCTCAAGGTAGTCACTCTCTAGTAGGAGGGAAGGAAACTTATTAGCTAACTAAAAATACAAGGCAATAATACAAGAGATGCCTCAAAGAAAGCTGTGCCCAGAAAGTCAAAGCTGTAGGAGCTTGCTGAAAAGCGGAGAGGATTTGGTGGGCACCCTGGAAGACAGAGTGTCAGCTCAGGCTTGAGGGATGGGTAGGGTTCATTTACCTGGAGAGATGGGAGAAAATAATTCCAGGTTAGAGAGGAATGTTTCAAGGACTCTAGGGTAGAGTTGCATTCAACATAAGGAAGATCTTTCCAGTGCCTGGAGCTGTCCAGCATGAGAATAGGCTGCCTTTAGAGGCTGTCATGATAATAATGTTTCCCATTTCTATAGCAACTTACAAAATTATTTTGTAGCAATAACTTTATGTGGTATATAGCATAAGTGTTGTTATTATTATCCCCATGTAGGTGTTGAAGGGCAGTGTGGTTCAGGTAATGGAGTGCTATTTTTGTCATCCAGAAGATCTAAGTGGGAATCCCATCTCTGACTAGTAGCAGTGGTATGACTCTGGGTGTGTCCTTTAATCTCCCTGTGGTATGGGGAACCCTCCTAGGCAATTTGATTAAGTCAAAGATGGATCACCACTGTTCATGGGAGTGTCCTGAATTAAGCGCGTTCTAACATCCAACCCAGGCATGACATGAAGAAAAAAGGGACTTTTTCTCTTATTTCTCTCTCCTTATGGCCTCCCAAACTGTCCATCCCCTCCTTGTAAAAGTCAAATAAAAGGCAAAGGAGAGGAGAACAAGCAGAGAAATGGGAAGCAAGGAGAAGAAGAGGAAACTAAGAAGGAAAAAATGGAAACTTACAAGAATCAAAAAGGAAAGCCAAAAAGAAACTTGGGAAACCATGAAGTGATAGGAAAACAAGTAGAGGAAAAGCAAAATGGCACAAGAGAGGAGACTGAGAAGAAGGAAGGAACTTCCAGGGGAGGGAGTCTAAGCCAAGTGGAGGGGAGAAAGCCAAGAGAGGAAGGAAATGGAGGGGAGGTCAAGCAAACCTTAGGGGAAAGTGGACAGCATCAATTTGCACCCCTTCGTGGCATTACAATATAGTGGAAAGAATATTGATGAAGTCAGTGTCAGGTGATTTGTTATCAGAGGACCTGGGTCTGAGACTTGATTTAACCACTCTTCACTTGTTTAGCTTGGGCAAGTTGGAAGTGGTGCCATGGGAAATGGGCAGCCCAAAACACTGGATTCCACTGCTAACTCTGTAGCTTCCCATGTGGCCTTAGGGATGGGCCCTTCACACTCTTGCAAAATTAAGAGAGAGTATAAACTAAACGGTTTCTAAGAGTCCTTCCTTTCTACCACTGAAAAGGGTGCATTAATGCACTGCCTTCAGTTCTGCTCGACCTCTATTATTTTCTAGACCCTTTCTTGGACACCAATCCCCCATGTATGTGCTTTCTCCTCTATTAGAATGGAAGTTCCTTGAAGGCAAGGACTGTCTTACTCTTGTATTTGTATTCCCAGTGCTTGGTCCATAGAAAGGACTTAAGCAAGGATTTTCATTCATTCAGTTATTCTATTTTTAAAAATTTAATTTAATTTTTAATTTGTAGATTAAAACAAGTATTTCCATAATGTAGGGCAATAAAATAAAAGATGATTATACATGAAATTGTAAAGAAAAGTCTTTGAAAGTATCTCAGATTTACATAGCACTTTAAGTTGTGTCTTCAGCAAAAGACCATGTCCAATTGATATCTCATTGTGCCAAAGAGGTGGCCTCTAGGTTCGCAAAGACTGTGCTAGTGGAGAAAAAAAGCCTTGGAAGGCTCTACCCAGCTGCAGAGATCTGGTAATGACTATCATTGCCAAAAGACAAGCTTGGCTGAGTGATAGAGGCTCATAAGGAGGAGAAAGGCTAATGGAGGAGGAAAGAACTTCTCAAGCATGGTCATCTCGAAGGCTCGTGACTAAATCACAGAAGGGCTGCCATCTGCATAAGCAGAGGAAGCACTGGAGACACAGACAAAAAATAAACAGGAAATTCCTTCTGGGGACTTACATATAATTTCATGAAATTATACATCTCTGAAATACTAAAATATCTGAATTTATAATGATCCTATAAGGTAGACAGGGTGGCAGATAATATTAGTATAATAGATAATAAGTATAGGGAGATATTAATATAATAGATATATAATAATGTATGATAGATGATAGTATAATAGATAATAAAATAATAATAATAATAATCTTCACTTTACAGATGGGGAAACCAAGGCTCAGAAAAAAGTGCCTTATGTGAGGCCACATAGCCATCAAGCATCAAAGGTAAGATTCAAACTTAGGTCTCTCCAAATTCCAAATATATTACTCTCTCCACTGTAGTATGCTGCCCCCTGAAATGTCATCCCACTTTCTTCTGGCTTAGATACATATATTTAGATGAAGTCTCTGAGACTGCTAACTCAACCAACCTTGATTAGTTCTAAAACTGAACAACAAAGGGATTTAGTTCTCAGAAATCAGCAAATACCACAAATCAGAGCTTGACTTACCATTTTGGGTTTTTCTGGACTTAAGAAAATGGTGAATAAAATCTCAATAATGCAGATTAAGTTTAAGAATGTATTTTGGTGCATTAATTTTGTGGAGCTAATTGTTAAACATTTACCAGCACAGCACAGCTTTCATCTCACTTTCAAATCACATCTCTTCACACAAAGATAGTTATCAAGTACCCTCTGAATCTTTTATCCTCCAAGCCAGACAGCTCCAGTTCCTTCAACTTCTTGAATTCAAGACCTCTTCACCATCCTAGTCACTGTCCAAACATTCCCCAGATCATCAATGTCCTCCCTAAATTGTAGGTCCTAAAACCAAACCCAATAGTCCAGGTATAGTATGAAATTGCTTTTTAAAAAACATTTCAAAGTTCAGTTTTCTGTAACAATTTCTCTCTGAAAAGATCTCTTGTCAGTTGGCAGACTAACCTTTCCAAACCCCCCAAACGTGATTATATGGAGTATAATCTAATTAACTCAATTTGGACAGGGTTTATTTGAATAATTTAATGTACACCTGCACCATTCCATCAATATTTTTTTTAATTAAGTAATTAACTTTGCAGTGGCAAGTTGCTCTAATTCCCAGCAAGTACCAAGCAACAAAAGTTCAATAGATGAAGTCTCAGGAGAGATGAGATTAGTATTTGTCCCCTTGGCTTCTAGTCTTTCCAGCCAGAACATTATTTGTAATTGATATTAGCATCTGTAGGCACTGATTCAGTGCTCCAGGGTCTGTTTGCAACTGAGAAACAAATCTGTGAGTCAGGGAAGTAACAGAGCCAATTAGTCCTTCAGTGCATTATTGATAATAAATTGGATAGTCAAAATATCTCATCCTAAAGGAGCTCATTTGATGAGATGGTTTCCCAGCTGGAATTTGGACAGGACTATTAGTGATTAAAGAAAAGAATTACTCAAATAATCTCACTCATTTATAATGTGTTCCTCATAACAAAACTGAGAGATAGTCATTATCCCCATTTTATAATTGGGGAAACGAGATCCAAGACATACAGGCTTATCCAGACTGGATTCAGTCTTGTTGACAGTCCTAAAAATCATGACTCTTTGGCCCCCACCCAGAATTCCCTTTAGGAAATCTCAGAATATAGCTTGTGTTTAGGCATCCACAGATATGAGTTTCAAAGTTCCTATAGAAGCACTCAGGTTAACAATGCATGTTATGTATAGGACAGCCCTTATTTCTCCTCACAATATATAAAGAAAAACCACAAAGGACACACAGTAACTCTTAAACAACTGATCCAATTCCCTGCACCTCCACTTACTCCAATTTTTTCTCAAAGACAATATATAGCTGTCTAGAAAAATGTCTTGTGGTTTGGGATCCCCTTGGGATAGAAAACAAACTTGGTTTCCTAAAGAAGCCATATCCTAACATTCCAGTGAGCCCCTTCTTTTACCCCAGGGAGAAGTAACTTTTCTGCCATTCCACAATAAGCATCAAACCTATAAAATTCTAGCTCCAAGGGCAGGGCTCTTGTCCTCTGTGCCACCCTGCCTCTGCCACCTAAAACTCCTTCAAAGGCCATACTTATTTTATGTAGGAACTTTTGTGAAAAGAAGGACACCATCCAATTGTTTAAAAAAAGTATATAAATTCCCTACATTTCAACTGTCAGCTCAGCCAGAATATAGGGATCATTAAGACCAGCAAGTGAAAACAGTTTGTAAACATGGAGTCTCTAATGTGTTGAGCCATTCCCGATCACACTGTGATAACACAGCTGTAATTAGGAGAGCTATCTTCTGTCGAGAGGACCATAAAAGGTGTTATTTACACCCTGCCTCTGGCCGAAAATACCCTCCATATGGAATGTCTTCTTAAATACCTCAATTCCCTATGAAGATAATTCACTTTTATACTTAAAAGTTCACATCCATTCATACAAAGAAACATTTTGAGCTCTGAATATAAGCCCTTGCATTGTAGGTTCAAAGTCTATGCTTGAGGTTGGGCAATGAATTTTGAAGATGGGAATGGAAATGGATGAGATGGACTCAGGCCACGAGAATACTATGATGGCATTTGAAAATCAAAGCCATCTCAAAGTGGAATGGTCTGCCTAGGTGGTGTAGTAAATAGAGCCCTGAACTAGGAATCAGGAGGACCTGAATTAAAATCTTACATCAGATACTTCCTAGCCATATAACCCTTGGTAAGTCAATTTCTCTGAGCTTTGGTCTCCTCATCTATAAAATTAGGAAGTTGGATGAGCTGGCCTCTAAAGTTTCTTTTAGCTAAACCTAAGATCCTATCTTCAGTACACAATAGGTTGTTGTTGTTGTTGTTGTTGTTGTTGTTGTTGTTGTTGTTGTTCATCCTTTGTTTTTGAAGAGGACCATTGACATCATATAATATTTTCCCCCTTACCAGAGGACTTCCAACCTATAATGGATGACCAGTATGTCCAGTATACAATAGAGAAGATTCTTGGTCAGGTATAAGCTGGGCCAAATGGCTGTTGACATCCCTTCCAACTCTGACATTCTGTGAGGCTGCAAAGTTGGGGACTATGGACAGCTGTAGGGATTGGGAAGCCCAGGCCAGCCATCCTTTTTTTTAAAAAAAAAAGCAGAGTATTGTGCTTTCTTGGCACACAGAATCATTCCACAGTCAAGGTCACCAAGCGTTCACCTGGGCCACCCAATTCTCATATGATGAAGACTTTTGTCTTACAGAGTATATGCCCAATGCAAGGAAATCAAAAGGACTCTGACTGCTTCTGGGCATGAGAATTGACCCTTTTGCCCACTGGACTTAGGTGGTTTCTCCTTTTCATTTCTTTTCTTTCCCCAAGGGTGAAAAATCGGCCCAAAGTAACACCAAGTGAATAATTCATGGGCCATTTATAATTTACGTTGGATTTAACAGAAGTAGGGCCATAAGTGGTTGTCTATTAACTATTTATGATCTCACCCAGCCAGCTGACAAGCCAGTCCGGGTGTGAAGATCACAGCCGTGCCGCCATGTTTTATTTAAGCATTATTAAAACGACACAGTCTGCAGGGATGGCTTCCATTCTGCTTGGTATTAGACTCTTCTGTGAAGCTGGGCGATCCTTGGGAAAACTGCTTTCTTTGTTCTCTGCTCATAAGAAGACTGATCTCTTCATCCTCCTTCAGCACTTGCCTTTCTCCTCCACTAACACATCTTCTAAGGGCCATAAGACCATAGGATTTTTTAGCATAAGGAGAAGCTTAAACTGAGGCCCACAGACAAATGACTTGGGCATGGTCATGTGAAAGCAAGAGGCAGAGACACCATCTAAACCAAATTCCAAATTCAGGGTCCTTTCCCCTCTGTGAAACTAAATCTGTTCTGGTAAAATGCTCTTAAACTGTGGTGTACTAGGGGAAAATGTCACTGGAGTCAGGGCTCATCTCAAGCTCAATCAACCAATTAACAAACATTAATTAAACACCAATTGTATTCCAGATGCTCTGCTAGGGATCCAAAGACAAACATGAAAATGACTCCTGCCCTCAAGAAGCTTATACTCATGCTCTCCCATTTACAATCCATATGATCTTGGGCAAGTCCAATGGAATGTTTGTTTTTATCTTTTATACCCAGCACTTAGGCCATCTAGGTAGACCTGGGGCCACGAAGACCTGAGTTCAAAACCGGCCTCAGACAGTTATTAGCTCTGTGACCCTGAGCATGTCTATTTGCTTCAGTTTCCTTATCTGTAAAATGAGTTGAAGAAGGAAGTGGCAAACCATTTCAGGATCTTTGCCCAGAAAACCCAAAATTGGGTCATGAAGAGTTAGACATGACTCAATAACAACAAAAGCCAACATTTAGCATACGGCCTGGCAGATATAATGACAACAGCAACAATAACGATTATACCTGGAATTTATATGGTTCTGTAAGTTTTGCAAAGCATTTTCTATCTGTTATTTGAACCTTACAACTCTGGGAGATAAGTGCTCTTATTGTGCCCATTTTACAGATGAAGAAACTGAGGCTGGGGTTAAGTGATTTGCCCAGGGTCCCACAGTTAGTATGTCCACACTCTATCTACTACACCACATAGTAAGCACTTGGTAAGTATTTGCTGAATCAACCTGAAACGAAGTCACTTCTCTCTGAGTCTCAGTAGGCACTCACCGAACATTTGCTCTATTAAATTCAGTTCTTCCATCACTAAAATGGGAGTGGTAACATTCCAACTGCCTAGCTCTTGGGGCTATCATGACAACAAATAGCTTACTGTGTGCAAAGCAATTTGGAACCATCAAGCACTAATGACCTGGCAGGTAGGGTTCTTTTATCTCTGGATCTAGCAAATGTCTGAACGTCAGCTGTGCACTCTCAGCTCTGATGGGGGCTCAGGGGCAAGGATGGAAAAGAGAGAAGAGCAGTGTCTGATTGTACAGAAGAAGGAGTAAGAGCCAGAAGACAGAGGTCTGAGTCTCTATTTGGACTCAAATTGAGCCAACGGACTTTTCCCATTGCTAGTTATGTGACTGCAACCTCCTGACTCAGTGTCCTTGGTTGTAAAATGGTGATCATTCTAACTGTATGGTACATGCACCTCACAGCTTGTTGTGAGAAACAAACAGATGTGCATGCTTTCCCAGAACTACATTCTGTGATCTCTTGATCTCAATGTTAATAAGGAACCATTGAATGTCAGACCAGGGAGGGACCTTAGGACATAGAATGTCAGAATTGGGAGAGACCTTAAGAACCCAAAATGTCTGGGAGGGGCCTTAGAATATGGAATGCCAGGGGCGGCTAGGTGGCGCAGTAAGTGGAGCACCAGCCCTGGAGTCAGAAGGACCTGAGTTCAGAACCGGCCTCAGACACTTAACCCACACAAACAAAAAAAACCTAGCCGTGTGACCTTGGACAAGTTACTTAACCCCAATTGCCCTAAAAGGGGCGGCTAGGTGGCACAGTGAGTAAGAGCACCAGCCTCGGAGTTGGGATGACCCGAGATCAAATCCGGCCTCAGAAAATGAGCACCCACACATAAATAATGACTAGCCGTGTAACCTTGAGCAAGTTACTTAACCCCAATTGCTTTAAAAAAAAAAAGAATATGGAATGCCAAAGCTGGGAGGGGATTTAGAAGCAAGGCATGTCAGAGTTCAGGGTGTGGGTCTAAGAACATGGAATGTCCAACCTAGAAAGGACTTCAGACCATTAAATACTGAATGTTAGGTGTGGGAAGGACCTTAGACTAGAGAATATCAGAACTTAGAAGAACCTTAGAACACAGAATATCAGAGCTCAGGGGGCACTCTAAGGCCTGGAATGTCAGTAGTGATAGGGATAGTAGAAGAGCCCACAGAACATCATTGAATAGTGAAGGTTGAAGAGACCTCTTGGAGCATAGAACATAGAAAGTCAGAGCTGGAAAGGACCTTAAGGGATATTTAGTACAATCCCCTCATTTCACAGGGAGGAAACTAAAGCTCCCACAAATATTATGCCTTGTCCCAGATCACATGGGGTGTAAGTAATTCATTCTAAACTAATCTCAGGAGCCAAATGGTTACTCGCTCTTTCTTGGGCTGAAAGCAGAGTGGTATTGATGAGATTACTCTTCAATAGCAAGCAAATCTACTTTACCACACAGTAATCTGAGGTGAAGGAAGACCCTAGAGGAACAAAGCCCCCAACAGCAAGTCCTACTTGGCCTCAGGACACTAACCATTGTGCAGTACTGTTCCCCACTCTCAGAGGGGCCTCTAAGAATGAGTGGGGAATTGGTTCCATTGATTGAAGTATGTCCCTAATAAGGCTAGGATGAAGGGTTTGCTCTCCATGTTAAGAGTCACAGAACCTTAGGCTAATGCCTTCATTGTATAAGGGAAGGAGGTGAGGCCCAGAGAAGGGCTATAACTATCCGAGTCACATCGGTCCAGGCCAGTTTGTATTGCTCCAATCTAGGTTCACATGACCATACCTCTAAAACTTGCCCACCATCTTGCATTAGAATGACAGTGCTTAAAAAGGGGATCATATGATTATAAACCACCAGCTGGAAGGGACTCCAGAGGCCACCTAGTGAAACTCCCTCATTTCACAGAGGAAGAAACTCAAGCCCAGATTTGAGTATATCACACCCCACCCCATCTCAATAAACTCCAATGTTTCCCTCTTACCTGCAGGAAGAAATATGGAGACCTCTGTTTGGCATTCAAAGCCCTGTCCAACCTGGGGACAGTGATGGAGGAGAGGTTCCTGCAAAGTTTAGAAGGTGCCTGAAATATTATCCAGTTCATATAAATGCTAGGTGTAGACTTACAGGACACAAATCACCACCACAGGTAGTGTTCTAAAGTCAGTCTTAGAGCTGAATGATCGGATTCATCTTTTTTAAGATCCCTAGGGATCTGTGCCTGGGGTGGGGAGGAGACCTTAACCATTGCTCCATGCTGCTATAAACTAAATGCCAACTCTCTCCTACCTGGTCACAGTTACTCAAGTTGCCAGCATCATGTCCATGAGGAAACGGAAACCCAAATCTACCCAGTGGGTGCCATTATCACAGTATGGCTTGGATCTAACTTCCATGATAACTCCTTATCTGAGCCTGTGACTTTAGCGCCTACGTGGGGAAGTCCCTGGGCTGGAAATCTCCCCCCCCCCCCGCCCCAGATATGGATAGGGAGCTTATCTACAACTGCCAAAGTGCTAGATTTGGAGTCAAGAAGACCTGAGTTCAAATCTGACCTCAGACACTAGCAGCGTGACCTACTTCAGACAAGGGCCAGCTTTGAATTAAGTCTCCCATTGATGGGGGTAAGAGCATAAACCTTTACATAAATCTTCACAAAAAAGCAGACATCCTAAACTCTAGACATCAATCTACAGTCCACCTATGCCTCCTGACTTTCCAGAAAAATTTCTTATAATTTCTTAAAATTTCTTATAATTTGAAATTTTCTTATAATTATAATATAAATTTCTTATAAAATTTCTTATTTTATGTTCTTATATTCTTATTTCTTGTAAAATTAGAACAAAATAGACAGCAGGGTCAGAGAACATTAAAACATTAGAACATCCTTGATTCAGAAGCCTGAGATTCCCTCCTAGCTCTGACACTTTCTAACTGGGTGAAAACCAGTGAGAGACTTGACCCCTCTCAGCCTCAGTTTCCTCTTCTGTGAAATGAATGGGTCAGACTAGCTGGTCTTTGAGGTCCCTTCCAGATATGGCCAAAAAAAAGCCCTCCACTTACTAGCTGTGTGACCTTGGGCAAGTCACTTAACCCCCAATTGCTTTGCCTTCCCCCTCCAAGAAAAAAAAAATCCAAGACATGAGATAGAGAACCAATGGGAATCAAAGAATCATTGAACTAGAACTAAAGAGGAGCCCAAACTATTAACTTTAGGAAGATTCCTGGGACCCATCAGTGACTCTGTGAGTGGGGCTGAGGAGGCAACCTGGCCACCATCCTAGAAATACCCAAATCACAAATCATCAGAGCTCTTCTCGCTGTCTTTCTCTGAGGCATACTTTCTGCATTCTCTTTTTATTTATTCCATGTATACTTGTGCATGCCCTTTCTATCTCTCCCATTTGAATGCAAGAGATTGTGTCATTTATTGTTTGCATATGCCCATTGCCAAATACAGAGCCTGGCACATACTAGGCATTGAATAAAAGTTCACCAATTGATTGGTTGATAAAATATCGCTGATCAATGGATTCCTAGCTTCTTCTTGAATACCTCCAGTGATGGGCAACCCTATCCCATGAGTCAGCCCAGTCCATTTTGGGATACCTCCAATCATATCACTTTTTGCTGCCCCATCTGGGCAGAGACTAGCCAGTTGTCCATTCTGCCATGAGACCACAGTTTCGATCTTCACCCACATTTTCATTGCCATCAGGGCTGACATTCATATGGCATTGTCAAGTCAAAAAACTGTTTTTCCATATACTGTCTCATTGGGACCCCATAGCATGCTGTGGGGGGAGGGCAGGTATTCCAGATTCATGATTCTCATTTGACAGATTAGGAGACTGAAGGTCAGAGATGATAAATGGCTTTCCCTTGGTCACACAGATAGAAAGAATTCAAACCCATGCCTCCCCAACACCACATCATTACCATTCTCCTCTGGGTTTCCCAGATCCTCCTAAACTTTGGGTGGCATCACAACATAGCACAGTGGAAAGAGGACTGGGCCTGGGTTGAGATCATGGCTCTTCTGATCCTTGCCTGTGTGACCTTGAACAACACCTTGGGGTGGGGTAGGGGAGAAGGGCAGAGGATTAGGGCAGAAATAATGGATTCTCAGGGCTCTAAAAATTAGTCCAAGGGCAAAATGTCCCGGCACCAAGATGATGAAGAGGCCAGATGATTTAAGACCAGAATATTTCTTTTTCCATAATGGCAAGTAGAGTCACTGGCAAAAGTACATTTACTAAAATTAATGGAGAAATCGCCGCTTTCTTATTTCTTTTTCCAGGAAGGGAAGTTTCATTGATGGGGTAATGGATTGTGATGGGGATGTGGTGGCACCATGGCGCAATCTGTAAATCAGTCACATGAAACAACACACTGCCTTTAAAGCTCAAACCAACAGTGACAAATGTACTTGGCCGGGGAAGGAGTGGGCAGGAATGGAAGAGGAAAAATTCATCAACATCTGTCTCCTTTGTTCTTTTCTAAACTGTATCCCAGGGCCCTGCAATATTTCTTAGCCTTTTAAAGGAGCCTGTCTCTGACTCCTGTGTTAGGGGAAAAGGACACAGTGATTTCGACCCAGGGGTTTTAGACGAGGTGCTGAGGACTGGAGACAACACAAGACTAGGAGTTCCCAAGAGACCTGGTTATCACAGAATCACAGCATAGTTCAAAGACAGAAGACCTGCGCTCAAATCCTAGCTCTTCTCTCCCTAGGATGTAACCTAGATTGTGAGCTCCTTGAGAGGAGACACTATTTTTTACCTTTCTTTGTATCTCCATGGCTTAGCACCATACCTGACACACATAGTAGGTACTAAATAAATGCTTATTGGCAATTTCAGGGCTTCAGTTTCCTCATCTGTAAAATGAGAGGGCTGCCCTAGATGACCTCTGAGGTCCCTCTTGGTTCAAGATCAATCATCAATCATCTAATGATCAGATGTGTAAAGGGGCAGACTGGACCCTAACATTCTATTATTCCAATGCCCATTGGCCATGATGTCATGGAATGAATGCTAGATTTGGAGTCACAGCAGATGGATTGGTCTGGTTTATCACTGTTATGCACTGGAAAGAATATTGGACCTAGGACCAGAAGCCCCAGGTTAGATTGCAGCTAACAATGAATCACTGACCCTCAGATTCCCATCCTAGAAAATGGGGATAATAATACCTGTATGACCAACTTCAAATGGGAGTGTTTCGAGGGAAACTTTTTGGAATACTTAAGGGCAGTTGCCATCATAATTATTACTACATAGAATTATTATTGTTGTTATTGGTATTATTATTATTATAGAAGTAGATGGCTTTAGTAGACAGATAGATGGGCTATTATTGGAGTTGAGAAGACAGGTTCAAGTTCTGTCTCTGCTGTGTGCTAGCTGGGTAACCTGGGCCAATCATTGAATCTCTTAGTGACCCTAGACATCATAACAATAATAATAAGAGCATTTCTGTAAAAGCACTTTACAAATATTATCCTATTTTATCTTTACAATAACTGTAAATGCTGAGGTGGTGGTAGGTAGGTAATGGGAGGTATGTTGAGACAGATGGAGGTAAAGTAACTTTCCCAGGGTCACACAATGAGTAAGTGTCTGAGGCCAGATTTGAACTCAGGTCTTCCTGACTCTAGATCTAGAGCTTTATCTACCAACACCTACCAGCAGTTAGAGATAAGCTGCCCATCTGCATCTCAGGGTGAGGCGGGGGTGAGGGGGTGGGGAGGGGGGAAAGAATTTCCACCCCAGGGAATTCCCCACAAAGAAGAAGTCAAAGCTCCAGACAGGGATTACAGTGATCATGACTTTGAATCATTATCACCCAGACCTATTACTTGATGTTAGGTTCTTCGAGTAAGGAAACACTCTATACCCTCATCCTTCTCATGACTTTTAATCATCCCCATCAATGACATCATGATTTCTTTTTACTGTTGTCTTAAGACAATAGGATCCTAGATTTTTAAAGGAACCTTAAAGATTCCTTCCTACTTCAACCACTTTGTGTCCTAGAGGGGGAAACCTGAGGCTCACAAAGAAGAAGGGACTTCACCCCAAGGCTGCTGAGCAAACAAGGGGTAATCTGGGTCTAGAACTCAGTGTCTCATCTTTCAGCCCAGGGGTCTTTCCATCACTCTATATATTGTCTCCTCTTTTTAAGTCTATGTGTGTCTTTCTTGCTGTATATGTGTTTTCATTCTCTGACACCATTCCCTTTATCATTTCTTAAGGCATGATAGTATCCCATTACATTTACATACCATAATTTGTTCAACTATCCCCAGTTAATGGGCTCCATCTAAATTTCAAGTCCTTTGCCAGTACAAAAAAAATGTACATCTGTGTCCTTTCATTCTTTTTCTGATCTCTTTGTGATTGAATTCTTTCTGTCCTCATGGTGCCTAGCAGTAGTATTGAGTACAGTTAGCGTTTGTTTGGAATCATACAACCTCAGAACTCTAATGGACATCACTGGCCATTTAATCCAACACATATCTGAACAAGAATCCTCTCCATAGCATATCCAACAAAGACATAGCAATCCCCCTAATGACAAGAAAACTACTACCCCCAAGGCAGCTTTCCATTTTTGTACAGCTCCAATCATCAGAAGAGACGATTAGTTGGCACCATTAGTACAAAGAGCACCAGGTCTGGAATCGGGATGGCTCATCTTCCTGTGTTCAAATCTGGCCTTAGACACTTACTAGCTGTGTGACCCTGGACAAATCACTTAACCCTGCTTGGTACAATTTCCTTATCTGTAAAATGAGCTGGAGAAGAAAATGACAAACCCCTCCATTATCTCTGCCAAGAAAACCCCAAATGGGGTCATGAAGACTGAAATGAGACTGAAATGACTGAGCAAAAAATGATCATCCGCTAGTTTTTCATTATATAAGAACTAGATTTGCCTCTCTGCAACTTTAAGTCATTAGTCTGCCCTCTGGGGACAAGCAGATTAAGTCTAACCTCTTTTCCACCTGAAGACAGTGATGGTCTACTCACTAATTCCTTTCCTTCCAAGGCTAAATATCCCCAGGTCTTTCATTTGATCCAAATACAATGTGATCTTGCAGCCCTTCTCCAACCTGGCTGCCCTCCTCTGAATGATCTCCAGATTATCAGTGTACTTCCTGCATACTATGTTTCATGGATGGATGGATAGGTGAATGAATAGATGGATAGATAGATGGATAGATAGATGGATGGATGGATGGATGGATGGATGGATGGATGGATGAATGATACTGGGACTTTCTTGTCTCAACTGTATCCCAGGGCTAGACAAAATACTCAAGATATGGTTTCATCAGGGCAGATAATGGTACTAATACCACCTATTTCTTTATACTGTTTCATGGTTGAAGAAAAGATAGATGGATAAATGGATAACAGAAATAATAAGGCTTCCTTAGCTTCAGATTTGTCTTAAAGCTACAATACTCTGGATGCAATCTGAACAAGTCTGAGAACAGTACTACTATCACCTACCTACTCCCGGATACTATGTTTCATGGTGAGTGGAAGGCTGGGGATAGAAGACAGATATGCTAAGGCCACCTTGCCTCTCATAGTACAACTTACTTAAAAACTCATTAGACAGTTTAATCACAGACATCCCAGAACCAGATTCTGCAATTTCATTCAATTCAGCCAACACTAGAAGGATCGGAATTTAAGAGTATCTTGAAAGAGCAACCTGTGTCATTTGACAATCTGATCCAGAATGTTTCATTTCTTTTATTATTAGAAAAGTCTTTAGTATACTAAGGAATTTGGAAAACAAAAATATAGGAAAATATTACGAAGGATGAAGTAGTAATACCTAAGCCTTTTAGAGTTTTGAGTATCTAAAAATGCATGATATGATGCATCTGGTCCTTCTAGGGCAGTGTCTTATGACATAAAAGGAATTGCATAAATCAAAGGTGAAATGCCCCTGCCTTCAAGGAGTTGACTCCCTACATGCCAGATTGAGCAGAAGGTCACATTGTTACAGACAAAGCTGAGAAGAGACTCCTGGTCATCTACCAGCCTTTTCAGCCCCTCTTGGGAAGGTTGTCACCATTCATTACCAGCAGTACCAAAGCTAAAATGGAAGAGTGAAAAGGAAAGAGGGGAAAAAGACATGTACCATCACCATTTTAAAAGGAATGAAGCTTGCTCTAGAGGGTCTGGTTCCATTCTTCCTTTAATGAAATCCCCACAGAGATAAGTCAAATACATGCTTTCTATGCCTTGTATGTCACAATCCCCCCTCTTCACCCTCCATTCCCTGCCTCCCCCAGCTACCTACTTCCTGCTCAGTTTACTTTGTATTTACACTGTATATATTTTTGTATTTGCTTATCTGTGTTCATGACTTCTCCTGGTGGAATGTAAGCATCCTGAGAACAGAGACTGTTCCTTGTTTTGTATTTTTAGCTTTCCATTCCCAGCACCTGTGCCTGACCCAGAAGTAGCCTATAATGAGTGCTTGTTGACTCACACATAGTAAGTGCTTAATAAATGATTGGTTAGTTGACTGAGCTCACACCTCTCACCAAGACACAAGCCTAACTTGGACCCAGTGGGGCAGGCCTGACCCATGGGATGCCAAGCCTTCCTTGGCCATTTACAAAGCTCCTCTCTCTGAAACAGAGCTTCTCTGTCCTTCCCAGATAACCACAGGGACCCATGAGGTGCCAGTTTGGGGCATCTGGACTTTTCATAAGACCTCAGTTCTCTGCTGTGACCAGGAGCTCACACAAAGAGCAACCTAACCCCTTCCACATTCCATCCCCTTCCCCATGACCAACCCACCCCCAGGAGCTTGTCAGAGGTAAAACCATCCTCTATGACATGAGAGACTTCAGCAGCGCCTGTGAAGTATTATGGCCAATCAGTGAGACCTGTTGTGAAATTCAGAGCATGGACAAAGTGAAGAAGGGAAGTCACCAGTAGTTCTGAGGCTTGGGGACAATCTCTAGCACACTGGCTGATTTTCTCTGAGAAAATGATACTGAGAAAATGATAGCACCAGAGCTATGGGAATTAGTGGGAATGAGAGCTAATGGGCTTGGGAGGGGAAATTAGGCAGCCTGAGATGAGACACCAAGGGCTTAGTCTGTCAAACTGTTAGTAATCCCTGCAAGGGACCAGGCTGAGCAACGGCATTCTCAGTTCTGGTAAGAACCAGGGAAGCTAGTCAGAAATGGGAAGGCGGTGGAAAACGCACTCAGTGCCTGCCAACGATTACCTGGGGGACTAATGACTCACCTGGCCACTCTGGACCTCAGCTTCTAAATAGCAGCGTATGAGCTAGAACCAAGGCCTCCATCCACTGAGGGCACTCACTCTATACCACACTGAAAGGGCTAAAGTTTCCATACTCTGCTGGCCTCAGAGCCCCTGGTATCAGCGATCCTCTCGGAATCTCCCCCCCACCCCCGTTACTGGAGTCCTCCCTTTCCAGACTGACTCTGTCTGGTCTGGGGACATGCAGCTCCTGGGGGCATGCTAGCTCCCCATATCCCAAGGAGACCATCAGCATTTTGAGGGGAGAGATTGCTCCATTCCTGCCTTTGAACGCCCAGGGCTGGCAGATGTGGTGGTGACTGCCCCTCAGCAGGACCAGGGAGGCAGCAGTCTCCACTTACCAAATCGAGGCACCGCCGGCCAGTCTCGGACTCCTGCTTCATCAGCTCCGCCATGTCTGCTTTCATCTCCTCCATCCTCCTCTGGTAATACTGGCAGGCCTCTTTCTGTTCAGTCTCAGAGGTCACAGCCTTCTCCAGATCCTCGCCCATCTTGAGCGTACTGTCCCGAAGTCGAATCACCAGCACCTGGGGAGGCAGAGTAGCTGAACATTAAGGTCCAGAAATGGGGGCGGGAGGGAGAGAGACAGAGAGACAGAGATAGAGAGACAGAGAGTGAGACAGAGGGAAATGGAAGGGGAGAGATAGAGAAACAGAGAGAAAGACCCAGAAAGAGAGAGACAGAAAGACGAGAGACAGAGAATAGAAGAGAGGAGAGACAGAGAGAGAAGAGACATGGGGGGATAGACAGAAACAGAGAAAGACATGGAAAGAAAATAGGAGAGAGGAGAGACAGTGAAAGGGAAAAGGGAGAGGGCGGGGAAAGAACGAGAACAAACCTATTTAGGAAGAGGGATCATTTATTTTTCTTAATCAAAATGGAAAAATCGTAAAGAAAAGAGAATTGGGGAAATAAACTACTCAATAATGGGCAGGAGAAAGGGGAGTGAAGGCAGCGGAAGGGAGGGGAGGAGAAGGGCTATGGGTATGGAACTTTGCATATACTGTCAGAATCAGGATAAGTTGTTTAGTTTTATTAAATTACTTTTCTTGTTTTAAAAGATAAGATGGATTTCTGGGTGGGAAAGGGAAAGGGAGAGATTCAAAAATGAAAATGATGCAAAAATAAGTAATATCTAAAAATAGATTATTCTTTTGTTGTATCTTTTACTATGAGGGAGAAAGCTTCCTCCAGGTTAGTACCTGACATCATGGATGGGTATGTGGATAGATAGATAGATAGATAGATAGATAGATAGATAGATAGATAGACAGACAGACAGATAGAGATCCACCTCTGTGCATACTGAAAGATAGATGAATGAATAAAGAGGTAGGTATAGAGATACATAAGGCAGAGACAGACAGAAACATAGGGCTTATATAGCATAGATCTAAAGTTAGAAGGGACCTAGGGTGATATCCCTGACATTCTCATCTGCACACAGATCTGTCTCCCCACTTGAGAAAGTATAAGCTCCCTGAAAACAGGGTCTTGTACAGCTCTGTGTGGGGAACACCTAGCACTGAACCCCTCTACATCAACACAAATTGGCAAATGGCCTTTACATTCTATAAAGAGCTTCCTACAGGCTCAGAGCGTTGGCTGTAGGCAGACACCCAGGATGTGTCAGAAACTGGAAGGCACATCTCCCTGGCTCCAAGACTGACCTTCTGCCCATAATGGTAAGCCCTTAATAAATGCTGAATTCAATTTAAATTAGATGAGATGCCAAGTATAAAAGTGCTTTGGAAATTTTTTGTAAAGTCTACAGAAAATAAAATTGTATTAAATTCCACTCAATTCAGCAAAAATGTATTAAGTAGTGGAGATACAAAGACAGAAAAAGAAAGTCCTGGTCTTAAGAAGAAAACATTCCAGTAGGTGGGAGGGCAGAGCCCCAGACTTTTCAGGACCCTCCACATCCAGGCTGTCAGGGCTTCATGCTGTTCATTGCACACAACAGCCCATTTCCCACCTCCATGCCTTTGCATAGAACATACACCAGGCTTGAAACATCTGCCCTCATCCTTATCACCTTCTAGAATTTGTAGCTTCCTTCAAAGTCTAGCTCAGGGACCACCTGCTGTTTTCCTAATTTTTCCCATTTTTATTTATTTTTTTATTTTGAGGGATATTGGGGTTCAGCAACTTGCCCAAGATCACAGGCTAGTTTTTGTGTTAAGTGTCTGAGGCCAGATTTGAACTCGGGTCCTCCTGATTCCAGGGCCCGTGCTCTATTCACTGTGCCACCTAGCTTACCCCAAATTTTTCCCATTTTAATGCTCTTACATAATCAAAATCTCTTTATGTTTACTCTATGTAATTGGCATACAGATATAGGTATAGTTTTCCTCCAAGAAGATGCTGTTTCTTTCAGTTTTTATATCCCAGGAGCCTAGCACCGTGCCTAGAACACGGTAGGCACCAAATAAAGGCCATTCAAATAAAATTAAACATATATACAAGAAAACAACTACAAGAATTTAAAGAGAGAGACCATGAAAAGTTGGTGGGGTGGAGTTTAAGGAGGGGGTACAAGCTTATGTACAAGTATGGAGGGAGAAGATGAGATGTTTCATTCAAAGAACATGGAATAGTCCAGTTGGACTGGACACAGGGGCTGGGAGGGGGAGCAACAGGGGGACAGGGAGACCAGAGAGGGTGGCTAATGTGCTAGTCAGCACCAGAGGCCATGAGCACCTGACCTGGGGTAGTGATCATGGGGGCGGAGAGGAGGAGACTCAGGGGAGAGACAGGGTGGAGAGGATCAACCATAACTAGACTGTGAAGGGAGTGGGGAGGGGAAAGGAAAAGATGGGGGGATAACTAAATTCAGGGATTATTATGGGAAACTCATTGGTCAGCCAGCCCCAAAGTGGAAAAACTTCCTGTGCAAACAGAAGAACATAGGCCGGCGGTAACTGCCCACAAGGCACTCACAGACAAGGGGGCTAGAGAGAGGGTGATAGGGCAAGGGCCCCAAAGAGGGTCAAGAACGGTGCTTACAGTCCCAGAACATGAGACTTGGGGAGGTCTTAGAACAGGTGATATCAGAGCTGGGAGGGGCCACAGAAGAGGGGATATCAGGGCTGAGAGGGGCCTTAGAGCAGGGGATGTCAGAGCTGGGAGAGGCCTCAGAACAGGGGATGTCAGGGCTGGGAGGGGCCACAGAACAGGGGATGTCAGGGCTGGGAGGGGCCACAGAACAGGGGATGTTAGGGTCAGAAGCAAATTTTAAAAGAGAATATAGAAAGTTAAATGTGGACAATCCTTTCCCTCTTTCCTGATCATCATTTTAAAGATGCACGAATTTAAACCCATAGAGAAGTGCCTTTCCCAGTCAGATGGGAAGGCTGGTGGTATGAAGTCATGCCCTCCTCCTCCCAAGCTCCCTCTCCCTGGTTTTCTGGTCTCTCGATGTACTGTGGTCTTCCCTCATTGGAATGTGCCAGAATCTTCTTGAGGGTGGTAGATTCCCCTTGTGTTTGTGGTCCCAGCGTTTGGCACAGTTCCTGGTGCCTAGTGAGAGCTCCATGATGGTTTTATGACATTGCCTTCCTCCTCCCTCCCCCTCCCTCATTCACCACCACCACTACTGCTGATTCCAGGAATTTGGATCAATGACCATTGCATTGCTGTGTGACCCTGGTCAAGTCACTTCCCTCTGGCCCTGCCCATTTATCCCCATTTGGAAGAAGGGACAGTTGGACAAGAGGGTCTCCATGGTCCCTCTGGGCACTAAGACTTTACATTCTACCGTTTGTTGGGGTCTTTGAGGCAACAATCAAGTCCCACCTCAAATCTCTTAATCTGGACTTTGTGGAACTCCAGCTTGTTCTCCAGGTCACAGATCAATGCTTCCTGGCGGCTGACAATGTTGCGATCCACGGTGGTCTTCTCCAGATGCTCGATGCGGGACTGAGCGACGTGCAGCTAGGGCCAGGTGGGAAATCAGAGCAAACCAGAGACTGTCAATTAGCTGGTAACTCCTGAAACTTTCAACTCAAAAACACAGCAAGTTTGTGGACACGGTATTAAGCCCTATCTGTCCCCACCCCTCCTGTCCAATTCCCCAATATTCCAGTTGGGGTCTGACCAGGGGAAAGCAGAATCTGACCATCACTCCACTGCATGCAACACTTCCCTCCAGATTGCATTAGCTTTTGGAATGGCTATCTATGCTGCAGGGCAATGGACCTTGTGATCCATTAAGGCCCCCAGATCATTTTCAGGCAAAATATTGGTGAACCAGGTCTCTCCTAATTGGTAAAGTTGATTTTTTGATCCCAAGCGCAGTATTTTACATTTTCCCTATTTGTACCCATCTCAGATTCAGCTGCAGCCTGTTGAGGGTTTTTTTTGTGTTGCTTTTTTTTTCAGGGTGCAGCAATACTGTCATCTGATATATTTGCTATCCCTCCCAGCTTTGTGTCATCTACAAATTCAATGGCAAACCATGTAGTATGTGATGACATGTGGCCATATATGTGTATGCATGTATATACACATGTATAAAACCCCAGCTGTTACATGTTTCATGCTGTGATCTGAGAAGTCTGAAGGGCAGTTTCAGTAAAAAAAAAATACTCTTGTCAAACTTATTAGTTGCTTAAGGAAATCATTTGGCCAGGGCAGATTTTCTGTCTTTGTTCACGGGACACTGGCCTGGTTGTGCTTTCTCAGAGGGGCCGGTGGAGGCTGAGACCTTCCTTGCCTCTCTCCTTCCATCCCAAGAGCAGGCACAGGGCTGGGGCAAGGAAAACTCACCTTTTCCTGGAGGCTTTGCTTTTCCTTCTTTGCTTCTTCCAGGCTCAGCTGCAGTTCCTGAATCTGCACAATGTCTTGGGAAGACTGGCAAGAACCAAAACACCATCAGGACTGTGAGTCTGGATGCCAACCAGACTGCCCACCTCTCTCCCTCCTCATGCATCCCATGAGTTTCACTGATAGAATTAGAACCTTGTGGGGGAAATGCTATTATTCCCATTTTACAGATGAGAAGACTGAGGCAAAGAGAAGTTAAGTGACTTGTTCAGGACTACACAGCTAGTAAGTACACTGACCAGGCTCAGTGCTCCATCCACTGCACTACCTAGCTGCCCCTGGGGGAGGGGAGGGGACATGCACAGGACATACTTTTATTTATTTGTAATCTTATGTGTCTTAGGCATTTAAAAGCACAATTCTGTGGAGTCCATAGGCTTCAACAGACTACCTGCCAAAGGGATCCATGATAGAAAAAAAAGATGATGCACTCCTGGTCTAGTCCAGCTCCCTCACTGGTACCACAAGGAGAGAGGCGAAACTCACAGAGATGTTATGGTTTGTTCATAGAATCCTAGTCCATGACCAGGCGTCAACCATCCCTCACTTTAGCACATGCTCCATAAAACCAAAGAATGATATGACTCTCAATATACTAGAAACAGCCACCAAGAAGGAACAAAAAAACTCACAAGCTAACTCAGAGAGGGTCATTTCAGTTGACTCTGAGCTCCATGAGGGGGTACACAGTTTCATGTTTGTCTTTGTATCTGCAGCACCTAAGGCAATACCTTACATATAGTGAGAGCTTAATACATGTTTGGTGGAATATACATGGAAAAGAGAGGAGAAGGAGGAGGAGGAAATGGAGGGGAAGGAGGAGGAGGAGGAAGAGGAGGGGAAGGAGGAGGAGGAGGAAAAGGAGGGGAAGGAGGAGGAGGAGGAAAAGGAGGGGAAGGAGGAGGAGGAGGAAGAGAAGGAGGAAGAAAAAGAAGGAGGAGGAGGAGGAGAAGAGAAAGAGGAGAAAGGGAGGGAGGAAGAGAGAGAGAGAGAGAGAGTGCAGGAAGATCCTGAGAGACATGAACCTGGATGAGATGATAAATAGCTAGTTGCTATAGTGGATAGAGCATCACACCTGGAGTCAGGAAGACCTGAATTCGAATTCCATACTTAACTCCCAACACTAACACTCTACTTCTAATACCTTACTACCTAATACTTACTGACCCTGTACACATAACCTCACATCTGTCTGCCTCAATTTCCCCCTCTGTAAAATGGGAATAATAATGGCACCTACCTCCCAGGGTTGTTGTCACAATCAACTGAGATAAGCTTTGTAAAGTGCCCAGCACCATGCCTGAAGCATGGTAGGATATTAATCAACGTTTCTTTCCTTCCCACAAATATGGTGCGTGCCTGCACACCCCCCCCAGGCCCTGGGCGCTGTGCCACCTCTCCACCCCTCCCCAGACTGTCCACCTACCTGCTCCCACACACACACACACACACCCTGGAGCCCCGGCTGCTCACTGAGCCTCTTCACCTGTGCAATGAGTTCCTTGTGTTTCTTCATTAGCTCGTTCAGATCCTCCTGGTCTTCATCAATACGTTTCAGGAGGTCGGCTCTCTCCAGCTGCAGCCTATACAGCTGCTCATCCACCTGGTAGGAAGAAGGTGGGGTGCTCTTGAGATTAAAAGGCAAGTGAGGCTGGGGTGGGGGATTCCGGGGAGGCAGGGTCAGGGATCTGGTCATGGGGGAGTTCCATTTTCTCAAGGTAGTTTTCTTCCCTTTAAAATAAGGGGGTTGGAAGCAAAACTCGATGTGAAATTATAATGGCCAAGCTTAGCCCCCCACAAAAATGACGCCTGAGAATATTTGCAAGTGGTAGCCTATGGGTTTGGAGCTCTGTATACAGTGTGAGACTTGTTTGATCTGTTGGTCAGTTTTCTTGAACTAGGTTTTTTTTCCTTTTTTTTAATGCTATATCACAAGGGATTAATGCTTGGGTAGAGGTAAAAACCAGGTGATTCTCAGCACCCTCTGCCTCCTTTCCTGTCTCCACCAGTCTCTATAGGAGCTCAGCACCATGTGTTTACCTGTTTCCTGTCTGGTCATGGCCAACACATCCCTCACCAAGTGCACTGCCCACTGGCCATGAGGGTCTCTATACTTAGCAGACATTTCTGTTGCTGGGACCTCCCAGAGTTTGGGCTCTGGAGATCGTGACAGGGTCCATAGCACACCATGATGAGCCACAGTGAGGAGGAGAGATTAGGAATAGGGACAGACCTGGGATTTCCCCCCAGATGAGGAAGTTCCCTCTACCAATGTAGGTCCACACCTTCTCTATCCCTATTCCAGTCTCAGTCCTAGAGCACTGCCAAGAAAGGCTAAGTGCTTTCCCAGAATCACCTCCAGGATGCATCCAAGGCAAGATTTCACCCCAGGTCTTCCTGGCCCCAAGACCATCACATTCTATTACTACTTACTCCATACATGTCAGAGAAGGACTGACAATTCTACTCAATGACATCCTCAGACCCCTCTTCCACTTGTTCATTGTACAGCATCTTTCACTAACAGACTTGGAACCTTAGGAAAAGGCCAAGCCAATGGGTAGTGGGCTGTTTCCAAGGCTGACTCACTCAAAAATCCTGTCTACAGTGTGTGAATGTGTGCACATGCTGAGGAGCCTGGGAGAGGGTGCAGGGTAAATACCAGATTCTTGTTCCTGGTAATGTTCTCCAGCTCACTATGCATGTTCTCTAGGTCCTGGGCCAGCAGCTTTTGAGCGTTCTGAGCATCTGCACACTTGGCCTCGCTTTCTTCTAGCTGTAGAGGAAAGCAGGAGGGAGAGAGGAAGGGAGGGAGAGACAATGTGGGGACGTGGGGAGGGAACAGAAGACAAGAGAGACCACAGTGAGATCCAGCCTCCTCCAATTAACTTCCTCCATCCCCAGCCCGCCCTTCACCAGCAACATTATTTACGGTGAACTCTTGAGTGTTTTCACCTATTAAATTACATTGTAGTGCAATTGAAAAAAAATTATTTTGCCCTCACGGCAGTTAGTTTCTATTTTACAGTCAAAACGGCTCTCGATTTAATGGTTACCGCACCATGAAATAAAGCTGCAAATGAGGCTGGGCAGAAGGAAGGCCTTGCTCCAGTGGCCATTCTCACTCACTTTGAAATGGGAGCCCTTAAAACAAATCATCAGTTTCCTGAGTACGAGGCCAGCACCGTCTCCCACTAAGGGCTGGGCCCCTGCTCCTGCTGTCTGTCTGGAAAGAAGGAGTCATCCAAAATGGAGAAAACGTAATGGAAGAACACTGGGCTGGGGGTTGAGTCCAGCTTGGCCATGGATGTACTTTATCAGTATGAGCAAGTCACTTCAACCAACAAGCATTTATTAAACACCTATTCTTGTTGGGTGCTGCTCTTTGCACAGCGGACACAAATCTGAATGAAATAATCCCTGTTCTCAAGGAGCTTACAAGGACATATTTAAGGGCATCAGAATAAAGACAGAGTAGTTCAGCACAAAAGAGTTGGGGGGATCAGGAAAGGCTTCATGTAGCAAGAGATGCCTGAATCAACTTCACATGAGGAGCATTGAATTCGTTTTGTGATACTGTCTTTACTGAAGGATCACATTGGGTCATACATTCAAGATGGAAGAGACCCTGTAATAACAAGCAAAGGAGTACTTAGTGCCTTGTTTCAGTTATTCACATATTTAGCACCTTGTATCAGTTCTTCGATTGCCTTTGAACCCTGCCTGGGATTCAAAGGTGAGAGGAACTTGCTAACACAACAGGAAGGAGAACCAGCATATAAAAGCAGGAGCACAAACTGGAACATAGCAGAACTGAGAAGGAGGATACTTGTGATGTACAGCACTCTGTTTGTCCATTCTGTCTGTGCTGATTTGTGTTTGTTACTTTTGTCAGACAGAAGCTTTCTGTCTGTTGATTGTGTTACTTTGTCAGACAGAAGCACCCTGTGTTGATTTCACAGGCAGAAAGTGAATTGATGATGGTGCCAGCAATGTGCATGAATGTCGTTGTGGCTCTGTTAAGCTCTATCTTCCCAGAAACAGAAACTTCAAAGGACTTAAGGTAGACTAGTCACTGTGAGCTTCAATATGGAATGGAAACTGACCCAAAGGAGAGAGAGGAGGACTCTGAGGGTAGAGGAGGCCATGGCATAGGAGGGTCTGTTGAAGGAATTGGAGACTTTGAGGAAGAGGAAAGGAGGCAGCAGCACACTAGTCATCTCCAAGTAAGGCAGACAATAGGAGGCAGGATTTAGAGTCAGAAAGATGCGGACTTGGGTTGTATGACAAGGCACCCATCTGGGCCTCAGTTTACTCATATGCAAAAAATAGATAAAATACTAATAATATGTGACATTTCTGCATCTCTTTAATGTGGGCAAGATGCTGTTATGTATGTATACACATATATGCATAT
The DNA here is from genome assembly GCA_011680675.1 of Gymnobelideus leadbeateri. Taxonomy (NCBI): domain Eukaryota; kingdom Metazoa; phylum Chordata; class Mammalia; order Diprotodontia; family Petauridae; genus Gymnobelideus; species Gymnobelideus leadbeateri. The sequence continues at coordinate 416,003 of WOXC01011884.1, forward strand.
TTATATCATTTGATCTTCACAACAATTTTGTGAAGGAGGGGCTGATATCAACCCCATTTATACAAACAGAGAAATTGAAGCTAAGAATCATAGAACTACAGAATTTGAGTTGAAAGGGACCCAAGTGGCTGAATAGTTCAACTCAGCAATTAGCACATTTTTGTCATTTAGTCATTTTCAGTCATGTCCAACTCTCTGTCATCCCATTTGGAGTTTTCTTGGTGAAGATACTGGAGGGATTTGCCATTTCCTTCTCCAGTTCATTTTAGTGATGAGGAAACTGAGGCAAACATGGTTAAATGACTTGCCCAGGTCTTGCAGTGAGGAAGTGTCTGATGCTGGATTTGAACTCAGGAATATGAGTCTCCCTTACTTCAAGCCCAACTTTATCCACTGTACACCCCCTCATCCCAGTCCTTCCTTTCTCTTTCCAATGCCCGAGACCCTGGCTCCAGCTGACAGAAATTTTCCCTGGTTGTGATAGATAGATAGGCAGCCACAGCCCTTTAGGAGCAAAGGCCTATCAGGTCATTCCCCATAGCACTAGAGCTGCAAAGCTCCAAACTGCTGGTTCTGGAGCCAATAAGCCTGTAACACCAGCAGAGCTGGAGCCAGGGCAGACAAACCTATAGCAATAGTACTTCAAAGTTCTGACTTGCTGGTGCCAGGCCAAAGAACTAAGGAATAGAGGAATAGTTGTGTCCAGGAAAAGACCCTCTGTGTGGGAAAGTCTGTTCAACACTCCACCAAGCCAGAAGGGAAAGAGCAAAATACCCATCTGATGCCTGTTCTAACCATTCAAAAGTCAGTTGGATCAGAGATCCAGGCTGGTAAACCATGAATCATGAACCATGGTGAACCATGCTCAGTGTGAAATGAGGTTGACATGCTTTGAGACTTAGCCCTCAAGGAAATAACCACCAGTGAAAGACTTACATGAACTGATGCAAAGTGAAGTAAACAGAACCAGGAGAATGTTGTACACAATAACAGCAATATTATACTATGAAGATCTGTGAATGATTTAGCTATTCTCAGCAATGCAATGATCTAAGACAAACTCAAAGGATTAATGATGAAGAATGCCATCCACCTCCAGAGAAAGAACTGATATTGATTGAATATAGATTGAAGCATGCTATTTTTATTTTCTTTCATTTGAGTCTTCTTGTACAAAATGACTAATACGGAAATGTTTTACATGATTAGACATGTATAACCTATATCTGATTGCTTGCTATCTGTGGTGGGGGAGGAAAGAAGGAGGGATGGAATTTGGAACTCAAAACTTTAAATAAAAATGTTTTTTTAATGAAAAAAAGAAAGAAAGAACCACCAGAAGGTAATGTTAGAAAGTGAATAGGAAAAATTAAGCTGGGGGAGGGAGACTGAAATTACTAGAGAACTCAGGAAGAAAACAAAGACCTTGCAAATAAGCAGATAAATCATAAGGGAAAATATTAACAAGAGAAGGCAGTATGTCCTCCAGATTTAGTAAGCAAGTTCAGACATCTATGAATAAACACTGTAAAACAAAGGAAAATGATCCAAAACTTGACAAGAATGAGGAGTCTGTGGAATTCCAAGAGAACACAGAGCCACAACACACTGTCCCAGCATGGTTAAATAGAGAAATAAGAATTATAAGAGCAGAATTTATGGCCTGAACAGCAAAAGTAATGAATGGAATAGAAAAAAAAATTGAATTTTCAATGACAAGCCATACCAAAGAAACAAAGAGAACAATAGATGGGGAATGAAAATATACAGAAATGAAGGATAATCTGGAAGAAGAGAAGCAAAAAACAATCAAAGAATATATGCTCCTTATGCAAGTAGAGTGAGTGTGTGTGTGTGTGTGTGTGTGTGTGTGTGTGTGTCTATATATGTGACAAGATGCACAGACAACCTAAGGATTGTAGTTCTTCCAGAAGACTACGACAGGACAAAAAACTATAACACCACAATGAAGGAAATAATGGAAGAGAACTACCCAGAACTTCTGTACATAGAAAATGAAAGTCCCAATTAGAAATCCACAGATCATCTCCAGAAAAAGAAAAGAAAATCAAGGCTGTAAACTCCAAGCCACATAGTAGTTAAATTTAACAATGCAATTTAGAAACAAATTCTGCAAGCCATCAGGAGAAAGACCTTCAAATACAAAGGAAAGGACTTTCAAATAATGCAAAACTATTCTGAACCCACTAGAAAAGGGAGGAGGGAATGGAATAATGCGTTCTGAAGAGCACTGGAGCTCAGGGTGCAGCCCAGGGTGACCTATCCTGCAAGTCTGAACTTAGCCATGCAGGACAAAAGATGGACATGCAACAACAAAGAGCCTGAAACATTTTTAGAAAGAAAATCAGAATTGAAGAGATTATTCGCTCCTCAAACAGAAATGCAGGAGGAGTGAATAAAAGCAGCTGACAAGGACAGCAACAGGAACAGAGTAACAACAGAGAAATCAATAAGAGACTTCTTTCTAAATGTACACAAGGAGATGGGGTGAAGGCAGAAATCTGGTAGAAGTAACTGGATGAGGGCCATTACAGATAGAACCTGGTGATGCAGGTAAATCATCATTTCATGTGTGTATGTGGTAAGATACACTAAGGGAGAGAGGGAAGCAGAAGGACAGAGCAGCCTGGGATGTGACAGGCTCAAATGGAGGGCTAAGCAAAGAGGGGGAGGTCATCCCTGTGGTCTTAGAAAGAGAAGATCCTGCAGAGAACTGGGTGAGGAGGAGTGCGGGAAGGATTGACAGGAAAGGATAAGGAAAGAAGCTTTCATTTGATGGTAGGAGGAGGGTTCCATTGATGCAATTGCCATGGATAAAGAGAAATAGTCTGTGAAGGGTGATGACTCCAGTTCCAACATTTTATCCCCTTAGCCAGGCTGCCTCAAAGGACTGCTGTAAAGCTCTGTTGAGATTATGCACTATAAGGTTTCCATTTGCAAATGACCCTCTATGGCTGTTACTATTGAAGGGTCTATCTATTAACTTTATCCTGATTGGCCACGAAGACCAGAATCAAAAGGTAGACGTTATAGAAGGCACATTTCATCTCCAAGGCAGGAAACCTTCCTAACAATCCAAGCAGCCCCAATATGAAATGGTCTGCCCTAGGTGAGTGGGGATAGTAGGGTCCCTCTCACTGCAGAGGGACCCCTTGTTGGAGATATTGAAGAAGGGGTTCTTTTGAGACCTGACTTTTCCAGCACTGAAGTAGAGAGACTTTGGGCAAGTGACAATCTCCCTGGATTTAAAATGAAGGAAAGAGATTGACTAGATTGCCTCTAATGTTCTCTTGTAGCTAGAGTTATGACCTATGATCTTTTGAACTCCTTATCTAAGTGACATTCACCTCTCTGTCCCTCATTTTTCCACATCTGTAAAATGAGGGGCTTGAACCTAATGGCCTCTGGGGTCCCTTCCAAGCTCTAAACATATGATCCTATGACCCTATAATACTGGGATGCTGTAGCTGGAATTTATACATCAGGCAGGAGGTAGGCTCCTTAATAAAATCCCTCGTCTATCCATCTATCTGTCTCTGTCCCTCTTTCTCTCTTGTCTCTCTCTGTCTCTTTGTCACTCAATATACATCCCTGTCTCTATTTCTATCTCTGTCCATATGTCTGTTTCTGTCAGTCATTCTGTCTCTGTCTCTGTCTTTCTGTCTGTATTTCTCTCTGCCTTTGTCTGTCTCTCACTCATGCAAAAATCATTGGAGTTTTACAACTTGCTATTCATGGACACTATGTTTCTCTAGTTGGGAACAGCAAGAATTTCAAAGATTAGAACTTGAGGGCCCATTTCCCTTGGCAATTTGGGGTGATTGAGATGCTCCAGAGGAAATGATTTAGGGCAGAAGCTGATCGTTTGCATTGTTAGAGCTTAATCTCCAGAGGAAATTAGATGTTAGGAGCTTGGCTGCTTTGTCTGCAGTTGGATTCCTTCCTCAGTGCCCCAAGTCAGGAAGTTACTTCTACTTTAGCAAAGAAATAAGATGAGCCTGGCATTGGTCCACTCTGGTACCTAGAAAATGAACATCACAGGCAGTGTAGGGACCCATGCATCCTGTCTGAGGGGTGATGAGAAGAATCATCGGATACTAGATTTATAGTTGGAAGGTACATAAGACTGTAGCTGGTCTGACTGCTCCGCCATTTCACAAATGAGGAACTGAGTCCCAGAGAGGCTACCATAGGATCTTTGGAGGAAAGATGAAGGCCCAAGGAGGCTAAGCAACTCACCAAAGGTCCCACAGGTAGTAAGTGTTGGAGAGAATTTGAGCTCTAGTCCCCTGGCTCCAGAAGCAGTATGACCTGCTCAAGGGAAGTAGTAGAGCCTAGACTTATACCTGGGTCTTCTGAGCTTCAGACTGATACTCTTTTCATATTGGCAGTGCTACTGCCCCCCCACTCCCAACAACCCTGCTTCCTTCATCCATCCCTCTCTTTCAGGAAAATCTAAGCTGTCATAGGTATTAGGGGGGTCTATTTGGAGGGTTTGAGGTTCATCCCAGCCACCTAATATGTGAGCTCCTTCCTCTTGCTCAACCTTAGTTTCCCCCATTCTCAAATGAGGTGATTACATGAGATGGTCTTCTCTTCAAGGTCCCTCTCAGCTCAAAACTTATAATCCTCTAACATTTCTCATGAAATCCATGGTCTGATTTCTAGGGCACAAGGAGGCATAAAAGAATGAAGAAAACAGACTTCACTTAGGGAGAAAGCAAGCAGGGCAACAACCCTCAGCCCTACTCTGGGCTGGAGGACCCTTAAGCAGGAAGGAGGCCAGGCATTTTTTTTCATGTTGGTATCCTCAGAACTTTTCCCATGGTGAGCAATTAAAAAACTCTCGTTGAACTGAAATTCCAGGCATGCATCTTGTTCTAGCAGGTCTCTGCAATTTCACTGATATGCCCAGCTTCCATTGAGGAAATATTCTCTCCCAAGGCAGATCAACACACCAATAACCAAGTCTTAACCAGGGGCACTGAGGGGTAAGATGACTTGCCAGGCATCACCATATGAGGTAGGATTTGAACCCAGGATTTCCTCACTCTGAGGCCAGTTCTTTATCTACTCTCCAATGACACTGAGGACACCAGAGACCTCAAATACACTTCCTTGTGTTAAGAGATAATAGTAAGCAATAGCTAACATTTACATAGCACTTTAAGGTCTGCAAAGTACTCTGGATCTGCCCCAACCCTGGGAGGTAGGTGCTAGTATTATCTCCATTTTACAATTAAGGAAACTGAAGCAGAGAGAGATTAGGTGACTTGCCCAGGGTCACACAACTAGTGACTGAGGCATAATCTGAACTCAGGTCTTCCTAACTCCAAGACCAACACTCTTCCTACGGTTTCACCTAGTTCATCTTCGTTGCCCATACTTTGCATGTTGAAAGGACATTACTTATTTATATACCGGTTAGACTAAATGGATCCTGAAGCCCCTTCCAACTCTGAGATTCTATGAATTGAAAAAACAAATAATCCAAAAGCCCCCCCCCCCAAATGAATGGAATTTTGTTGGATAGGACCAGCTCCATAGCTGACATGGTGTCCACTGGGTAGGCTTGGGGCTACCAGCAAGTGAGCTTTAATACCTAGCATTAAAGTTCCAATTCATTATACTTCTCCAGTTGGAAGAAATATAGGTTTCTCTCTGGTTGGTTTTTCCATTATAGATGACCCAGTGCTAGAATAACTCACCCCACATTATTTCCATATTGAAACAGCTTGATTGACGTTTTTATGAAGTAATACAGGAGATCATGTCAAAGCTGAGATCAAATCTTTCATGACTGTCAGCAGACTATTGCCCATTTCTTTAAAAATGACTTCCCTGGGATCTCCTCCAGGCAGAGAAGTCACAGGGAAGTCGGGTGTGACAACAAAGGGCTGCTGGCTGGTTCAATTCCTCAGAAAAATGGAACTAATATTTGCCTATCTCCTGCAAGCCCCCTCGAACGAAGCTGCTGTGATCCCCTATCCAGCCAAAGTACATGGAAAATTCAATATCATTCGATTCAATTCAACAAGCATTTACAAAATCCCACGCTGTTCTAGGTCCTGGACTGGGTACTGGAGATACAAAACCAAACTAAAACAAAACAGTCTCTTCCCTCAAGAAGCTTACATTCTCCTCAGAGAAAATGGCACACCCAGAGAAGCAAATATAAAAATATGCAAAATAAAAGTGGGGTTTTCCTTGGGAGTGAGGAAGAGCTAACTTCACTTCCTTTCCATGAGCAAGGAATGACTTAATTCTGTTGTCATCAACTTTGTCCCCTGCCCGGGCCCTTGTTTCTGGCCCTCTCAATCTTGTTTCGCAAAGACTTTCCATATCTTGCCTCCATGACTTTGCACATGTGGTGACTCCCTCCTGGAAAAGGGCTTGTCCTTTCACCTTGTGGAAGCCCTAGCTCCCTTCAGGGCTCAGCTCAAGGACCAGCTCCCATAAGAGACCTTTCTGGATTCCCTTATATGGGAGCATCCCTGTCCCCAGGAATCAACTTTGCACATATATATTGAGTATGCACTCTATTGCTTACCCTCCACCCCCATTTCATGTTCTTTGCAGGAAAGAATCATCTCCTTTTATTCCCAGTACTTAGCATAGGGCTTGGGATGAAGCAATAACTAGCATTAATATGGTGATATAAATTTGAAAAGCATTTTGCCATTGCCTTCTCCAGCTCATTTTACAGATGAGGAAACTGAGGTTAAGTAGCTTGCCCAGGGTCACACAGCTAGTAAGGGTCTGAGAACAAAGTTGAACTCATGAAGATGAGTCTTTCTGATTCTGGGGCCAGCATTCTATGCACTCTGCATAGAAGGACCAGATCACCCCCTTTGCCTCTGTGGGCCAAACTAGGAACAATGGCCATAAGCTGCAGCAAAGTAAATTTAGGTGTGATGTCAGGAAGAAGCTGTTTCAAAGTGGAGGCAGCCCCTCCTCTTCATTAGAGATATTTAAGCAAGAAGCTGGGTTTCTCTAGGGACAGGTTGGCCTAGATGGGTCTCTGAGACTCCTTTCAGCTCTGATGTTTTACAAATCCTTCTCTGCTCTCACACTCTCGGCTTCTCCTTTTGTCTCTCAATGTTAGGATATTCTCTCTTTCTATTTTCAAACTCACCACAACATTCTTTCCTAAAATCCTCTCATTACAGTCAAGTATGTCATTTGAACCAGCACCTGGGATCCAAATCCCCCCAAGATAAATAGCTAAGTCTCTCTTCTATCTTCTCTCTCTCCCCCTTTACCTCCTCTCCTCTTTTCTTCCTCTCCCTTTCTGTTCCCTTCCTTTTTCCTTCTCTTCTTTCCTTTTCCTTCCTGTTCCCTCCCCTCCTCTCCTCTTCCTTCTACTCTCCTTTCCCTTCCTTTTGTTCCCCTCTTGTTTTCCCTCTTTCCTTGCCTCCTCTCCCCTTCTCTCTTCCCTCCCCTCCTCTGCTCTAAGTCAGAACATTCTTTTCCTGTACCCTCTTCCTTCCCAATCAGAGCAAGAAACCTTCCCACCTGGACAAAGCCAATTAAGATTCCCACCACAGACACATAAAACACAAGCTGATGAATGCCGCTGCTTTCCTCAGCATTGCCATCGTGCTTGCTTTGAATACCTGTGTAAAATGTTTGCTTTGGACTTATTAAGCTGCTAAATGAGCTGTCCAGGCATAGAGAATGCTATGGGGAATAAACAAGCTCAGGATTCAGCAAAGGTACTCACTCTAGCTGAGTCCTGGAAAGTAGGGAAAGTAACCCACTGGTGAAGCAGGCAGGGAAACCCTATTTAGAAATGAACATGGTGCAGAGTAGGGGTACAGAACAGTGAATATGCTGTCTGACTCAGTTGATGTGTTGGGAAATTTTGCTCATTTTTATTTGTGACAAGAGATGACTCTCCTGGGAGGGATGGGGAAAATATATTTGTAAAAAGAGAGGATGATAAAACAAAAGTAATCATTAGAAAGTTTAAACAGAAAAAAATGAAACGGAATATGCCCTTAACCCTGGATCCATCCCAGACAGCATACAGAAGATTCAATGGGGGAGGGGGGCAAGGAAATATTTCCAGCAAGAAGTGAAGTGAATTCCAACATGGGAGTGGGTGACATGAAATTTTAAAATCTAAAGCTGTTTTCCTGGACATTCCAGTTTATTATTTGCTCTCCAAAAGTGACATCAAAGGGCTAGTCTTCCATGCCTGAGTGCAAAAAGGCTATAGATGTGTCCCACAAATAATATCCTCAACTTCCCTGTTGTGGGCATCTCCCCCAAGAGGGCACAAGAAAGACAAGACACAGTGATCATTGGGGTGGGAGTTCGGGCACAAGTGTCTCAGAGTACGAATACTTGAGTTCTGCTCCAACCTTTATGGCTATGGAGGAGGACACATTGATCAGGGACCCTGGATCAAAGGAGAAATTACAGAAATGTAAAGTCTTAAACAAATGAACATCTGTATTTTGTTACCACTTTAGTAGGGGTGAAGAAGTTCTTTAGGCAAACTTGATAAAATTAACACCAAATGGAGTGAGTCAAGGTAGAAGCAAATTCTGAAGAGGGTGTATTATGGCGGCTGAGAAGAAAGCCAGCTCTGAAGAATATGAGCTCTGGCAGTCAAGAAGAGAGACAGCTATAAAAGAAGAGTCCAGCTTTTGGAGGGGAATTGCTCTTCCCTTCTTGAGATAGAGACAGTATTGCTCTCAACTCTCCTCTGATCTTTTTCAGCAGAATCACTCAACCAGAAGGAGACACCTGTCTATGAATTGAGATTCAAACCCAGATCTTCCTGACCTTATATCAAGTATTCTGTCCACCAAGCTATGCTAACTTTTAGTCTCATATATCAATGGTTATTCCTAGAAGATGACTATTACAATTCTGTCATTTTATTGATGAGAAAGAAATAAGAATCAGAAAAAGGACATGACTTGCCCAGGGTCAGAGGTAAGTTAGTGGCAGCACCAAGATTTGAAGCTATCTCTCCTTATGTCTAAAGCAATGGCCTATCATTAACCTCACTGCTTCTTTTGGTGATATTTGGTAATATTTTGATAATATTTCATAATTTGGGTAATATTTTCCTCATGTATTTTATTGTAGTGAGTCAAAAACAGTGTAATTGGATTAAAAAATACACTGAAGTCCTAAGACCCAGGTGGAAGTCTCAGATCTTCATCTCACAAGCCATTTGATCCCAAGCAAGCCAGTTTATTTCTCTGGGCCACAGTTTCTTCTTCCAAAAGAAAAATGTGCATAAAATATCTTCCTAAGAAAATTAGAAGGGTCATAGAACAGGAATTTTTTAGAGCTAATTGAGCCCTTAGAACATGGAATGTCAAAGCTGGGAGGATCCTGAAAACAGAAAATGTCAGAGTGGGAAAGAACCTTAAAGCGTAAAATGGAGACTGTGAATTTATAAACCATAAAGCTCTATAGAAATGTGAGCTGTTATTATCCTCAAGTGGCAGAACGGATGTGAATATATCTTTTAAAGCATCGAGCACTGTACAAATAAAAGCTATCATTATTAGCCATTATTGCTAATAATCACAATCCTACACGATTATCCCAAATTCATTTGTCTCCCCCTGTTGCAGGGGGGCTGGGCAATCTCCTCAACTCCTCATGAGAAGAGGGAGAGGTGGGTTTTCCACCTCTGTTATGCTTCTCAGCCCCAGTCCTGTTAGTCTTCAGGAGACAATGGAAATGTCCAGTTTGGGAGAGGGGGAGGAGAACAATTGAAAAAGGGGGTCATGGTACCCATCCTTTTTTTACCTTTTTAACTAAAGGCTGGTTCTCATCATGGCTTATGACACGAAGGATAAAGAGGTCTTTAAGTTAGCTAAAATTGAATCAATTCGAGGTACCTAATTATTCTTTCCTTCTCTCCAATTCCCCAAGGCTGGAAGCTCATGGGTTCCTAGTGTGACAGGAACCGCCCAAGCACCTGTTCATGCCTCTCACAAGGGTCATCTACCAGAGTATCACTGTGATTTATTTTTCTTTTTACCACTGAAAAGGATATGTCAAACCATGCCAATTAGGAACTCAAGGAAAAAGGAAAAATTCAGCTAAACCTTGTCATCTTCTTTGGTGTTTATGTAGGGAACAGAGACATTAACCACCTTGGGGATTTTAAAAGAGGCCATAGGGCCAAAAGGACCCATGGGGTAGAGGGGATGAGTGGAGACAGAAGCACAAAAGGGAAATGAGAACTGTGTCCAAAGTGCTGAGTGGAAAGGACAGCCTCAGGCACCAAAGAGATGCCAGGCAGATTGAAGCTCAGCCTTAGGAGGGACCTCAGAGGCCATCTGGTCTATCTCCAACAACTGAACCAGAATGCCCAGCAGCCACTTCCATGAGACGTATTGTGAGAATTCATTGAAATAATGCATTGAAAGTACTCTGTAGAGAGTAAAGCCCTGTGTAAACCAATCTACAAGCATTTGTTAAGTACCTACTGTATGAATGCCTTCCTCTGTGCTGGCACCTAAAACCCCAAAACACATTTCATGTATAAATAGGAGTTATTATAATAATGACTATTATCAAGTCCTTGATGCATGATAATAGACAATAATGATAATCTTGACTTAGCTTTGGGACCTCAGACGGAACACATAACCTCATGAAACTCTAAGGATCACGGGTTCTGCCCACTCCTTGAAGATATCTAACACAGGTGTTTGAGAATAAAAATGGCCAGAAAGACATTTTGCAGAAGTATTATTACGTGGTTATAATTTCATAATAGTCACAGAACCACAAGATGAGAAAGCAAGTCCCACAGATAGAGAATGGAACATAAATCATTTCAGGCTTTAAAGGAAACCCTGTTTTGTTCATTTCTCTTTAAGAGAATACGACTGACTCAATCAGTTGTTGAGAAGACTCTCTGCTCATAATTGTCTTGTGACACCAGAGGGACCTTTCTCTTATTGGGATGGTGGTGGCAACCCTTACAATGCCCCCTCACCTATTTGTTAGAAGCATTTGGAACTTGAAATGCTGACCCTGAATAAGACCTTGATTCATGCAGTTGGCTTGGACACAGCTGAAACAGTTGTCAGTGGACACCTGAAAGAGCAAAAGATGACCTTGAACATCCTCCCTAATATCTTTTCTGGCTTGGCTTCCCTAGGGATCTGAGATCTAAAACCCATCATCCATCCCAGCTCTGACTCTCATTACCCTACTACTAATGTGACCCTAGGCAAGTCCATTTTCCTTGCTAGGACTCAGTTTCCTCATCTTTAAAATGAGGGGTTTGGGCCAGATGGCATCTGATATTATTTCCTAGATTATGCTCACAGTTAGAAAGGACCAAAGAGTACATACAACTTCTTCAGCTTACAAATGTGAGAAAATGAGGCCAGAGTCATACAAGCAATAAGCATCTGAGGTAAAATTTGAACCCAGATCTTCCTGACTCCAATTCCAGTATCTTTTTCACTACCTCATGGGGATGTAGGGGTGATAGGAGGGCCAAGAGACATCCTCATCACTACTAGGTATCTATATCCCTAACTTCAAATAAGAATATCTGCCATAGCAGATCCAATAGATGGTCTTCCAGATTTTGCTTAAAGACTTCCAGCAATGGGAAGCTCACTACTTCCTGAAGCAGACCTTTCCATTTAGGGTAGCCATATCACTGAAGCTAAGAGATCATAGCATCCTTGGTGATCTCTAGCAATGACTAATAGAGAGCTGAAAATCCAAGGGAAGCAAGGATGTAGGGAGAGACCATCCAGTTTCGGTTTGATGAATTTATCAAACCCAAAAGGACTGCCTAGGTGTTGTCTTTAAAAAGCCAGACATGTGATGGTTGAACCAGCGGGAGTGAGCTCTGAAAGCCTGTCAAGAATGGATGAAGGGCAACAGGCCAGTCTCGGTTTTCCAAAAAAAGGAAGCAAGTGGAGTCTGAAATCTCTTCCAACAAGTTTGACTTTGATGCCTGCCAAAATTGAGGAATATATTATTAAAGGAAGTAGGGATCATGGAGAGGCAGCACAGCCTCATCAATAGTAAGTCAAGGCAAACTAACCTCACTCCCTTTTCTGTCAGGGTGACTAATTTGGTAGATGAGGAGAATGTAATACACATAATGTGACTAGATTTTTGACAAGCACCTCTCAGAAACTCTCATGAGATTCTTGTCGGGGGAAATGAAGTGATGTGGCCCAGACAATACAACAGGTAAGAGTCATGGGGTAGTTTTTTAATGACTGGACCCAAAGGGAGACTAAGTTTGGAAGGAACTCTCTGAGGGAAGTGTTCAAGGAGCTGTCCTTGGTGCTTTCCTATACAATGTTTTCCCTTAATGGCTTAGATAAAGGCATAGACAGTGAGCTTATAAAATGTGCAAAAGCAGGTGGAAGGAATACCTAATCCACTGGATGACAGAGTTAGGATTCACCAAGGTCTCTAGAGCCTAGAACACTGGGCTTCTGTTTATGTATCCTCATTAGTGGACTCACAGTGACTCATACAAAGTAGGTGCTTAATGAAAGTGTTTTGTATTAATGTATCTAACAAAATGAACTTTAATTGAAATCAATATTGTGTTACATTATTTTTAAATGGTGCTACAAGTTAAGAGATGGGGAGGAATGGATGCAGAAATTCAACAGACAAAGAGCTGGCTTTGCAGATCTTTGGGGAGTGCACCTTCAATATGTTGACCATAGAATGTAGCAATACAGAACTGCCATCTGCTCGTTGCCTGCAATAAGAGAGGTGTAATATCTAGGAGGAGAAAGGTGCAACTCCTAGAAGTACAGAAGAGAGTTCAGGAGGAAGACATCAGTCTTGGGTAAGGAATATCTGTTTCCTCAACCCTAGAACTGGAATAAAAGTGCCTGCCCTCCCCACTTTATAGAGCTGTTTCAAAGATCAAATTATATAAATGGGTGTTAGTTAGTTCTTAATAAAGGCTTAGTGATGTATTGCTCAGTAAATTAGTAGGAATGTGCTCCGTAAGCATGACCCACTATAGAAAAGGAAACTGATTTGATTGTTGCCATTATCTACTTGTCCCTCTTTATTTCCTCCCCCACCCATCCCCTTCCAATTTGAACCTTGATGCCACAACAGGGAACACCACTATTTTATCCCATTGCCTACAAAGATATTTATGATGACCCTACTTGTCTGGCTCCCAATATCTGGGCCCATGTTCCCATAGAAATCTATAATGTTAAGGCATCCGGGGGAAAAGATCAGATGTTAGAACTGACAGAAAACTTAGAATGGAAATTTTTAGATTTGGGTGAGACACAATGCAGGAGGTGGGAAAGGCCTTAGAATATAGAACTTCAGTGCAGGGTAGGGCCTTAGAACATGAAATATTAGAGCTGGGATGAGTCTTAGAACGTGGACTGTCAGAAACCAAAGATGAGAGGTGGTTTGAAAAATGGCAAAGGAACTATGCTTTAATAATCTCACTTTGGCAATGGTATAGATAGGAGAGGGAAAGATTTGACCTAGGGAGAGCAATTAAAGTGGTGTTTAAATCTAACATTCTGACCACTGTACAGTACTGTGCCCAAGATTCAGAGATGAATAGGACCTAAGAAATGCTTGACTCCATCCTCTCCCCCCATCCCTTATTTTATTTTGGAGTAAATAAGGCTCTGAAAGGGAAAGGCATTCACCTGCAAGTTTAAAGCTGATTCAAAAGCCAGTTCAGGTGCCACCCATCCCTTATCACCCCCCAGTGTGGGCAGGGATTAGGACTCAGGGTAAATTTAACCTCACCAAGAGGTCTGCTGGGGTTTAGAGCTCAGTTCTTGGGGCCAAGAAGGGAAAAGAGCAGTTTCTGGAGACTTTGGCAGGACCAGGCAGCTTGTGATGGGTCAATACAGAAGGAACAAAGAGACATTTTCCCTTTTCTGGGTCAAAGTGAAAAATTGGCAAATTGCTCTACCACAGAGATCACCTTCCATCCTCCCCTCCCAGCCAGGTGCCAACATCTGCTCCTCACAGATGTTATTTATGCAAAACCATTATCTCAATTATATATGGATGTTGTTGGAATTGCTTATGTCTCTGGATTAGTTTATTTCCAGTGGAGACATTTAACATGGATTAATTACTAATTGGCTCCTAATGAACAGGTGTCATTAAATCAAGGCAAAATCTCTCCTTTGTTTCCCTAGTCTGTATGTTGTCAAGAAGTTAAGTAAGTAGAACTCAGGGGATTACAGAAGGTCAGAGGTGCCAGGGCCTTAGAATAGGGGATGTCAGAGCTGGGAGGGGCCTTAGAACAAGGAATGTCAGGGCTGGGAGGGGACTTAGAACAGGGGATGTCAGAGCTAGGAGGGGCCTTTGAACAGGGGATGTCAGGGCTGGAAGGGGACTTAGAACAGGGGATGTCAGAGCTGGGAGGGGCCTTAGAACAAGGAATGTCAGGGCTGGAAGGGGACTTAGAACAGAGGATGTCAGAGCTGGGAAGGGCCATCAAACATTGAATGTGCCCAAGGTCATGTTGCCTATATGTCATAAAAACAGGATTCAAACCCAGGCCTTGATTCCAAATTCACCCCTCTTCTCACTGTACCGTTCTGCCTCAGTCCCAGTGGTTTTTGATGTGTGGTTACTGATGCCAGCCAGTGGGGAAAGCCTGGACCGAAATGCTGACCAGCCTGTTCTCTCTGCTTTCTTTAGAAAGCTTGGTGGGGTTTTTTTTTTTGGTTTTGGTTTTGGTTTGTTTTTTACAGAGGTCAGAGGTGATATAAAAGAAACCAAAAAGCAGGGGTCCCATGCTAAGCACTGGGTTTTAAATGATCCGCCTGATGTATTTGAACCCAGGGCTCTTTCCATTAAGCAGCACATTTTCATTGTAATTTAAGACTTTTGAACACTTTCCCAAGAGGTGCCTGTGAGGTAGTTAGAAAATTCCCATTTTACAGATGAGGAACCTGATTCTCCTGAGAGTGAAAGGAATGACTCACCATCACACAATCAGGAGGGTTTGGGGCCTGGACTCAGTCCCCGTGCTAGCCTCACTCCAGCACAGAACATAACACTTATTAAATGCTTGCTGTATATAGACTGCTAGGTGTTGGGGGAGGCACAGAGTTGATAGAAATACTTGATGAATTGAACTGAACAAAGCCAGGGATACTGAAAGGTGAAGGTGAAGGGAGGGCATTACAGTCCTCACTGTTCTGAAGAGAAAGAGCAGCTCATTCAGTGGCTTCCTGTTGCCTCTCCTTCCACCATCTGCCTCCAGCCTACCTGTCCGGACATTTCCAACCATCCCTCCTTTATGCAGTCTAAATTTCAGTCCATTTGGCCTAATTGTTGCTCCCTATTTCATGCTTACACACCTTTGCCCAAGCTGTACCCCCTGCCTACAATGCTCCCCCTCCTGACTTCCATCTCTTAAAATCCCAAGGCTCATTTAAGGCTCAGCTCACAGGTCATCCCCCCCACCCCACATTGGCCCCCTCTCCCTCCTCAAATTATCTGTGTGACTCTGGGCAAGTGACTTAACCTCTCAGACTCAGTCCCCTTATCTTCAAAATGAGAATGATATTAGCATCTACTTTACAGGGGCATCGTAAGAATGAAATAATACATGTAGAGGCCACCACAAACCACAAAGCACTAGACAAATATTATTAGCATTGCTAATGTGCACACGTGTTCGATCCCCTAACCAGAAGGGAAATTTTTTTTTCTTTTATCTTTTGTGACTACACAATGCTGGGCACAAACAGGTAATTAATGTGCTTGAACAGAGTGAAATTGAAGTGTGTTTCCCAAGGCTCAGCCCAACCTTAGTGTTCACACCCTGGCCACAAGCAGGGGAACTGTTCCAGGAAAGAAAAGGCTTTTCTCCTTTGGGCCTGACAAGGATATCTCACCTGAGAGCTCCTTCCCAGGTGAGGGAGGGAAAAAAACCACAAACACCATTCCCAGTGTGGGGAACCCCTGCTTTATTCAATTCCCACCATCCCTGGAAACCAGAATACGTGTGCTTAGGAACAGAGGCAAACTGTCCCCTGACCCCTCCTCCACCAGCTATTTCCATGACGACCAAAGCCCAAAGCAAAGGCTTCAGATTCCCTTTGATGGGCATCAGAGGAAGAGAAGAAGCCCCTGCAGCTCCAGAGGCCAGAGCAAAGAGCTCTGTTCCATTCCAGTCATTTTCAGGAGGGACCAGGATTCCCTGGGAGCAGAGTCTTGAACCACGTTGTGTTTGCCTCTGAATGAGGTCTCCAAAATACAACCCTTTCTTTCTGTGAATCTTTTCTTGGGAAAGGAAGGATGGGTACAGTGCTCAGGATCTGGAATCAGCAATTCAGTATGGTAAACCCCACTCTGCTAACTCCCACCTGCTGGGTAAAACTCACTTTCTCAGTCTGGGACCCAGTTTCTTCCTTTAAAAATGGGCAGAGCAGGGTGGCTGGGTGTCCTAGTGAACAGAGCACTGGCCTTAGAGACAGGAGGACCTGGATTCAAATCTGGCCTCAGACAAGTAACACTTACTAGCTGTGTGACCTTGGGCAAGTCACTTAACCCCAATTGCCCTGCCTCCCCCCTCCAAAAAAAGCAAAAAATAAAATAAAATAAGATAGGCAGAGGGGCAGGGGGCTGGACTAGGTGGCCGATAACATCCCTATGAGTACAGAGGAGAAGAGCAATTCTTGAGGAGAGCCCTGCCATCCGTGTAAAGCAAGAAGGCTCATTTGGGGGCATTAAAGTCTCTGGATCTGATTTCTGCTGATGCTACAACCCAGACATGGGACTTTGAAGGCCAAATTGTGTCCATTCTCTCAACATCAGTCTCTTCATCTATAAAATGAAGAGATTAGTCTAGATGATATGGAAGGATCTTTCTAGCAAATGCCCATAGGGGATCCCCAGCTATCAATAGAGTAAAAAAGAGCACCAGTATGAGAGTTCATGGATGGGGGTTCATATTCTGTTATCACAGTAGATAGTATCAGGACTGGTGTCAGGAAGACCTGAGTTCAAATCCAGCCTTAGACACTTACTAGCTGTGTGACCTTGGGCAAGTTACTTACCTGCTGCCTGCCTCAGTTTCTCATCTGTAAAATGGGGATAATAATAGTACCTACCTCACAGGGCTATTGTGAGGATCAAATGTAAAGCACCTGGCATGTGGTAAGCACTATATAAATATTAGCTATTACTATTTTATTATTATTCATTATTATTACTATTACCTCAATGGATAGAGCACTGGGTTTGGAATCAGGAAGACTCATCTCCATGAGTTCAAATTCAGCTTCAAACCACTACTACTAGTAGTTGTGTGACAAGTCATTTCACCCTGTTTGCCTCAGTTTCATCTGTGAAATGAACTGGAGAAGGAAATGGCAAACCACTCCAGTCTGTTTGCCAATAAAACCCCAAATGGGGTTATAGAAAGTCTGACACAACTGAAAAAATGGTTTAACAACAAAAAATTCCTCTCAGACATCTTGAATTGGATGCCCAGTGGACATCTTAAACTCAGTATGTCAAAACCAGAACTCATTATCTTTCCTCCTTAAACCCTCCCTTACTCCTATGTGCCCTATTAGTGTAGAGGGCACCACCATTCTCCCAGTGCCCCAGGCCACACAACCTCGGAGTCAGCCTGGACTCCTCACCATCTCTCACCTCCCATTTCCAATATGGTGCCAAGGCCTGCCGATTTCACCTCTGCATCATCTCTCATCAATTACACCTTTGCAACTCCCTTGTCAGTTTCATCTCTACAGCATCTTTCATCAATTTCACCTCCACAGCCACTCTCATCAATTTCATCTCTGCAGCACCTGTGCCCTCTTCTCTCTTCTGATTCTGCTTCTCCTCTGTTGCAGACCCCTATCACCCTCCCACCCAGACTACTGGAGTAGCTGCTGAGAGGACTGCCTGCCTCAGGTCTCTCCCCACTCCAATCCTTCCTCCATTCAGTCATTCAAGTGAGTTTCTAAAAGTGAATGTTCAATTACATTACCTCTACTCCACTCCAGTCTCCTCATTTTACAGGTGAGAGAACTAAAGCCAGGGCAGTGAAGTGACTTGCTCTGGGTGACCTAGTAAATAAGCATCTAAGGCAGTATTTAAGTCTAGAAAGCAGCAGGGCCTGGATTCAAGCCAAGGTCCTCAGACTTTAAACATGGGGCTCTTTGTCCTCCATCCAATTCTAGACAAGCAACCCTGTTTGTTTCCTGATGAAATTTACCACCTCTGCCTTACTGCAGGGGGAGAAATGCTTCTGGCCACTGCAGGCAGCTCAGTCTGCTTACTTTCTCTCTCTATTTAATTATTAATTAGACCCTTGATGAACCAGTGTGCATTAGAGCTGGGCAGTGATGGATGTAGCTGCCAGAAGTGACTATATCCTAGGGCTATATGCAGAAACAGCTTGGCCCTGACAGGCCTGTATTCAAGGGGGCTGGTGATATTCTGAACCAGGGAAGGGGAGACAGCCCTGTCCCAGTGATGGGCATGAAAGGCACAAGGAAGAGGAGAGGGGGATACAGAGGAAGAATGGAAGCTAGCAAGGAGGAGGAGGAGGGGGAGAATCACAGTTACCTCCACTGTAAAATGAGGGGGATAAGCTCCAGGGTCCCTGCTCCCCGAGATTTATGATTCCATGATTTGGAATAAGAGATCTTAGGTGATGACCAGATTTGAAGTTATTTAATGCAAAAAGATTTGCAAAGCATTTCCTCCTAGCAGGAGTTCTGAAGCCATCTAGTCCAAACCCTAATTTTAAACAAGAAGACAGTGAGGCTGAGGCAGAGCAGAGGATTCTGAGCTGAGCTGAAAGGGAATTTAATACAACTCCCCTCATTTTACAGATCAGAAAACTGAGGACCAGAAATTTGAAGGGTCTTACTCAAGGTCACACAGTGGTAGAGCCTGAATCCTCTGACTCCAAACCCACCAATCTTTCCATCACACAATGATTTGGGGGAAAGATGGAGAGAAGGAAAGAGGAGAAGGAAAAAAAGAGAAACAAAGGGAGGAAGTGGAGGAGGAAAGGGAAGAGAAGGTAGGAATAGGAAAAAGGAAGGGCTAAGATGGCAAGGAGAGGAATAGAAAATGAGAAGAGGAGGGGTTAGAAACTTCTATGTCTCTAAATCTATTCTAAATGGCCAAAAGCCATCTGGAGTCAGTTGGTTAAGCTAATGGGAAGGACAGAAAGGCCACAAAGAGATGGCAAGGTCCCATTAAAGGGAGAGGAAAGCCAAAAAATGAATAGGAACATTCATAGCAGTGCATAAGGCCCAGAAGACATGAAGGGAGTCAGGAGGAATCAACAAGAGGCTAGAGAAGGGAAGACTGAAAAAATAGAAGAGAAAGGACAAATTGAGCTGAATGTCTTCTTTTGTGATTCCATGGGTGCTGGGCACCCCCAAGGAGCAGATTCCTTCTACCAATGTTCTGCAGTATAAGCCTTAGAGAGTCCCCTGGAGTGACCAGGGTCTCACAGTCAGGGGCAGCATCTTTCATGCTAATTTTATTAATTTAATAAAAAAGACAACTTTAATGTCTGTATGTTTAGGGAAGATGAATTCATGGACCAAACCTCCTAGGTGCCATGGGTTCATAGAATAGTAAAACTGGAAATATTTTAATTCAACCCCTTAATTTCACAGATGAGGAAACTTAGTCCTTAGGGGAAGTGACTTTCCCAAGGTCACATAGAGAGTGAAGAGCAGAATCGGTATTTGAATCATTCTTGGTCTTCTGATTCTGAATCGAGTCATCTGTAAGTGAAACAACTGGGGAAGTACAGGGTCTGGAGTTAGAGGACCTGGCTTGAATCCCCAATCAGCTTCTTGCTTCTTATCTGGGTCACTCCAGGAAAACAAGCAGACTGTAATAAGTGACCTCAAAGATCACTTTTACCTTGCAATCTCTGATTCCTGGAGGATCCTGCATTACAGAGTTGATGTTTTGCTCAGATATTCTTCATGGCTTAGACCAGCACGCCAACAACCAATTGACAGGAACCAGTTCAAAATTTCACAGTGTCCCGTCTCATCAACTACCTATTGTGCTGTCTGCCTCTGAGCACAATTTGTCCCAGAGTTTCTGAGGACTGTCTTTAGCTCACGGGAACTTGGAATTGGAAGAGAGCTGAATCCAATCACCCACACTATTGTTGAATTCACTCTGCAACCCAGATTTCTTGTCATGTTCCAGTGATGAGGAACTTGACTCCTTGACAAGATCCTCTATTGCATTTTCAGATAACTCAAATTGTTAGGAATATATTTTTTCCCTCTCTTACACTAAGCCACCTCATTCAACTCAGTTCAACATTGGGTAGAGTCCCTATGAAGAATCTATAAGAGGACATAGAGAGGTGTCACCCAGCAAGGGCCGGCGTGGGTAGGTTGCAATTTGTATCATTGGAGAGAACATCTGATCAATCAGACCACAAAGCCATGGAAGTATTTGAATATACTCAGACATAGCCTGCCCCACTCTCCAGTGACCCAGTTAATTCTCCACTTTTCATCAGCAACACTGCTTAGCTTGATTCCACTGAATATCATGCTGTACCCCACCCCCCTGCATACATTGATAGCTAGAAGTCTCGTCACTATAAAGACTGACTCAGAGTTTGATACTCAACACCACCTCAGCTCCCTATAGTTGTCTCTCCTTTGATTGGAAGGCTCAAGGGAGGAGTGATAAACTACTCCCCCAACCTTCCTTTGTAGAGGAGCCCGGTTCACTTTCCATATTTCGTAAGTAGTTTAACTTGGTTTCAGCTCCACAGAACATCTTGCCCCCACTCCATGGTCTCCCTGGTAAGCCCCTGACCCACCCTTTTTCATTTTCTTTTGTATGTTGATATCGAGGCAACTGTCTTCTTTTCTCAATGACCAGTGAGGTTAAGCAATTAGCCCAAGGTCATGCAGCTAGTAATGGAAAAAGGCAGAATTGGAACTCAGATCCTCAGATCCTTCTCTTATTCAACTAGAAGGCTCTGTAGAGCAAGGACTCTCTTTTTCTCTTTTTCATCCCCACTGCTTATGGCACAGTGCCTCATACATAGTAGGCACTTAATAAATGCTTATTTTATTGAATCAACTTGAACCCATAGAATTTGAGAGTTGGAAGGGATCACAGAAACTGCTGAGTGCAACATGCAACATGAATCCCATCTTTGACATTCTTGACAAGTGGTCAGCCCACAACTCCTGGTTCTCTCCTCTGGAACTAGATAATATCAATTCAATCCCCCTCTTCCACATGGCAGCCCATCAATATTTGAGGATGACAATCGTTCCCCAGCACCTAAGTCTCTCCAGGCTAAAAAATTCCCATTTCCTTCAGTTAGTTCCCATGACTATAGATCACAGGATTATGGAGGAAGCAGGAGCTCTTTTATTTTTAGCCCGTAAACTTGTTGAATTTTGTTTTAATATCCTGATAACTTCATTAAATAAAATTGTTTTCCTGTGTAATCCTACATACTTTTTAATGCATTTAAAACCATTGTTCTGGGAAGGGGTCCAGAGGTTTCACTGGGGAATATGACATAAATAATAACTCCTAATGTAGGGACATAAAGACCTCAGAAGACATCTAGCACAACCATCTTCTTTTCCAGATAAGCAAACTGAGGACAACTGAAGTCCAAGGTCAATTGACAAAGGCAGGATTAAAACTCAGATCCCCAGTGCCCTTTCCATTGTTCCACACTGCCTCACCATCTTCACTTGGTTCCAGTGGTTCTAGCTCTGGGAGCCCAGAAAGAGCACAGGACTCCAGACTGGACTGAAAAGGGCAGAGGGCAGTGAGACTCTCACTTCCACCTTGGTCATCCTGGACCCTTTGCCCCTAGACCACATAGCCCCAGATGCCATCTGATGTCTTGGCTATCACATCAAATTGGTGATCCTGGGTTGCCACTTGTCCCTGTGACCTTGGGCAAGGTCCTAAAGTACCTTGAAGCTCTCTGAGTCTGTTTCCTCACTTGTAAAATGAGAGGGTTAAACTGGATGGCTTCTAAGGTCCCTCCCAACTCTCCATTGATGGTCCCATGATCTCCTAAAGTGATGCCATCTTCCACATGAGTTACCCTGCTTTGTCCCATCCCACCCCTCCCATACAGTTGATTATTTAAAAACCTTAATGCATTTTATTGTATTAGATTCAATCTATGACTCTATCCTGCTACAGCCTTTTTGGATCTGGATAATACAATCAGAATATGTTAGCCATTTTCCCCAGCTTTGAATCATCTGCACATTTGATGAGGGTGCTCTTCATGGCGTCATCCATATAACTGATATAAAGGATGATGAGAAGGGCCCAGATACCCGGTATGGCTTACCTTAATGTGAACCTTCTCTAGCTCTTCCTTACTGATAGTCGTCTGGGAGTCCTCGATGTTTGACAGGAGAAGCTGCACGTCGGACAAGAGCGCATGGGTCCTCCTCAGGTCTCGGCGGAGGCGTTTTTCCACATCAAAGTCTCGATGGCCAATCTGGAGACCCAAGGTATTCAAGTTAGCCTTGAATGGAAGCCAGAGGTACTAAGGATTCATTACTTAAGCAGAGTCCTTTCATTTGAACTGTGCCTTGGCCTATGGCAATCATTCATCCCAGATATGCAAAACCATTTATTAAAATGTACACACATGAGGTCCCAGGAATACAGAAACATGAATGAAGCAGTTGGAAAAGGGCTGGATTTGTCATTAGAAGACCTTGTTGGGAAGCCCAAGTCTATTCCTTACTTAGCAGCTATGTGACTGAGCCAGTCACTGAAGTCCTATGGACCTCAGCTTGCTATGAAGGAAAATAAGTTGTAATAGGAGATATCCAAGGTCCTTTCTAGTTCTGAATCTAAAATCCTGTGATCCTATAATAAATAGTCCTTGCCCTCAAGGGATTTACATTCTGCTGGTATATGGGGATATAATATGTACAGAGTTTGGAACGCAAGGGCTTGTGGAACTGAATGATGTAAACTAAAAGTAAATAAATATTTTTTTTAAAAAATAAGTACAGAGATACATAATTAAATTTGAGAAGATAGAAAGATTCTCAAAAAAAGAGGCTTCCTGGAGGAAATGACACGTTATTGGAGCAATGAAGGAAGGTTAGCATGATGTAATCATTGTTCAAGTGCACGAAGGTTGGCTATGACGTCTCCTGGGAGGGGGGAAGTGGAGATGAGGGCTAAGGGGAGATGAGGAAGAGGGACAGGGTCTCTTCATTGGAGGGCTTGGAGTAAAAGCCCAGAGCCTACTTTTTGGGGATGTTGTTCAAATTTGTGTTGGCTTTTATTGACTACTACCAGCTTTTCCAACTGAGACTCTATTCCATGTGATGTAAAGGGTGGAGCACACCCACCCACATGGAACACCCTGACTCCTGAAAAGAAATTGAAGCCATGAATTAAACTGGTCCATTCCTTAGGCTCAGCTGAATAAATCAGCCATCTCCTACTGGGCCAACTCAAGAGCACAATGGCCTTTATCATCAGAATGTAAAGGGCACTAAGGAAACACCATCATACACTTGTTTATAGGATCATAGGTGATGAGGTCATGGAGTGGTGGTGCAACATGCAGAGTGAGTGTCAGGAAGACTTGAGTTCAAACCCAGCCTCAGATACTTGCTAACTGTATGACCCTGGACAAGTCACTTAACCTCTGCCTGCCTCAGTTTCTTCATCTCTGAAATGTGGATAATAAATAACAGCACCTATCTCACAGGGTTGTTTTAAGAATAAAGTGAGATAATAATTATATAGTGCTTAGTACAGTACATGGCACACAGTAGTAGCTGAATAAATGTGTGTTTCTTTCCTTTGTAAAATTTCTGAGAGGTCAAGTCCCACCCTTTTCTCTAACAGATAAAGAAACAGAGATCCACTTCCCTAGTTGAGTGACTTGCCCAAGGCCATACAAGCAGTAAGTCTCAGAGCTGGTATTTGAAGGCAGGTCCTCTGATGCCAGGGTGCTTTTCATGATCATTGGAATGGCTATGACACATCAAACCCTTCCCCCAGACACAGTCAGCTAACTAGACATCAGTTTCCACATGTGAAGAAAAACAGGATTTTAGACTTAGGGCATTTTTGTGCACTTACATATAAGCTTATGATTCTTATTTTTAAAAAGCCCAACACTTTAACAGAGCTGAGAAAACAAGGCGATAAAAACAATTAAGTTAATAAAACAGGCTTGCTTTTTCTGTTAAAGCAATGAAAGTTTGTTTGTTTTTAACAAATTTATTTCTTTCTAAAATTCATTATCTATGCTGCCATGAATCCTTTTTCATAGCAGGCAGGGTATAATTTCTTCTAACAAAACAAATGCATCAACCTAATTCATTATTAACTTAAGGAAGTTGGGTTTTTTAATTCATTTTGGAAATACACTGGGTTTTTTTTTATTTTTTTTCTTACTCTTTTTATTTGTAAACACACAGATTTAACTCTGTGAAATTCTTTGTCTTTATCATTAGCTCTCCTCTCAGAAGGATTTTTCAGATTCATGTGAAGTATGTTCCTTCCCACAAACTTGGGAGGCAGGTGCTAGTAGTAGAAGGTCACAAGTATGAGGCTAGAAAGGAGCTCAGAGACCAGATGGTTGAAGTCCCTCATTTGATAAAGGTCAAGGGTTAACTGACTTAGGTAACACAGCTAGTAAGGGGAAGGCAGAATAACAATTCAAATCCAGGTTTTCTGACTCCATATCCCATGTTCGCTTTCCATTATTATTTTTTCATCATCCTCATTTTAAAGGAGTTTAAACCGAGGCTCCTAACTCTATATATTGTATGTATTCCTTGGATAGAATGCTGGGCTTGAAGTCAGAAAAACCCGAGTTCAAATCCAGCCTTAGACACTTCATAGCCTGAACCCCTATCTACCTTAGTTTCCTCATCTGTAAAGTGGGAAGAATGATAGCACCTATCTAAATGGGTTGTTGTGAGGATGACCTAAGATAATATTTGTAAAGCCCTTAGCTCAATGCCTGGGACATAACTGAAGCTTAATAAATGCTTCTCTTTTAGTTTCCCCTCAAGGTCATAGAGATAATAAATGCCAGAGTGGTGCCTGGAACCTAGATTGTCCGTCGACTCTGCCGCCATATTGTTTTCGAAGCCCTGAATCATAAGTTTCTCTGGACTTCAGTAGGCCCTAGTGACCAATGTACAGACAGGCTGGCTGATTTGCAAATGAGCTCATTTCTGCAAAGGGAGTTTAGCAGACATGCCTGCTACCATTCCTGGAAGCAAATCCTGGCCCAAGAGATTTAAGGCCTCAGAGTCCCACAAACGCAGGGCACTGTTATCAACATTCAGACACTGCAGAAGAAACCTTCCAGGGGCCTTGCTAGAGAGATGGCTCACCCCATCCCACGCACACGCCACCGTTACCAAGGTTACTGACAAAGACCTACCAGAAGGGGAAGGAGATGAGTAAGAAGATGCTGTGGGGCAGAGGAACCCAGACAGTGGCTTTTCATTATTACTGCCAGGTGCCAGGGCACCTCCACAGTTCAGACAGAGACAGAGCCTGCTCATTAGAGATTGTAACACTGGGGGGAAGGGAGGGCCAGGCTAAACATTACCAGATGAGGGTTTTTTTCAGGGAGCCAGGGGAGCTGGCTTAAAGGCATCCACATTAGCAATTCTGAGATAAGCTAGCACCCACATTCCTCAGCATCTAAGAAGCTGGGGGAGAGCAGGGAGAGCAGGACAGCAGCCAACCTGGCTGGTACTTGAAAAGGAGTGATGCTCGTGTGTGGGTACCCAAGCAGCGAGCTCCTTGTGCCTCCATTCCATGCAATTCCCTAAGCAAAACAGCCACCTAGCCCTAGGGCTTTCTGTCAGTCTGAACTTAAGCTTCTTTGGGGAAGAAACTGACAGGCTTTTTCAATAACCAAAATCCCCAGAAAATAGACAAGACATGTCTAGTTCTTACTTGACTAAAATCTGCTAACAACCTAGAAAGCAATTCAGTTCTCAATCATTCTGGGGCTTCACTTTAATGCAATTTAATCCAAGTTAACTCAGTTCAACACTCTTATTAAGCATATCCTCTGTGCCTGACTCTGTGTTAGTCACCAGGGAGACAAACTCTAAAAGGAAACAGTACCTGCCCTCAAGTAGCCAATACTCTATTAAGTATCTACACCAAGCATGGAATGGTCTTGGAGGGGAGAAAAAGCTCTTAATTTGGAGTGAGAGGCCATGGGCACTAGAGAGATACCAAGGAAACCTTTCCTTTCTCTCTTCCTCCCAAGGAAGGTCTGAGGGCAGGTGGAGTCACAGATTCATAGGTTTGAAGCTGGGAAGGTGATAAAAATCATCTAATCCAATACTTTTCATTTTGCAGAAAAGGAAATATGTGAAGTGTCTTGGCTTGGGTCATAGTTGTTAAGCAGCAGAGCTGAGGCTTGAACTCGTGACTTTAAATCCAGCACTCCTGACATTGTGCTTTGATATTCCTCTCAATGAGTCCCTGGAATGTGCTTTAGTTTAGGGGGAGGTTTCTCAACCTTTTTCATGCCATGGACCCCTTTGGTAGTCACGTGAAACCTTCTCAAAATATTTTTAATTGATTTGGGAAAGTATTTCACTTGTTAGATGACAATGAAAATAAAGATTCAATATTTTTTTTTCACTCAAGTTTGTATGCTCCTTGAAATCTATCCATGGTCTATGAACCCCAGGTCAAGAGAAATGTATTTTTTCTAGTTTAGAGGAACTAGATGGAGACCTGGATTTCTTCCTTAGATCAGGTGGTTTTTTTACTCCAGTCAACCCCATTTGGGGGTTTCTTGACAAAGATACTGAAGTGATTTGTTATTTCTTTCTCTAGCTCATTTTACAGATGAAGAAACTGAGGCAAATGGTTAAGTGACTTGGCCAGGGTCACACAGTTAGTAAGTGTCGGAGGGTGGGATTTGAACTCAGGTCTTCCTGACTGGTATTCTGCTAGGTGCTGGAGATTCAAAAAATAGCTGGTTCTAAGCTCCAAGTGGACTTCTCTACCCTGTCTTGGTCACCTGACTGTTCTCCAGTAGCCACTTGAAGTATTACCAACACCTGGGCAGCCACAAACCTGAGAAATATATGAGCAGGGAATGTCTAAGAAATGAATCCTTTGGGCTGTCCCTAACAGGAAACACCACAAGTCCAGCCAAGATCAACAGGTCAATTACCAAGAAGCCAACTGAGAATTAATGGTAGTGAGGAAGGAAAAATAAAACCAAAGCTATCCAAGAGTGGAAAAACTACCTCGGAAGGTAAATGGATTCATCATCACTGGGCTTCTTCAGGAAAAGGCCACATAACCACTCACTGGGGATGCTGTAAAGGTGGAAATCTTGCTGAGGTATAGGTTGGGCCAGGTAGAACACTGGTTAGAACCCTTTCCAACTAGGAGATTTTATGATGCTATGTTTAAATGGGGTGGGTCATGAGAGGTGGCCACTCTGGCCACAACCATAGAACATAGAAAATGAAATCACATGTAGAATGTAAGCTCCTTGAGGGCAGGGACTGCTTCCAGTCTTTGTAGCCCCTTGCTTAGCACAGTGCCTATAATATAGTAGGTGCTGCATAAAAGCTTGCTGGCTGATTGATAGTTGACTGGGGCCATGAAGTTCCCACTTCTTCCTAAATCTATGGCTTTGCTCACCTACAAGCCCCCTTCCTTTCCAAGTTGTCTAGCAAATTTGGGCCCTATTTATTTTTCTGTGCTTCTATAACTCCTACCTACAGATGAGTAGCATTGATCCTATGTCTCTCCCAGAGTATCAGCAAGACTTTCCCAATACTTGCACACAGGATAGTGGTATATAAAGAAATGAAGACTGTTTGGAGTCAAGGGAACTAGGCCTTCCCTATATTTGCCAATGGCAAATCACTTAGCCTTTTTTGGCCAGAGGTTTGTTTTTTTTTTCTCCTAAACTCCCCCTCCCCCAATGGCCTCAGAGACCTCTTCTATCTCTAAATCTCTGCTCCTAGGATGTTGGGACATATGAATGACTCTAACACTTATTTCAGAACCATGGACAGTATGTAATGGGTGCCAAGTACATTATCAGTACTCCAAAATCCCACTATTGCCCTGGTTTGAAGGACTGAGACAACACTGGTCCTTAATAGTGGTTAAATCACCTCCCATACAGCAACAACCTAACAGCCAACAGCTGTTACAAGACTACTGAAGTCATTGTCACCACTGTTTTCCCCCATTGGATTAGAAGGGAGAGGGATAGAACCTCATTAGGTTAATGGGAAATAAATGCCATTCTGCAGATTTTCATTTTATGGCAGAAAGATTCAAAATCTGACAAAGCTGGTGAATAATTAGCCAATAAATCTAAATGATGATTAGTGTTGTTTCATGAAAAGATTGTCAACTTGTACACCATTTAATATTGAGACAAGTAAATTTAATGTGGCTGTTAAGTACCTTTCACTGGAGAGTTTCCAAGTATTCTCAAGTATAGAAAAGTCTCATATCTGCCTAGTATTATGGGGGAGCATTGTGTCCTATCCCCAGTGCCTAGCACATTGATTAGAATACAGTAGGTGCATAATAAATGAATGCTGGCATGTTGGTTCCAAAGAAAGGAATTTCCATACAGCTAGAACATACTCTTCTATGAACAGACTACTCATTCCATTTCAGACATTTCTAATAGAAATATTTCAAAAATACTATTGTTAATGATCATTCAACAAGCATTTAATGTTGTTGTTGTTGTCATTCAGTCATTTCAGTGATGCCCAACACTTCATGACCCCATTTGGGGTTTCCTTGACAGAGATACTAGAATGGTTTGTCATTTCCTTCTCTACCTCATTTTGTAGATGATGAAACTGAAACCAATAGGGTTAAGTGACTAGCCCAGAGTCATATGGCTAGTAAGTGTCTGAGGTGGGATTTGAAGTCAGGTATTCCTGACTCCAGACCCAGCACTCTATCTACTGTGCCACCTTCTATGTACCAGGCACTCTGCTAGGTACTGGAGATTCAAAGACAGAAGTAAAAGTCTTCCCTCAAAGAGCTTGCATTCTATTTGAGAGAGACAGTTTGTCCAATATAACTATATAAGATTTAAACCAATTAAATAAAAGATAATTTGCAAGGGGGAGGCATTAGCATCTGAGTTGAGCAGGAGTAACTTTGTGGAGAAGCCCCTTGATCTGAACTTCAAAGGAAACTAAGGATTCTAAGAGATGGAGGTGAAGAGGGACCCTATTCCATAAGTGGGCATCAGTTTGTCCAAAGGCATGGAGAAAGGAGATGGTGTCATGTGTGAGGAATTGCAACCAGGCTATAGAAATAGAAGGTAACAAGAAAAAAGCAAGAATCATCACTCATTTTTATAACATTTGAAGGTTCAAAAAACATTCTTCTACCTGTATTATGTCATCTAATGCCCAAAACAACCCTGTGTGGTGGATGCTATGATTATCTCCATTTTATAGTTGAGGAAACTGAGGCAGACAGAGGCAAAGTGTCTTGCTCAGTTAGGAAGTGCCTGAGGAAAGAGTCAAGCCTACCACCCATTGCTCCTAGTTCTTTCTGGATCCAAGAGAAAATGCTTTAATCCCTCTTCCATGGAACAGCCCCTTCACATACTTGTAGACAGCTGTCAAATTCCCTCCCAAGTCTTCTCTTCTTTAGACTATCATTCCAGCCCTTTCTAAACCATGATGCCCAGAACCAACCAACTGAATGGTGTCTGACAAGAACAGGGCCAAGGAGAGTGTTGCCTCCTCATTCTCCAAGGGTTCAACCTAAGGTCCTGTTGACTTTCTTGGTTCCCCAATTTGATGAATGACAAAACACTCTAGGGAAAGGGAAAGGAGGGAAGAGCACTTTCAGATGGAGGAAAATGGGTTGCATGGAGAAGTTAGCACCTAAATCAGCCTTTGGAGGATCCTAGGATCAGATTGTAGAGGCTTCTTAGAGACCATGGAGTCCAACCTACTTGTTTTTACAGATGAGGGGAAACTGAGGCCCAGAGAGGCAAGTGGTTTGCTAACACAAGGAGTAAGCAAGAGTCAGGATTCACATCTAGGTCTCTGGCTATAAGGTTGGCCATTATTCCACTGTCTTTGTATTCATCAGAGACCTGAACACAGAAATACCCTCAGCTGTGTCTATTGAATGGATGTGGGAGGAATGCAAGTGAATAACAATCAACATGGCATGTTCATTGGTAAATAAATAAGAATAAAAGAAATCCGTGAATGGAGTGCCAGGTGAGTCACTGACCACTGAGGGAGTCAATACATCTTCTCTGTAGAATACAACTCTTGAATGAAGTCTTCAACAAAGGTAGGGGTTTCAAGAGGCTGAGAGAGTAAAGATGTCATTCCAGCAGTGGAGGACAGCCTGGGCAAAATCATGGAGGCTGGAAATGGAATGGTATGTACAAGCAAGCCTGGCTAATTGAACGTTAGTTAGGAGAGAAATGATTGTTAATCAGCAATGATTTGGGAAGATTCAGGTTTCCCCCATTTTCTTTTATCATCATTTCAAGATTTTAGTGTCTGAAGGTTGAGCTAACTTTTTCTATCCAGATCCCTCAGCTGGGGAAGCTACTGTGTTCCACTCAGGTTTGGGTGTTGATAAATTCTTTGAATGGATTGCCCAAGGCTGGGGCTAAGAACTAAATGACATAATCAAAGTCCAGACCCAGCCATTCTCTGTAATATTCATTCTCTCTTTAATTGTTAACCAATCAGAGCTGATTGCCACCATGGGCACTACACCTCTTCCAAAATGGCCATGAGCCATAGCCCATGGCCACAATTGTCTCTGGTCTAAGAGACGGCCAAATGGCCATTCTTTTATTAAAATGCTGTCATTATTAATGAAATAACAAAATTACTCATAAATTATGCCTCTCAAACCTTTTTAAGCACCATAGTTATCTGTAAAACAAGTATGATAACCCCTCAACAGACTATCCTAAGACTCAAAAGAAATGGTGTAATTAAACTGCTTCATAAATGTTAAAGTGGTTTATTGACTTTGATAAGGGGATTGGACTAAACACAAAAATCAGTTATTACTCTTAATATTGTCATTGTTATAATTAGGGATGTCATAGAATGATGGATAAAGTGCTTGGTGGGTTCAAAGTCTGACTCTGAGAATCACCCTGTGACCCTGGAGACAAGTCACTTTACCTTGACTTGGGTAACTCCCTTAGTCTTATCAACTCAGCCAGATGGGCTACAATATGTAGTGTGAAGGGAGTCCCTACAATGAGAGCTCCCCTTCCAGAGTTGTTGTTCAAACCAAACGATAAATGTCATATTAATTTGCTCTCCACAGCAGAGAGGGAGCTCCCAACAACAAGGATGGTTGCCCTTGATCTACCTGTTCACAGAGTGTCCCAATGAGTGTTTCCAAATCCTGCTTCTCATGGAGGACCATCTTCTTCTCCTCACTTTCCTGTTCCAACTGCATCTCCAGCTGCCGTAGCTATGCACACAAGCAGAAAACAGAACAGGTGAGCACAGGTCATGGGTTCAAATCTTGATTCCTAGTACAGTCCTGGGCACAAAATAAGGGCTTAATTATTGCTTGTGGAAGGGGTGGATGGATGGATGGATGGATGGATGGATGGATGGATGGATAGATGGGACATTTAGACTAGATGATCTCTAAATTGGGTGGAAGGAAAGAAGAAAAAGAAGGAAAGAAGAAAAAGAAGGAAGGAAGGAAGGAAGGAAGGAAGGAAGGAAGGAAGGAAGGAAGGAAGGAAGGAAAGGAGGAAGGGAGGAAAGAAGGAAGGAAAGCAAAGAGAGGGAGGGAGAGGGAGAGGAAGGAGAGAGAGAGAGAGAGAGAGAGAGAGAGAGAGAGAAAGAGAAAGAAAGAAAGGAGGGAGAAAGGGAGAGATGGAGGGAGGGAGGGAAAAAGAGAAGAAGGGAGGGAAGGTGCCATGTGGTGATAGTCTCCTCTCCTTCTTTGCTTCATTATACATCCACCATGTTTTTCCTCCCTGCCAGAGTATGAAATCAACATGTACAGCTCTGGTCTCAGGCTAAAAGTACATTGTCCTTCTTGAGGAGGTGACTTGAGGCCAATCTGAACTGAGTGGTCAGTGTGTGTGAGGAGACAGGCCTCAAAAACAGAGACAGAGGCCTTGGGAAATCCTATCACAATGATGAATGAGGCTGCCTGCTAAAAGTCCATCTATTATTATTTCTCCAGAAATGACAGAATGACAGGACTACAGAGGCTTTGTCTGGGAGTGGATTGAGACATAATACTGGCTGTTTTTGCCAGGGTCAAGGCCCTGACAGTAATGGTGCCACCCATATGTCAAGTGCCTAACCAAGCCTGGGATGGGCTCAGCACCCTCTCCTCTCCCCCAGAGAATGGGAGCCTCTCCTCTCCATCAGCAGCCCTTTCTCTAACCTGATGGATGAAGCCTCCCCACAAATTAACAAATTTAGCAAAGCCCAAGGCCAGAGAGGCCTGTGGACATGACTGGCAGATCCTTTGGCTCCTGCCACGGAAGGGAGGGTTCTACGCATTCAAGTGTCTCTTTTAAAATGGTTGTGGTCAACTAGGGAGACAGAAGCAAGAAGACTAAGAAAGAAGCTCTTGCAAGAGTCTGGGTCTGAGAGAAGGAGGGCCTGGGCTGCAGGGGAAGGAAGATGGATAATAATTGAAGGAAAATGCCAGATAAAGGAAGAATCAACCTAATATGGTGACTGCATGTTGGAGGTGATAAAGAAGGGGACTTCAAGACTTGAGCCAGGGTGTCAGGGAGCATGATTGTGCCAGTCACAGGCATAGAGAACTCCAGAAGGACAGCAAGCTTGGTAAGAGAAATAATGAGTTCAATTGAACTCGTGATGAGCTGGAGTTGTCAAATTGAGTTGTCAAATGCTAGATCATAGGACTTGAAGATGGAAATATCTTTAGAGATGATCTTTAGTCTAATCCCCTCATTTTACATGAGACTTGGCGATCTCTAAATTGGGAGGAATATGAAACTGAGGCTCAGAGAAGGGAAGGGGTTTGTCCCAACATTTTACAGGTAGAAAGTGGCAGATAAGGGGTTAAAATCTTTTGACTCCAAATTCAAATCCAGAGGGGTCTTTCCACTGCACCCTAAAGTCCAGGAGAAAATTAAGAGAAGAGGGAGCTAAAGTGCCCAGGAGAAATTACTGTTTCTTCCTCCTCTGTGCTTACCCCAATCCTCTGCCATCCTTCAATGCTATTGCATCAGTACTCACCTCTTGCACGAAGTTTTATTGGCATTTGGATGTTTTAACATAGAACATCTGAGCCATGAGACCAGATGGTTACATCTAGTTAAGGTCTAGTTATCAACTCCCTCCTCCAGAATCTCATTTCTCTCATTAACCCAAACTGACCTCTCCTTTCTCTGAATTCTACTGCAACCAATAGAGGAAGCATAGCCTAGAAGCAGCCCTAGAAGGAGCCTGAATTTAAATCCTGCCTTGGATAATTACTAATGATAAGACTACAAGAAAGCTTCTTATCTATACCAGATTTTAATCTGTATTATACAGCAGCAGTCATCAAAACTGCTTGGTACTGGCTGAGGAGTGGCGTAGTGGATCAATGGAATAGATTGGGCACACAAGATCCAGCAGTTAATGAGTATAGTAATCTATTATTTGATAAACCCAAAGACCCCAGTTTTGGGGATAAGAATGCACTATTTGACAAAAACTGCTGGGAAAACTGGAATACAGTATGGCAGAAGCTGGGCATAGACCATTATCTAACACCATATAACAAAATCAAGTCTAAATGGGTGTATGATCTATGTATAAACGATGATACTGTAAGCAATCTGGGAAAGCAAGAAATAGTTTACCTGTCAGATTTGTGGAGAGGGAAAGACTTTAGGACCAAACAAGAATTAGAGGGCATTTTAAAATGCAAAATGGATAGTTTTGATTACATTAAATTGAAAAGCTTCTGTACAAAGCCAATGTAACCAAGATCAAGAGGGAGGTGGGAAATTGGGAAAGAATTTTTACAACCTATGTCTCTGATAAAGGATTAATTTCTAAAATATACAGAGAAATGAGTCAAATCTATAAGAATATAAGTCATTCCCCAATTGATAAATGGTCAAAGGATATGAACAGGCAGTTTTCAGAGAAAGAAATTAAAGATATCTATAAGCATATGAAGAAATGCTCTAAGTCACTATTGATTAGAGAAATGCAAATCAAAACAACTCTGAGGTACCACATCTCTCCAGTCAGATTGGTTAAGATGACAAAACAGAGGGGCAGCTAGGTGGCGCAGTGAGTAAGAGCGCCGGCCTCGGAGTTGGGATGACCTGAGATCAGATCTGGCCTCAGAAAATGAGTACCCACGTATAAATAATGACTAGCCATGTAACCTTGAGCAAGTTACTTAACCCCAACTGCTTTAAAAATATAAAATAAAATAAAATAA
This sequence comes from Gymnobelideus leadbeateri, assembly GCA_011680675.1. Lineage (NCBI taxonomy): Eukaryota > Metazoa > Chordata > Mammalia > Diprotodontia > Petauridae > Gymnobelideus > Gymnobelideus leadbeateri. Next base: position 450,464 of record WOXC01011884.1, read on the forward strand.
AATTTTAAAAAGATGACAAAACAGAAAATGACAAATGCTGGAGAGGATGTGGACAAATTGGAACACTAATGCATTGCTGGTGAAGTTGTGAACTTATCCAACCATTCTGGAGAGCAATCTGGAATTATGCCCAAAGGGCTATAAATAATTTCATACCCTTTGACCTAGCAATACCACTTCTAGGGTTATATCCCAAAGAGATCATAGAAGTGGAAGGAACACCCATATGTACAAAAATGTTTATAGCAGCTCTTTTCGTGGTTGAAAAGAATTGGAAATTAAAGGGGTGCCCATCAATTGGAGAATGGCTAAACAAATTGTGGTATATGCATGTAATGGAATATTATTGTGCTATAAGAAATGAGGAGGAGACGGATTTCATATTTATCTGGAGAGGTTTATACAAACTGATGCTGAGTGAGAAGAGTAGAACCAGGAGAAATTTGTATACAATCACAGACACAACATATGTGTGATGACCAACTATGACAGACTGGACTCTTCTCAGCAATGCAGTGATATAAGTCAATCTTGAAAGACTCATGAAGGAGAGAGATGCCTACATCCAGAGAAATAACTAGAAAGAACTGAGTTTGAATCCTGATGGAAGCAGACTAATTGATCTTTTCTTTTCATTGTTTGGTTTTATTTCTTCTTTACCATTTTTCATCCCACCTAGTACAATACATCTTTGTAACTTGACTAATGTCTAATATGAAAGTATTTGCAGATCCTATACTGGACTATATGCTGTGGTGGGGGGTGGGGGGAGGGAGGGAAAGGAAATTTGAAACTCAAGGAACTATGGAATTGAATCTTGTAAACTAAAAATAAACAAATAAATTTTTTTAAAAAAAAGAAAGCTTCTTAACATCTCTAAGCCTCAGTTTCCTCACCTGTAAAATGGGGGCAATAATAATGCAGATGTTACTCATCTTTGTATTATTGTGAGAAAAGTACTTTGTAAACCTGAATGTGTATAGCATATGTCTGAGTATACTTATATACCTATACTTATGTAGACACAGATATGCATTCATAGTGTCTTTCACTGAATGTAAATAGACACAGAGCAGTGCTCACTATTGAGCATAATAGTGCAGATGATTGGGGTGTTTAAGTACAGCCTCTCTTAATGCACAGCTGCATTCATTTTCTTGACTACCATATTACCCTGGTGATTCATTTTTATCTCAACTGGTTTATAAAAGGAAGATGACACATAGATACAGTAGTGTTCAGAAATGCAGCTAACCCTAAAGGGAAACAGAAGGGGAAAGAGTTGAGGGGAGAGGAAAGAATAATATGGTAGGTAGATAAATAGAGGCATTAGTTAGAAACAAAATTAACTCTTAAAGAGGGCAAAAAAAGAGGAGGAAAAGTTTAAAAGAATAGGATGGAGAGAAATACAAGGTTAGCGATCATAACAGTGAATGAGAATGGTATGAATTCACTCATAAAATAGAAAAATGATAGCAGAATAATTTAGAAACCACAATCCATAAATATGTTTTTATGAGAAATACACTGAAGCTGAAAAAATACACACAGAGTTAAAATAAAGGGTTAGAATAGAATGTTCATATGAATTTTTAAAAAGTCAGAGAGGACAAAGCAAAAGCAAAAATCGACCTAATTAAAAGAGATAAGGAAATTGAATTTTGGTAAGAGAGTACCATAGACAATGAATTGATAGTAATACTATGCTTCAAATGGCACAGCATTTAAATTTCTAAAGGAAAAGTTAATGAGGTACAAGAAGGAACAGACACTAAAACTACAATTATGGGAGACCTCAATTTGCTTCTCTCAGATCTAGATTAACCAAAAATAAACAAGAAAGTTTGCATTTGTCTAAACCCCCCTCCCCATATCTTCATAAGAGTTTCTGTGTAGCCACATATCACTTATCTTTTACTTATAAAGTTTACTTTCTGAAACTGAGTAAGACTTTATATTTAACTTTAAATTTCATCATAGATTTAGCTTAGTGTTCTGCCAAAATGTTTTAGAATCATGAGCATATTAGCTATGTTTCCCAATTTTGTAGCAGCTACATATTTGATCAGCATATCATCTATGCCTTTATCCAAGTCACTGATAAAAAATGCTAAACAATAGGGGGTCAAATGCAGATATTTGGAGATTACTTTCTAATGGTGTCAAATTATTATTTGGGGGCCCAACTATTTATTTCTGAAATCTTCTAATTGCACTGAAATGCAGCCCATATTTCTCCATCTTTTCCATATGCCTATGAAAGACTTCATTTAGCATAGGCACATAATAAGGAATCAAGAATAATATTAATTAGGGCAGCTAGGTGGCACAGTGAGTAAAGCGTCGGCCCTAGAGTCAGAAGGACCTGAGTTCGGATCCGGCCTCAGACACTTAACGTACACACAAACAAAAACCTAGCCGTGTGACCTTGGGCAAGTTACTTAACCCTAATTGCCCTCCAAAAAGCAAAAAATAAAAAAATAAATAAGAATAATATTAATTGCAATCAACTGAATTGTCATGAAAATTCTCTGGAAGAGCATTGTCCATGTTAAGGGACTAACAAGTCTGTATTAAGGACTTCAGTCCTCTTCAACGATGAATCATTTACTTGAGGTGCCTACTGTGCTCCAGGCCCTAGGCTCAGTAATAAGACTAAAAATACAGAAATGATGAATCCCTTTCCCATGGACCACCCTCAAGGAGTTGACATCCTACTGAGCATGGAGAAGATATGACATACGCAGATGGGCAAACATGGGATAAAGAGTGATTGGGGTATGGGGAGCTCTAGGAAAACTGAGAAGGGAGAAATTTTTTAGGTTGAGAGGAAGGGCTAATCAGGGAAGACCACAATGACACAGTGACACTTGAGCTGAGGTTTAAGCAAAGATTTTGAAAGGCAGGAATGAGCAGGTCCTGGGTTCCTGATATGAGGAAAGTTCCATATGAATACATGAGGAAGTGTGTGAAGATAGACATGTGAGTGAATAGCAAGTCTGTGGAGCAGTTAGTGGACCACTTTGGCCAGAACAAAGAGTGGCCAAAGGGAGTCACGGTTTGATAAGTATGGACATTGTAAAAGGCCTTGAAGATCAAGCTAACAACACTCACTGTGTTTTTTTTTTTTCTTAGAAGCCAGTAAAATGATGATGTTGTTTACAGTGAAATGATTGGATCTGTGCTTCGGGAAGGGTATTCAGAGATCAGGGATTTTTATTTTTGTGTTTCTTTGTATTACTAATGCTTAGTATAAGCCTGGAACATAATAAGTACTTAATAAATGCTTATTAACTTAAGTTGATTCATACCTATAATCATGTGATCCTAATTGGATAAGAGGAAGAGGAAAGAGGGATGAATCAAAAATTACTCTGAGGTTTTTACCCTGGGTATTAGAAGGAAAGGGCAGCTGGGTGGTACCATAGTGAACAGAGTGCCAGCCCTGGAGTCAGGAAGACCTGAGTTCAAATATAGCCTGAGAAACTTACTAGTGTGACCCTAGGCAAGTCAATTAACCCTGTTTGCCTTAGTTTACTCATCTGTAAAATGAGCTGGAGAAGGAAATGGCAAATCTCTATAGTATCTTTGTCAAAAGAAAAAACCCAAATGGGGTCATGGAGAGTCAGAAACAACTGAACATCTGTTTCCCAATGAGTGGAAGGGAAATTTGGTGGAGTGATTCAGGGCAACATAAGAGGTTCCTTGGAGATGCTGGTGATCACACAGCAGGTCTTCCATTCCCATGCCCTCCAAGAGGTCACCATGACACCGCTGTCTTTAATTAACTCTTGTCAACTTTTAGAATGCAGCTTTCCAGGTGCCCTGCCAAAACTAGATCCAGCCAGGCAGGTTCTGATCTCCCCACAACAGGTGTCTGGGCACCTAATGACTTACCCGCTTTTGGCAGGACTGGCGCACATCCTCCAGCTCTTCCTCCTTGTCCTCCTGATCTTTCAGATGCATCTGTTTCATCCGCTCAATCTCCATCTCAAACCGAATGCGTAGCTGTGGAGGCACCCAAAGGGACAGACACATCAGAGGAGAAGTATGTAAAACCACAGAATAATCAAGATGAACACAAGGTCAGGTTCTCTCATCTGGCAAGCTACCTGTGGAGATGCTTATTAAATGAGGAAGTTAAGCTAACATTGGAGCCCCTGGGGCAGCATTAGTAAATTACCATTCTAGGACTCCAGCCTCTAGTGGGTGAGTCCCTGCTGCACCTGTGCAATGAAACCTTAAAGATTTAATGGAGCTTCTGGAGATGTTTCCCTGACTCTAAGCACAAAAAAAGGCCCAACTCCAAAGAAGCCTCTTGTATTTCTACAGAGTGTTCAGGCTTCAAATTGTCCTCTAAGATACAAGGAAAGATAGCAGAATGTCCTGGTAAGAATGTTGGGCTCAGAGTCAGGAAAGGCCTGGGTTCAGGGCCCTTGATTTCCTCATCTGCAAAATGGGCACAAAAGAGCTCATTCACAGATTCATAGGGACATAACTTTAGACCTGGAAGTAATCTCAAAGGCCATCTAGTCCTACCAACTTCCTGTCCATTTTACAGATGAGTTAAGTTGAGGATCAGGAAGGCCGAATAACTCTTTTTTTTTTCTTTTTGGAGAGCAATTGGGGTTAAGTAACTTGCCCAAGGTCACACGGCTAGGTTGTTTTGTTTGTGTGTGCGTTAAGTGTCTGAGGCCGGATCCGAACTCAGGTCCTTCTGACTCCAGGGCCGGCGCTCTACTCACTGCGCCACCTAGCCACCCTGGCTGAATAACTTTCACAAGGTCACTGAGGGACCAGAGTTACTGCAAGACTCCAAAGAGATTGTGTAAGCCAAGCATTCTGCAAACTTTAAAGTACTACATGAGAGTAACCAGGGCTTTTTTTCCTCTCCTGGAACACACAGATGGACAAATGCCAAAAGCCCAATCAGTGGGTGTTGAAGCGGATGCCTCTTTCCATCTGGTCAATTGCCTTCAGAACCTCTAGGGAGATGACCTGGGAAACTGGAAGGAGAGCAGTCTGGGTTCAAGACTTGCTTCTGACACAAGCTGGTTGTGTGTCCCTAGGCAGACCACTCACCCTCTATGCCCCACGCAACTTCTAAGTAAGGATGATAAGTCTCAAAAAAAAAAAAAAGGTGCTGATCTGCACTGGTGAGGGAGCTTTCCCTTCAGGAGTTCTCTGTACCCATGAAATCCTAAGTCTGGTCTTAATTAATGAGCAGCTAGGTGGCATAGTGGATAGAATGGTGCCAGGTCTGAAATTAAGAGGACCTGAGTTCAAAGGTGGTCTCAGAAACTTATTAGCTGTGTGACCCTGTGTTAGTCACTTCACCCTGTTTGCCTCAGTTTCCTCATCTGTCAAATGAGCTGGAGAAGGAAGTGGCAAACCCTTCCAGCTGGGAGGAGAGGGGAAGGGAGGAAGTGGTGGGAGGTTCTCTGTACCTGCTCCAGTTTCTTAATGGTGGTCTCTTGTTCATTCTGTATCTGCTGCTGCTCGAAGGCACTGGACTTCAGGTCCCAGAGCTCTCTCTGTAAGGCAGCCACAGTTTCCACCCCAAGGGGCCTTAAGTCGATGTTTTGATTCTTCATAATCTCAAGCTTCTGTTTCAGACCCAGAGTTTCCTGCTCCCTTTCCTGGGGAAAGAAAACACTTTAGACACTGGACTGAAGACATGGGCTTCCAAGGGCTAATGGTATTTTACAGCTTGATAACTGTGCCTATCCTCCCGCTGGATCCCCTAAGCAGCCCGGATGGTGAAGTATGGTAGATATTATTATCCCCAATTTATAGATAAGAAAACTGAGGCCCAAGGAAGATCAAGTGGAATAATATACATGAAGCACTTTGTCATCAGGAAAAGCTCTCCAGAGTAGCCACTGGGAGAAGGGAGCCACAGAGGTGAAGGGATGTTCTGGGGTGCGGCCTGTGGCCTCCACAGGTAGCTTTTCCAACAGAGATTTAATGGCCACTTGTCTGAGATACTGTAGAGAGGATTATTTTTCAGAATAGGTTATCCAAGATAGTTTCTGTGGGTCCTTTCCAACTATGATATTAAGTACCTAGGATAGAGTTCAGAAGATGGTAGGTGACTAACAAATGTCGTCTAGGATAGAATGGGGCCAGGAGAGACCCAAGTTAGGCAGCCTGGTTAGGAAGTCAATTGCAGTAAGACCCTAGGCATGCTGGGAAGAGGGCTATGGGAAAAGAGAGAAGTGGACCCACTGGAGAAAGAGTGTGAAGGAGGAGTCGATGCCACATTCACTCAATTCGGAATTCTACACCTGGAATCTCAGGATCACAGAACTGTTTAAAAGCCATGTTACTTCAGAGAAGCCATCCTTTCAGACAAGCCAAGCATTGCTTTTGTGAAGACAGAACTTTGCAAAGAGAGGAGAAAACCTGAAAACAGATGAGGGATGGCATCCATTCATTCTCCCTTTCCCTTTTCCAAAATATTTCTTCTCATACTTCAGCATTAACCAAATGAAATGGCAGCATCATATCCAATGCCAGTGAGGGCAAATCTGCTGAAAGCTATCAATTATACCTTTTCTACATCATTAACATAGACTACATGAAGGGGTACAATGCAAATTAAATCTGAACAGTGAGTAAGAGCCAGATAGTGAAGGGTTTTGAATGGTAGGTTAAGGAATTTGTATGTATTGTAGAAGTAATGGGGAGCCACTGAAGGGTTTTGAGAGGAGGAGTAATGAGGCTGCACGATGTCCTTTAGTCTTTTCTCCTCAACTTCTTGATATGCCCTGTACAGCACCTTGTCTCTCCTTCTGTACACTCCCTGCAGATTCCATTTCCTATCTCTGTGCCTTGGCAGTTGTCAACTATGTCGTGCAATGGTTTCCATTCTCATCTCTGCCTCTTGGAACTCTGGGCACCCTCACAGACTCAGCTTCCTGACCCCTTCAGTTATTAATGCAGACCCCTCCCCAATCTCTGTATTTATTTTGTATTTGCTAGGAATCTATTTGTCTGTAGATATATTGCTTCCTCTCTGAGTAGAATATAAGCTTCTTGAGGACAGGAACTCCTGGTTTTCTTGTCTATGGAAGACATGGGTAAAATCCTCCCAGTTGTCAGAAGTCTGTATTCCTTCTCTACCCACCTTCCCCCAGAAGAAGGATTGCCATCCATGATGTCCTCAGGCCACTCATACTCTGAGGTGTTCCTCTAAGACAGACTCTCCCACTGCTGGAGGACCTTCATTCCCCAAGTCCCATAAACTCCCCAGAGCCCATGAGAATATAAGCCTTTTGAGGAAGGGGGCAGCTTCATCTAGGTCTTTGTATATCCACAGTACCAAGCACACAATAAGCACTCATTAATATATGCAAATTGGTTGACTGATTGATTGACTCAGTTTGTTCACCTATAAAAAAGAGGAGGCTGTATTCACTGGCCTCACCTTGCCCTGATTCCCTCACTCCTGGGGACTCCCTGCACTCACACAAATCAGAAGCTCTCTGTAACAGAGTTTTGGAGAACGGCCTGGCATAGTGAGAGGCTGAGTCACTTGCCTAGGGTCACAAAGCATGGGTCAGGGCAGGACTTGGACCTGGATCCTTCCTGATTCCAAGGCCAACACACGATGCGTGCCATATTGCCTGCCACATATATTAGACCCTTAAAATGTACATTGAATTGAATTCCTAGTTTCATAAATAAGACCAAAGGATTTATTCCAGGAAACACAGCTTAGTAAGTATGAGGGAGGGAAGCAGGGCAAAAGAAGCCAGTCTCCTTTCTGCCTCCCAAACAGAGCACTCACCACTGAGCTACACTTCCTCTTGGGGGCTGGGAAACAAAGCTCCCATTGGCTGCTTGCAGAAATCTTTACTCATGCCACTGGGCCTCTTCAGAGCAGAATACTCCTCTCCCCTTTCAAGAACACAGGCTCTCCCAAACTATTCACCTCTCCTTTCTGCAAGTATACAATTTATGTCTAGCTTTTTCTACTTGAATCAGAAAAATCAAGGGGTCCCCAGGGCCTGCGGCTCTTCCTCTCCACTTACCTCTAACTTGCTCTGAAGTTTGCCAAGTTCCCACCGGATGCTAGCATTTTCCTGGGACAACTTCTCCCGGAGGCCCCTTTCAAACAAAGATTCGCCAATAGCCTGGGTTAATTGCATATCAAACCTGCCGGGAAAGAATGGGTGTTACCGCTTCATTCCGAAAGAAGTAGGAGGAAAGAGAGGAGAGAAAGGGTAGATGAAGAAAGAATATGACAACAAGTGAGAAGACAGATGGTTCAGGCAAGGCACACCGTGAGTGTGTGTGTGTGTGTGTGTGTGTGTGTGTGTGTAAAAATGCATAGCTATTATACACACATTATGTGTGTGTATAATATATATATGTATACTATATATGCATACATATATATATATAGTATACATGTAAAAATACATAGCAATAATTTCAAGAGGGGACATTTCTAAAGTTCAGAAGAATCACAGAATCTAGAGCTTGGGGTCATGTTGCCTAGCCTCTCCATTTTAACAGGTCCAGAAAGGCTCACTTATTTTCTCAAATTTATTTTTGTTTGGTTTTGTTTTTGTTTTGGGGAGGCAATTGGGGTTAAGTGACTTGTCCAAGGTCACACAGTATTTTTCTCAAATTAATACAGGTGGTTTATAGGTGAGCTGAGATTTTAACCCAGATTCTCAGATTCCAGTTCCAATTATCTCTCCATCACCCCCACGTTGCCCCCTTAAAGGACCTAACACCAGCTACAACCCTCCTCCTCATCCCACAGGGGACTCAGAATACCTCAGCTAGGTGGCTCTTGCCCCAGATGGAAGGAAGAATATTTGCTGAGGCCATGGGTGGGATATTCAAAGTCTTGTTCCACATCAGTCCTCATTCCTCCAGAAAGCAGAGGACCCCCAAGCTGTGAATGGGCTGCCCTTCAATCTGGAAGGGGCTCACTCATCACTAACCCAGTCACAGCTAAACTGTCCAGAGTGAGCCCGCCATGCCTGCCACAGCTGCACTGGAGCCCTGGAAGGAGAGGAGGGTATGATTCCCATGGATGTGTCTCGGGTTCACTTGGAAAAAACAAATAATGCAACATTTCTGGGTATCCTGGTGACTTTAATAGCATCAGATTTGGGGTAACCAAATTTGTAAATTGCTTTGCAAATCTTAAAGTACTTTCTATCTAAATGCTAGCTATTATTTTGTTATGATTGCTATTATTATAGATTTCATGCTAAAAGGGACCTCAAGGGATTCCCATGTTACAGATGAGTAAACTAAGACTGAGTTGGGTCTTAAACACAGACTTCCAACAATGGACCCAGCATGAATTACATTGCTGAGTTCTTATTGAAACCATGAAGAAGAATGGTTCAATAGAAGACCAAAGGATTTGGGGCAGTGGTGGGGGTGGAAAAGATACCTTCTAGGGAAAAATCTAAGATCTTCTAAAAGCTCCCTCCTTGGCCTGTGGGGAAACCATGTCCCTGGTACCAGCCTTCCATGAAGGTAGGGGATGACAGTATTTCTAACACCATTTATATCTCAAAATCTCCACATTGGAAGGGAGTTCACAGGTGATTTAGTCCAGCTTGGCATACCATAAGTGCTCGATAAATTCTCATTGACCATGGACAACTTGTACCTGTACCAGAATCCCTTCCATTGATCACATCCTCTGTAAGTGGTTATTTGGCCTCTAATGGCCCTTCCCTCCCCAGTAAGAAGGAATAACTTCCCCTAGAAGCAGCCCTTTCCGGTCCCCAATAGCTCTAGCCCCTGGGGCCAAGCAGAACAAGCCTAAGCCTTTCCACTGGTCAGTCTTAGAAATCTTTGAGCATCACTATTATGCCTCCCTCCCCTCAGATTTCTCTTCTCCGGGGTAATAACCCCATTCCTTTGATGGTCCTCATCTGGCATGGTCTCCAGCCCTCTCACCATCCTGGTCAGCTTCCTCTGGACAAGCTCCAGGTAGCCGATATCCTAGGCAGGGACCCTCTATGCCACCTCTGGAAGCATGTGAATGGCCACCCCAGGCACTGCTCTCCATGACTCATTGATCAACCATGAAAGGCTAGATCAGGCAATTGGAAACACAATTTTATTTACTTCCCCGGAAGCCTGACTCCCTGCCCCAATTTAGGAACAGAGTCAGTCAATTGGACCGCAAGAAGTCCCACTGGAGTCATTTCTTAGGAAGGTTGTTTCCCCCAAGACTCAGGTCAACAGATTCTATCAGCTCTCAGGTCTGACCTTTATGACCCACTTTGTCACTATAGCAACAGGAGATAGATGCCTGGGGTCCATTCTGGGCTAGCAGCCTTCGAGGAGCTTTAGAGCCAAAGGGAAGGAGCTGGACCAGAATTTCCTGGAGGTCTCATTTTATGCCCCACCCATGGGGCATAGATGGTGGCCCATGTTGGGGATGCCCAGTAGATGGACCATATGTACCTTGAAGGCACCTGGAGGCTTGCTGTCTGATCTTCCACCATAAGCAAACCAGTCTTGTGTGGTAAGGCCCTGCAATATCCAGGAAATACCCCCCCCCCCAAGTTGAAATGTTGTATGGATGGCCAATTGCTGGGTATGTTGTGAGGCAAATTTCTGTTCAGGTAAAGAGGGGTCCCTTGTAACCCCTAGAAGCCATAATTTGGGGATCAGGAAAAGGCCAGGAAATTTTGCTCTGGAGTGTAGGGCGCCATTAGGAAAGGCAGGAGAAGGGAGATGAATGTCTGCTAGATATCTCTGAATCTGTTTGCACCATTTCACCATGTTCTGGCATGCTGTCTCCTCTGCTAAAAGGCAAGCTCCTTGAGGGCAAAGGAATTTTCATTTTTCTCTTTGAATCCCCTATTGGTAGCGCAGAGCCCAGCACATAGTAGGCTCTTAAACGCTTCTTGATTGATAGATAGATTGATGTGAAGACTTTCCAGAGGGTCCTCATCCTCTTGAAGAGAAAGCAGAGCCTAAGACAGTGCCTGGCACATAAGAGGAATGGTAAAAGCGCTTGTCGATTGACTGACTGATGCTCTTTTACTCCCTGTATAATGTAAGCTCATTCTCTACCTGCTACCAAATTTATTCTGAAAACACAGGTCTGGCCAAGTCATTGTCCTGCTCAGGAAGGTCCCTGGGCTCTCTCTTGCCTTTTAATAAAATACAAACTTAAAAAAAATACAAACTATACAAACTCCTTTGTTTGGCATCTAAAACTCTACCTAGGGCTTTCAATCCCTACCCTTCATTTTTATTTTATTTTTTTGCTTTTTGGAGGGGCAGTTGGGGTTAAGTGACTTGCCCAAGGTCACATGGCTAGTAAGTGTTAAGTATCTGGCTAGATTTGCCTACCCTTTATTTTCATTTTTGTCTGTGTCCTCAGGGCTTGGGGCAGCTAGGTGGCACAGTGAATAGAGCACCAGCCTGGATTCAGAAAGACGTGAACTCAAATCCAGCCTCAGACATTTCCTAGCTGTGTGACTCAGGACAAGTCACTTCAGCCTTTCTGCCTCAGTTTCCTCATCTGGAAAATGAGCTAGAGAAAAAAATGACAAACCACTTCAAGATCTCCACCAAGAAAACCCCAGAAGGGGTCAGAAATGACAGAATAATACAACAACCCAGCCCTTAGAATAGCACCTAGTATATAATTAGTTTTTTGATAATTCCTCATTAATAGACTGATTGATTGTAAGCTTTTTGAGAACAGGAACTGTTCATTTGACTTTTGCCTCAGCATCCCCAGTACCTGACCCACAGTAGACATTATCTCTGCAATCTCTCTTGATGTTGCCTGTATATAGACATATTCCCCCCTCTCAACAGAATGTAAACTTCTTCAGGAAGGGACTGTTTAATTTTTGTCTGTTTCCCCTAGCCTGGTACACAGTAGGTGCTTAATATTGACCAACCAATGGATGTTGTTTCCTCCTGACAGGACTGCAGGTCAGAGAAGCCCAAGAGTGTGAGAATAGGGCCATGCCCCAGATCAAGAGTCATTACAGCCATCCAGGGGAGCAGCTCTTCTGGAGATGCAGCTAAAACTGCCCCTGCAGACCCCAGGGGCCTCTGCCCTATCAGCAGCCACAGCAGCTCGAGACCCAGCCATTAAAGGTCACCCCCACACCATCCCCAGCACTGCCAAATGATCTCATTAATGACAGGGACACCAGCAAAGTGGTGTCCCCAGCTGCCTCCCTGCTGCACCCCAAGGACTGCAGGCTTCTCCATATGACTGAGAGCTGAAAGCTCCTGTGTGGGGACCTGGAGGGCAGTGGCCATCTGGGCCCTTCTGTCTGGAGCTCAACACTGAGCTTGGTTTTTTGCACACAGTAAGAACTTAATACATGCTTTTTTGTTTGTTCTTTCATTCATTCATGCACACATGCATTTATGATGCTGCCTCCTTCCACTCTTAAATTTTCTCTTCTCCAGACTGAACATCCCCATTCCCTTCAACTGGCCCTCAATATGGTGGACCCAGAGGCTCTTCATCACCCTGCTCATCCTCCCTAGAAGCTCTCCTCAACCAGCTCATCAACAGCCTCCCAAAGGCGTCCTGCCCAGAACTGAGCCCACTCTTCCAGTTCTGTCAGACCAAGTCAAAGGGCCACAGAACAATAACCTTCCTAGGCCCTCATAAGAGTGCTGAAAATTACTCATCAACTTGGCCACCAACCGTGGGGTAGGGATGATGATGGGCTATGCCAGCCAAGAGACCTGGGCATTAGATTCATTACTTTAATATTAAATGTATATGTGTATGTGTGTGTGTGTGTGTATAAATATATGTGTATAAATGTGTGTGTTTGTATATACATAATATATGTGTGTATATGTAAATAAGTGTTTGTATAAATGTGTGTTTATATATGTGTATGTGTATATGTGTGTATATAAATGTGTAAATATACATGTGTGTTTGTGTGTATATGTGTATGTATATGTAAATAAATATTGTGTAAACGTGTTTATATGTGTGTGCATGTATGTGTGTATATAAATATATGTGTATAAATATATATGTGTGTTTTGTATATACATAATATATGTATGTGTGTATATGAAAATAAGCATGTGTATAAACATGTGTTTAGATGTGGGTGCATGTATATATGTATGTGTATATTATATAATGTATAAATATACATGTGTCTTTGTATATACATAATATATGTATATGTATAGCTAAGTAAGTGTGTATAAATGTGTGTTTATATATGTGTGCATGTATATATGTGTATATAGATTGCGTATATATGCATATGTATATACAAGCTTAAAATATATTTATGTGTTGATATATTGTGTATATTGCATATATGAATATGTTTATATAGATATGTGCATATGTGTGTAAATATAAGTGTACATTTGTATATACATAAAATGTGCATGTGTGTATAAATATATGTATATGTAATACATACATGCATATGTGTGTGTATAGATTGTGCATATATATGTATGTGTTTATAGAGATATAATGTGTGCATATATATGTGTTTATAAATATATATTTAATTATTTGTGTCTATATGTGTGTATGTTTATATCTGTGTATATATTGTACATAAATACACACATGTATTTATAGAGAGGTGTATAAACATATATACATATTTGTATTTATATATGTATATGTACATATGCATGTATATAAATATGTGTTGATATAGCATGTATAGCTGTATGTGTGTATAAACATATGTATGTTTGTGTATATATAATGTATATATAATATATATTATATATAGCTGTATATGTGTATAAATATAATGTATCTGTATATATAATATATATGTATAATATAATGTGTATGTATACATAATGTATATGTATATATAATGCATGTGTATAAATGTATGTGTATTTATACATATAAAAACCTATATATGTATGTGAATACACATATATGTGTTTATGTATGATATATATGTATATGAATAGGTATATGTGTGTATAAATACATGCTTATATGTGTATAAATGCATGCATGTTTGTATATGTATGCACATGTCTATTATTGTATATATGCATGTGTGTATAAATATAGATGTGTGTATATAAACATTGTATGTTTACATATACGTGTATTTATAAATATATGTGTGTTTGCTAATATATATAATACATGTGTATGTGTTTGTATGTGTGTGTATATGTGTGTGTGTGTGTGTGATATGTGTATGTATGTACCTCACAACAGCCTGTGTGTGGAGATGCTCTTATTATGCCCATTTTCTAGAGGAGGAGATTGAGGCCCAGGGACATTAAGTGACTTGCCCAGCAGCACCTCAGGGCAAGTACAGGCTGGAGGTAGGATTTGAGCCAAGGTCCTCCTCCTCCTCCTCTTTCCACAGCACTGTGCAGTCGATGGCCCAGCTTACTTTTTTTGCTTCTTCTCTAGTTCATGATTCCTGCTCTGCTGGTTCTCCAGCAGTACTCGGGTGTCCTCAAGGTCACAGGTCAGATTGCGGCACTTCCTCTTCAGCTGATGAGAGCTCCTCTTGACCTCCTCATAGGTGTTCCGAGCTTCCCCAAGCTGCAAGAAGAAGAACACGGCATTTTCAGCAGCCCTTCAGCTTCCTGATCTTCCTGCATATTATAATTCTCAAGGCACCTTCAAGAACTCATCATTTCACTTTGGATCAGAGAATCCTAAATAATAATAGTAATAACTAGCATTTGGAAAGAGTTTTAAGGCCCACACCATACATTGCAAGTCATTTCACCCTGTTTGCCTCAGTTTCTTCATCTGTCAAATGAAATCGCAACATGTGGTCACAGAAAGTCTGACCCAACTGAAATGACTGAACAACACTCCAGTGAAAACAGAAGCTTGAATTTTTTCTCAGGGCAGTAGGGAGCCCTCAGAGCTTCTTGAGCAGGGGAGCTGAGGTTGGGCCAAGTTCAGAAAGAACCTTGAAACCAAACTCAGCAAAAACCTCCTCCCTCTTCAGGAAGGCAATGCCCCCCAGATGTTCTACTGTGGATGGTGGGAACTCAGCAAAGCCACTCTGAAGAAGGCAGCTCATTAAGGAACTGTATTAAATAAGCAAAAATGTTGAGTTAATGAAGCCTGTAATTCTAAATTCAGCATCTGAAAGCAAATGCTCTGCCTTCTTGTATTCCGCCACTCAGGAAAAGTTGCCGTTTTATTATTTTTTAATGTAGCATGAAGATTCCCCCGCTCCTTGGGGAAACTAACCTAACTTGATAATCAGCTATTAAAGGGCTGGACTGCCCCCTCCATCTGCCCCCCTGAACCAGCTCCTGTCTCTTTATCTACAGTGCAAGTTTCTTGGGAAGGACTATTTAACATCTGCCAGGAGGCAAATCATGGCTCCACACTCATCTTGGAAGTAGGAGACTGCTCAGCACTTTGGCCTCAGTCCATCATGTGTCATTAAGAGTCTAGCGATATTGAGCCAGGGGGGCTCTGCTCCAAAAGCACCAGAGCTGAGAGGAATGGCTTGTTGGCTAGGGGAGTCCCCCCTCACATTCTTGAAGCCTCCCCTGACCAGGTCAGTTCACTGATTGCTCCCAATTTTTGACTACTCATACCTTGTATCCCAGAATCAGAAAGTTCCTAAACAGGACATGGGAGTCTAGAACTCTCCTTCTATAGTCGAGGAAAACTAAGGGCCAGTGCCTTATTCAAGGTCATGCAGAGAACCAAGCACAGAGGGAGAACTACAGCCTTGCTCTCCTCCCTCCCAAGCTAGGAAATTTTCCACAAAACCAGGCTCCCTTCCCAGAAAAAGAAAAGTATTAGGATATGGTCAGAGACTAAGTCCAGGTATGATAGGTTTGGAGAAAACATTTTCTTCATCTTGCTATGAAAGGTTTTATAACCAAAATGGAATTGGGAAACCATGAAGATGTCTAATGATGGTCTTTTTCTTTTCAACTTCTCCCTAGCTAGACCTCCAGCATCCCTCTCAGCTCTGACAATCCATGTTCTAAGACTCCTCCCATCTCTGACATTGTCTATTCCTAAGGCTTTCCCAGCTCTGACATCTTGTGTTCTAAGGTCCCTCCCAGCCCTGACATTTCCTTAATAAGTCCGGGTCTAGGATACCAGGTCCTCCCATCTGTTCTCAGCATCACCAATGGGCCAGTCAGGCAGCTCCCCATCCTCCTCTCACCTTGTCCTCTAGTTCCTTTCTGGCAGACAGCTCAGATTCTAGTCTCTCCTCACACATCAGGAGGCGCTTTCGGAGAAACTCAATTTCTGTCTGTGCACAGTCAAAACGTGTCTGCCAGTCATCAACTGTGGAAAGAAAAAGGTGTGCACTCAGACAATTCACACAGGGGCCAGAAGACGTGGAACCCAGAACAGGGGTAGCAAGGAATGGTGAAGAAAGAACTGGTTTTGACTTTGGAGTCTCCTTAATTCAGATTTAAAACTGGAAGGGACCCCCAAGGCCATTAAATCCATTTTACAAAGAATTTAGGCTTCATGTTGGGAAAAGCTTCCTACCAAGGATAGAGAGGGGTGGGTTCACCCCCACTGGGTTCTTCAAGCAGGGGCTGGATGACCACTGACCAGATGTGTTCTAGAATTATCTAGATTTGGGTTGGATTCTGTGGCCACTAAGGTCCCTTCCAACTCAGGCATTCTGGGATTCTGCCTCTGTAACCTGGCAAGTCACTTCCCTGATGATACTGCCGAAGGTGTCTCTAGCTCTATTTCTTAAGCCCCAAAGGTAGAGTATGGGGTACAACCCTGTCCCAGGGAAGTATTTCACAAGGAGTAAGGTTTTCTTTTTCTCTGCCTATTGATATCCTGCTGGTCCATGCTTCAAGACCCAGCTGAAATCCCATTTCCTCCATGAAACTTTCTCTGATTACCCTAGCCCACTGGGAGAGTCACCATCTTAGTACTCCAATGGCTCCCAGAACTCCATTGGTTGGGCCCATATTTCATACTGCCATACTTACTTGTGCAGATATTTATGGCTTACGCCATATGATGGGATTCAATATCACACAGGAGATACAGTGTTGGGGTTCTAACCAGGGGACTTGGATTCAAATCCTCTTCCTTTTACTAATCACATGACCTTGGACAAGTAACTTCCCTTCTCTGTACCTGTTTCCCCCTCTTTAAAATGGGTGATATAAGTCCTATATCCTGAAGTTTTTGAACCCAAAATGTGACTAGCATATGGTGTGCTAGACTTGGCATCAGGAAGACTTGAGTTCAAATCCTCCCCTGGACAATTACCAGTTCTGTTACACTGAACAAGTGAATTAACCTCTTGGAGCCTCAATTTCTTCACCTGAAAATAAGGGGTTGGACCTGATGGCTTCTAAGGTTCCAGCTCTACAACTATGATCCTACCGACCCAAGTGAACATCTTGTAAGTTCCGTTTTACTAATTCACCCCAATGCCATGGTCATATGAAGTCCTTTGGAAGCACAACCATCATCTGAGATATCAGTGTCCCTTCCTAGCTTTCATCACCAGCCAAGGTGATAAGGAGGCATATTCTGTGCCTGAGACACCTGGCCAAACCCAGTGTCTGCCCCCTGTCCTGGGCTGCTCAATGCTAGTCGTACTTCAGGGCCAGGTGGATCCCAGAGATGTCAAAATGAGGCACCACAGAAAGCTTCCCTGGGGAGACCACAGATAAAAGCACAAACAGAAAAATAAAAACAGGAAAACCAGGCTCCTCATGGCGTCATCACCCTACCCGACCCTGCAGTGGCCCCTCTCAACCCTCCACTCCTGCCAATGCTCCTCACATAATTAGAGTATGCTTCCCTTGGGGGTCTGAAGGGAGACTGCCAGGTCTGACAGGAGCTGACACCTTTCTTCCCTCTCCCCGAGCTGCAGAGGGGGAGTGGCTATGACAAGTCAGTGGAGACATCGTTGCTCTGCCCACCCATCAGCCGGCAGCCTGGAGAACCAGGGAGAAGGGAGGACGCTGGGCTGTCCTTCTGACGTTATAGTACTAGCTGGATGGGGCTCCAAGGCTCTTTAATCCAGAACCAAGAGGAAGAGAAAGGAGCTGGCACAGCAGAGGGCCATGGGGGTGGCTCCTCCTCAACATATCCCACTCCCAGGGCCAACCTCGGGCTTACCTTCTCCAGAATGAGACTTCCCCACTTCACTCAACTCAATTTTCTGCTGGGCTTCCTCCAGCTGCTTCTCCACTGACCCCAAACTCTTCTGTGTTTCTTCATATTTGCTCTGAAAGGGGGAGAAGGTGTCAAGACAGGAAACCAGCCTGGACAGAGAGCACAGATGCCCTGGGCCCTCAGGCCTCTCCTGCCCAAGTCATCTGCAAAGCTCAAATAGAAACTCTTCTATCTGCCATTTGAAGGTCTTTGCTAGATGGTCTGGTGCTTCCTCTCTCTCTCTCTCTCTCTCTCTCTCTCTCTCTCTCTCTATCTATCTATCTCCTTTCTCTGTCCCTCTGTGTCTCTTTCTCTCTGTCTCTTTGTCTCTCTCTGTCTTTCTTTGTCTCTCTGTCTCTTTCTGTGTGTCTTTCTCTCTGTCCCTGTCTCTCTGTCTCTGTCTATCTGTCTGTCTCTCCTCTTTCTCTCCTCTCTTCTCTCTCTCTCTCTCTCTCTCTCTCTCTCTCTCTCTCTCTCTCTCTCTCTCTCTCTCTCTCTCTCTCTCTCTCTCTCTCTCTCTCTCTCTCTCTCTCTCTCCCTCTTACCCATTCCTCCCCTCCATAGCTCCTGGACTACTTCTTGCTCCTCTCCCAGAACACTGCTGGCTGTTCTGAGTACATGGAATGCTTTCTCCCTCCTTGCCTCCTGGCTCCCTTAGCTTCCCTGGCTTCCTTCAAGAATTGTCTCAAGCACCAGCTTCATCACGAGGCCTGTCCTAGTCCCCTCAGCTGCTCAGGGCTCCCCTTCCATGGCTCTACATGAATCTCATATCTTCCTATTTGTGGGCAGGTCATCTCCCCCATTAGAAAAAGGGGACCCTTGAGGGATCCCATGTGCCAGGAACTGACTGACTGATGCACATTGAAGAAAAAGGGGAGTTCATCCTCTGGCCTTGGCAATGCCTCTGTCCTCCCCCAGATGATAAGTCCAGATGTGCAGGCAGAGACACCCACCTTCAACTCCTGGATCTCTCTGGAGGCCCGGAGACGCTCAGCCCGCTCGCTCTCTAGGACCCGGCAGGCCACTTCTCCTTTGAAACGCTCATCAGAGAGCTCAGTGGTCAGGTCAGTTATCTGGGGGAGAGTCCAGGGAGAGGTGACTACAGACCACAAAAATGCCCTAATCTCCTAATACACACACACACACACACACACACACACACACACACAAACACACACACACACACACACACACACACACTCAAAATGAGAGCCAAACATCATTCCAATGATGGGGAAGGGGAAGCGAAGAGGGAAGTGCAGATTATCACATATAGGTCTGTATATGCACGTATATGTATGTACACATGTATATGCCTGTGTGGAGGAAGTTATTTGGAGAAAACTGACAATCATAATAATGATGAAAATAGCCAATAAGCATAAGTGCCTTAAGGATCACAAAGAACTGTATCCACACTCTCTCACCAGCCCTCACAATAACCCTGTAAGGCAAGCACTACAAGTATTGTTATGAGCTCCATTTTATGCATTGGCCCAGATTTCACAAGAAGGAGGACTATGGGCCAGTACACCTGAACTCTCCCAACATTCCTCTCCAAACATCATTAAAATAGCACCTCAAGTCAAATTCTGGAACGGCAGAGCCAACAGAAGGTCAGAGGGAGGCATTTGTCCAGCCTAACACAACCAAGGAGTGTACAGGAGAGGTCTGTAACCCCAGGGTGGGAGCAGGCTAGGGGCATGACAAGAGTACCAGTGATGGGCCTTGAAGGTGTCTGGGCCAGTAGCAGCAGCTGCAGGAGATCTCAGCCCAGAAATGGTAAAGGGCATGGTCAGAGAGAGACTATAGGGGACCCTTTGCTGGCATGGGGTGCAGCTGGTGCTGACTGCCAACTCTATTGCCCATGGACAGATGATTCTAAGTCATGGTTCCAGGATGGAGAAAATCCCTTGCGATCATTCCCAAGGGAGCAGGGGCCCTAGTCACAATTCCAGGACCTAAATGTCATATTTCAAGGAATTATAATGAAAATTCTGCCCTGATATCATAGATCCAGAGGGTAAAATAGACATTGAAAGAATCCACTGATCGCCTCTTGAAAGAGATCCCCAAATGAAAACTCCCAGGAGTATTACAGCCAAATTCCAGAGCTCCCAGGTCAAGGAGAAAATATTGCAAACATCCAGAAGGAAACAATTCAAATACTGTGGAGCCACACTCAGGATCACAGAAGATTTAACAGTTTTCCCTTTAAAGGAGTAGAGAGCTTGAATTATGATATTCCAAAGGGCATTGGGAACTAGGATTATAACTAAGAATAACCTACCCAGCAAAACTAAAAATAATCCTACAGGGGGGAAATGGATATTTAATGAAATAGAAGATTTGTAAGCATTCCTGATGAAAAGACTAGAGTGAAATAGAAAATGTTATATTCTAAAAGACTCCAGAGAAGCATAAAAAGGTAAACATGAAAGAGTAACTATAAGACTCTCGATGAAGTTAAGCTGTTTATATTCCTATGTGAGAAGCTGATACATGTAATTCCTAAGAATGGTACCATTATTAGGGCAGTTAAAAGGTATTTACATAGACAACAGGTGTATGTGTCAATTATGTTGGGATGCTCTCCAAAAAAAAAGAGAATGTAGAGGCATCAAAAGAGGAATGCACTTGGAAAGGGGGAAAGAGAGAGGTAGAATTGGGACAAATTTTCTCACATATAGAAGGTGCACAAGAAAGAACTTTTATAGTAGAGAAGAAAATGGGGGAAAGGTGGTAGGCAATGCTCAAACTTCTCTCTCATAGGAATTGGTTCAAAAAGGGAAGAAAACATATACACACTCAGTTGGGAATAGAAATGTAACTTACCCAATAAGGAGATAAGAGGGAAAGGGAATAAGAGAAACAAAAGGCAATAGTAAGGGGGAGAGAGTGGTCAGAAGCAAAACAGACCTTTGAGGAGGGACAGGATAAAAAGAAGGATAAATAGAAAAAAAATAGGATGGAGAGAAATGCACAATTGTGAATGTGAATGGGATAAACTAATCCATAGAATGGGAGTGGACAGCATAATGAATTAGAAACCAGAATGTAACAATTGAGTACAAGAGACACACTTGGTACAGAAAAACACACAGTGTTGCGTTGAAAGGTTGGAGCAAAGGCTATTATGCTTCAGCTGAAGTGGAGAGGGGAGGAGTGGCCATCATGATCTCAAACAAAGCAAAAATAAAATTAAACCTAATGGAGAGAGATAATCAGGAAAACTACATTTTGCTAAAAGGTACCATAAGACAATGAAATAATATCAAAAGTTTTATAACAAGTTTCTCTGATAAATTTGACTGGTTCTAAGTCAATTTTATAAAAATAAAAGCAATTTCCCAATTGATAAATGCTCAAAGGATATAACAGGCAGTTTTCAGAAGAAGGAATCAATGTTATCTATAAGCTTATATAATAATGCTATAAAATGTTCTCAATCATTACTGATTAGAAAACAGAAAATTAAAATAGTTCTGAGGTACCATCTTATACCTATCAGAGATGACAAATGCTGGAAGGGATGCGAGAAAATAGGTACATTAATGAATGATCAGTGGAGTAGTGAAATGGTCCAACTATGCCAGAGAACAATCTGTAACTATTCCCAAAGAGCTATAAAACTATGCTTTTTTTTTTCTTTTTGGAGGGGGGAGGGCTGGGAAGTTGGAGTTAAGTGACTTGCCCAAGGTCACATGGCTAGTAAGTGCTAAGCGTCTGAGTCTGGAATTGAACTCAGGTCCTCCTGACTCCAGGGCTGGTGCTCTATTCACTGCGCCACCTAGCTGCCCCTAGAACTGTGATTTTTGATCGAGCAATACCATTACTAGGTCTGTACCCCAAAGATATTTTTAAAGGGAAAAGGGACCAGTATGTACAAAAATATAGCAGATCTTTTTGTCATGGCAAAGAATTAGAAATTGAGAAGGTGCCCATCTGTTGGGGAATGGCTGAACAAGTCTTGGCCTATGATTGTGATAGAATATTATTGTGCTGTAAAAAAGGGAGGTGGTTTCAGGAAAAAACATGTCAAGACCTATTTGAACCCATGCAAAGTGAAGGGAGAAGTAGGAGATCATTGTGTGTAGTAATAACAATGTTGCTGTTATTTGCCCCAGCTCACATAAGGGAGTAATTGTAAGAGGTAAGAAATGAATCAAGATCTCCTGGACTATACCACACCATAGTGCTTCGCTCCACTAACCAATGAACAAGCATTTATTAAGCACCCACTGTGTGCCAAGGACCGTGGTAGGCCCTGGGAATACAAAATAAAAAAGACCATTCCTGTCCTCAAGGAGATTATACATTGTAGGAAGAAACAATATCTGCACATGATCATGTGTGAAATATGTGGAACCACATGAAAAGTTAAATATCAACAAATTAAACATATGGTCATTTTGGCAGAGAGGGGAGAGACTAGCAATCAGGAAGATCAGGAATCCCCTTATGCAGAGGTTGGCCTAAGCAGAGCTTTGAAGGGGGCTAGAGACACTGAAAGGTGACAGTGAAGAGTGAACTCATTCCAGAGATGGGGGACAGTCAGACATGGATATTGCTGAGGGAATTTCATGTTTGCCAAACAGCAAATAAGCTGGTTTTGCTGGAAGGACAAACACATGATGGGTATCAGCACATAATAAGGCTGGAGCTCCCAACTATGAGGGGCTTGAAATGCTACACAGAGGATGATAGATAGCTTTATCCTAGAGGTAATAGGGAGCCCACAAGCAAAGGAGTGATGTGCCTCTTAGCAGCCTCCACCCAGAGATCCTAGTACTGCCCACTAGGGTCAAACAGAGCCAGTCACAGATGCACAGGCTGTCAGAGACCAGCTAACACAACCCCGAGTGCCCTTGAAGCCAGGCAAGTGAGTGTGGCACCCCACACCCCCTCTCCTTCTCCAAATATAACATTTAGGGAAAAGGCAGGGATTTGGGTAAACAAAGGTAGGCATTTGAAGAATTAGGAAGGGGGAAGAGGGGAAGAAAAAGGAGAATCTGAACATGAGGAGGCCTCAAATATCCAGGCACATTTCAATGTGGAGCTCACAAATCCTTGAAGCAATCAAAGCTCCTGCCAAACCCCACCTCCCTCCACCTTGTAAAGGTTAATTCTCCAGACCTCCATGTCCTCCCAGCTATTCCCAGATGAGAGAGAGCCAGTCTGGCTGTGCCACTAATTATGTTCACCAGGCCTATAAACAAGACTTCTTGATGTGAACAAGGGCAGCCCCATTCTGCCTCTTTAGAGGGACAACCAAGTCAGGAGGCTGCTGACCCAAGGTTGGGAATGGCACTTGGGGCCACGGGGGGTAATGAGATGCCACTGAGCCCAGGTCTTAGTTCTGTGCACTTTCTCACTCCTTCCTCAACTCATCTCCTCTACTTCTGAGCAGCTCTCACTGTCTGGGAGTCTGACATCAAGCCTGAATAAGCCTCTTAGCAGCCTCCACCCAGAGTTACTGGTACTGCCCACTGGGGCCAAACACAGCCAGTCACAGATTCACAGGCTGCCAGAGCCAGAAGGAACCTGAGACCAGCTAACCCAACTCCTCTTCAATGCCCGAGAAGTGAGCAGTCAACCCTCCAGCGAGAGAGGGCTCTGTGTATTTTTGAGAGCTGCCATTTTTAGAAATTGTTTCCTAACCTGTACCTTAAATCTGCCCCATTGTTAAGGAATGGAGGAAAGAAGGAGGGAAAGGAAGGGGATGGAAAGGGAGGGGAGAGGAGGGGAGGAAGGAAAGAGGAAAAGGAAGAAAGGAGAGGAAGGACAGAGGAGAAGGAAGGAAGGAAGGAAGGAAGGAAGGAAGGAAGGAAGGAAGGAAGGAAGGAAGGAAAGAAGGAAAGAAGGAAGGAAATAGGAAAGGAAAGGAAAGGAAAGGAAAGGAAAGGAAAGGAAAGGAAAGGAAAGGAAAGGAAAGGAAAGGAAAGGAAAGGAAAGGAAAGGAAAGGAAAGACAGGAAGAAGAAAGGGAAGAAAGAGGGAAAGAAAGAAAAAGAAAGAATACTCCTTAACTTTGCTTCCTTAATCTTGTACTTGTTCAGTTGACTTCTTGAGCCCAAGTGTAAGACTTTACATTTATCCGTATCAAATTGTATTGACTGCTAAATGAAGGTATATGATTTAATGATCTCCAAAACTTTTTTCTGTTCTAAATTAATGATCCTATGATTTGGTCCAGTACTCTACAATGCCAAGACCTTTTTGATTCCTGATTCTGACATGTGGGTTTGCTGCCGTTCTCAGATTTCTGCCATCTGCCCACTTCATGAGTATGCTGTCTACATTTTTATTCAAACAGTAACAAGTACATTCACCAGTACCAAGCCAAGGGACTTCTCCTTACCCTCCACTACTGGGTATTGGAGCCAGGGAGAAAGTCTCTGTCACTCTCCCAATTAGTGTTG
Source organism: Gymnobelideus leadbeateri (assembly GCA_011680675.1). Classification (NCBI taxonomy): domain Eukaryota; kingdom Metazoa; phylum Chordata; class Mammalia; order Diprotodontia; family Petauridae; genus Gymnobelideus; species Gymnobelideus leadbeateri. The sequence continues at coordinate 475,009 of WOXC01011884.1, forward strand.
TTTATAGGTTCCCATATGCAGAGAAGGGAGAAGGGGAGAAGGAAAGGGCGGAGGGAGAGAATAAGTATTAAGTGACAACTATGTGCCAGGCACTGCATTAAGTACTTTGCAGACATTATCTCATTTTATTTGATTTGAGAAAGCAGAATTCAACAATTACGATCCAATCTAATAAGCACTAAGAACAATCATTTGGGGAAGGCAAGGTGTTAGGTATACAGAGACAAAGATGAAACCATCCCTCCTTTTATTTGGCTTAAGAGAAGAGAAACTAAATCCAAAAATATGGAGAGCTGTAGTCATTGGATTGCTTTGGGAACCACATCCAGATTGCTTTCAGTCCATTCTCTGTTTTTCCTCAGGTTATAGGTATAAGGAGGTAGTAAGGAACAGTGGTTAGAAAACCTGCTTCAAAAACCATATAACCTAGGTTCAAGATTTGCAATGGACACATAGTAGACCCTGGGCAAGTCACCTGAGCCCTCTGTGGTCTAGTCCATTCTCAAAGACTCAGAGAAGGCAGCAAGAGTTGTGTTGTCAAGGGGGCTTCCCCAACTCTATCAATGAAACCACACATCCAGTTCCTAATTCTTATAGGTCTAAGGGTTAGTGCCAATTGCCATATCTGGTCTATGAGAAAAATATGTCTCACCAGTGAGATGGTAAAAATGTAGATTTGGTGTTGGAGAGGATGTGGGAAAGTTGAAACACTGATTTATTTTTGGTGGAGCTGTGAGCTGATCCATCCATTCTGGAGAGCAATTTGGAACTATGCCCAAAGGGCTATAAAAATGTGCATACCCTTTGACCTAGTAATACCTCTTCTGGGGCTGCATCCCAAAGAGATCATACAAGCGGGAAAAAGAGCTGCATGTACAAAAATATTTATAGCAGCTTTTTTGTGGTGGCAAAGAATTAGAAAATGAGGGGATGCCCATCAACTGGGGAAATACTGAACAAGTTGTGGTATATGAATGTAATGGAATACTATTGTGCTATAAGAAATGATGAGCAGGCAGACTTCAGAAGAACCTGGAAAGACTTATATGAACTGATGCAGAGTGAAGTGAGCAGAACCAGGAGAACATTGTACACAGTAGCAAACACGGTGTGTGATGACTGATTCTGATAAATTTAGCCATAAAACAATTCCAAAGAACTTGTGATGGTAAATGCCAGCCACATCCAGAGAAAGAACTATGGAGTTAGAATGAGAACAAAGCAGACAATTTTCTTTTTTATTTTTGTTTTTTTTTCTTTTTTCTTTCTCATGGTCTCTCCCACTCGTTATAATTCTTCTATGTAACATGACTAATGGAAAAATGTGTTTAATAGTAATGTATATGTACAGCCCATATCAGATTACATGTCATCTTTGGGTGGGAGGTGGATAAATTTAAAACTTATGGAAGTGAATGTTGAAAATTTAAAATAAATTAATAATTTTAAATGGTAAATTTGGGGTACAAAGGCCTCTGCCACTGATCGTCTATGTAACATACCATTGGTAACCCCATAAAACTCTCTGTTTCATCATCTACAAAATGGGAATTATGATCCTTGTGCTTCCCATTCCACTGACTGGCTGTTAGGATATTATATATAAAGTTTAAACTGGGAGAGAAATAAAGATGATCACTAGTCACATGGGTGGCCTTGGGCAAGTCATTTCCCTGTGCTAGGCCTTGGCTACCTCCTTTGTAAATCAAAGGGTTGGAGGATCTGGCCTCCAAGCTCTAAATCCCACAGTGCCCCTCCAGGATGCTGGCACCATGCTGACAGGGTCCAGATCCCATGGGGAAGCTTGGCTCTAGGCAGCTTCACTTTCAAATATAGGTATCCATAATTTAAATGTGATCACTTTCCAGTAAAAACACAGGGTAAGTCTTGTGCATCAAGGAAATTGCTCCAATCTCCCCCTTCCACTTCCCACCCCCCCTTCCCCTGCAAATCGGCATTAATCAAAGATTTCTGTATTGTGTTCTATCTGCTTTGGCCAATTAGCATGAAATTTAATTTGTGCTAATCAGCCTGAGCAAGAGGAACACTAAATTAATTTGAGGCATTAATTTCAAGTTGCATGGTGAACATGAATTGAGACAAAAAGGGGGAGAAATGCCCCCCAGTCCTTTCTCATCCCTGAGAGCTGCCCAAGAAGGCAGAGCTGAGTGACCTGGATCTTCCTGAGCCCCCCAAACCTCACCCCTGCCCTACAGGGGCCACAGTATTGGGAATGAGCTTCCCAGGCACAGAGAAGGGGTGGGCAGCATGTCTAGAGAGAGTGAGGGGACACTGTCCGAGAAGAGAGCCTGGGAGGACTGCAAAATCACAGTAAATTACATCAGTCAGGAGCGCTTTGTTTTCAAACAGGGGAATTGTCCTTGTGGGTTTCTCAAGGTCCAATTAGCCTGAAACAATCGAATAGGCAGATTTCCATGCTATTTGCCAAACCAGAAGAGCCGTTCCTCGGTTAAGCAGTGATGATAACCGAGGGCCTCTGGGTGAGCTCGGAGGGATGTGGGAATGAAGGCTTATGATTGCAGGATGCTACAGCCAGGAGGGACCTGAGCCACAGTCTATGCTATCCCTCTCCATTTACAGCCAGGGAAGCTGGGACTGCTTAGAATCCCACAGTGATGAGATCAGGGCCACACTGGATTCTCCTTCCCAGGCCAGCCATTTATCATGGGGATGTTCAGCCTTGACTGACCATTGCCATTCAGTATTAGCTGAGATGGATTTATCCAGCATGGCTTACCCCTTTGGGGGATCATGCATGGTCAGGGGCTCTTCATGGGGGGGGGCTAATTGAGAGCTTACGGAAGTCAAGGGCTGTAGCCATCTGGAATTGCCTGACTGGCTTTGGGGTCACAAAGGTGTGGGCTCAGGTCTTGCCTCTGACATAGACTGACAGGGTGGTCCTGACCAAGTCATTTCACTTCGTTGTCTGCCAGGAAATTAAAGACATTAAGTTGCAGCTCTGCGTTGGTAGAGGGAGGTCCCTGTGCCAAGTTATAGATCTAGGCCAAAAGAACAAAACTGTATCTGCAAAGGAGAAATAGAACAGTCTTGTCCAGAGAGGTTTTGTTTAATATTGTGGGCCTTCAGTCCTGTTCAGTAGGAATGTCAGGGATAGGGATCAATTTTTTAAGGGAACAGTTCCTCTAAGTGGTTTCTATGAGAAACTGCAGCGATGTATTATTTGACCCCAGTCAGCTTAATTCTCTCTGGGCCCTCGTTTCACAAAACACAAGACTGGACCAAACGTCAAACGCAGCTCTGATATCAGGAGATGCCTCGGTTAGAGCCCTAGTCTGGAGTCAGGAAGACCAGAGTTCTGGCCTCAGACACTGATTAGCTGTGTGATCCTGGGCAAGTCACTTTACCCTGTTTGACTCAGTTTTCTCATCTGTAAAATGAACTGAAGAAGGAAGTGGAAAACCCCTCCAGGGTCTCTGCCAAGAAAATCCCAAATGGGTCAAAAAAAAAAGTCAGTCACAAGAGAAATGACTGAACAACAACAAGGTCGTAGAATTAAAGGATCTTGATCCAAAGTCAGAAAGGCCTCAAAGGCCGGCGCCTAGACATGGAAAAAGGCCACAGGGTGGCGGCACCTGCCCAAAGGCCTCTGAGTAGGAAGACCAGGATCTGAATTCAGGTCTTCTGACTCCAAATCCAGCTCTTACATTCAGCCACTTCAGACATTCACATTTTCAATGTCAAGTTGTGACATTCTAGGTTCTAAGAACAGTCTCTGTTCAAATGTTATACCTGGAAGGTCATAGCTTTCTGATCTGACATTCCCTGTTCTCAGGGCCCTCCCAGCCCTGACATCCCTTGTTCTAAAGTTCCTCCCAGCCCTTACATCCCCTGTTCTAAGGTTCCTCCCAGCCCTGACATCCTCTGTTCTAAGGTTCCTCCCAGCTCTGACATCCCCTGTTCTTAGGGCCCTCCCAGCCCTGACATCCCCTGTTCTAAGTTCCTCCCAGCTCTGACATCCCCTGTTCTAAGGTTCCTCCCAGCCCTGATATCCCCTGTTCTTAGGGCCCTCCCAGCCCTGACATCCCCTGTTCTAAGGTTCCTCCCTGCTCTGACATCCTCTAGTCTCAAGTCTTTTCTTTCTGCAACTTAGAACTTCTGAAATTTGATGAGTCTGATTCTCCATTAACCAACCTTTAAGTTGGTGACTATTTTTATTAACAGGTGCCTCAGACACCTATTAGCTGTGTGACCCTGGACATATGACTTAATGTCTGTTTGCCTCAGTTTCCTCTTCTGTAAAACAGGAATCACAATCGGACCTACCTCACAGGGTTTTGTAAGGATCAAATGGGATAATATTTGTAAAAAGCACTTGGCACAACACTTGACACATGGTAAGTACTATGTAAATGTTAGACTATTTTGTCATTATTAATATCTAATAACATTTTCATTTTTGCCAACACCTGTTCATAAATTCCCCAGGAAAGGTAGGTGGAGGCAGACTGTAGAGGGCCAGGAAAGCCAGAGGCTGGGAAAGCCAGGTGGAAAGCTTCTATCATGTATTCTACAGGAGACGGCGGCATCTCCTACCAAAGGGAGACATCAGAGCAGGGCTTCCTGTCTTTACCAGCATTCACAGAGAAAAAAGAAATCAAATAAGCAGAATACAAGCCTGGCTTCCCGGGCACTGTTTGCCCAGGATATGAGTCTCAGGTCACGGTGTGCCTGCAGCTGACCCTGGAGTTTACTCAGGATTTTGCAGAAACCTCGAACAAATCCCCAACACACATGCCAGCCACCTGCTGCCAGGGGGGCCTCTGGGTGCCGATGGCTTGGGCAGAATTTCCAAGGCCACCCCTAGAATGGCTCTTCTGCCATGAGGGCCCCGTGTGTGGTGCTCCTCTGTTCCAAGCTCACTGGCACAAGCAGTTGGCTTGCTTCTGATCCATGGGGCTAATTTCTTTTAAGATTCATGGTACTGGGGGCAGCTAGGTGGCACAGTGAGTAAGAGCGCCGGCCTCAGAGTTGGGATGACCGGAGATCAAATCCGGCCTCAGAAAATGAGCACCCACACACAAATAATGACTAGCCGTGTAACCTTGAGCAAGTTACTTTACCCCAATTGCTTTAATAAAAAAAAAAAAGATTCATGGTACTGTATGGCAAAAAGAAAGCTGGTCTCAAAACAGCAGACCCTAAGTCTACTGACCCCAGCCATTGGCTAGACTAAGTGAACAGCTCTGAACAAGTCACTCCCCTCCTTTGCCTCAGTCTCCTCATCTGTCAAAGGATAGAGTTGGTCTAAAGACCTTTTCTCTATCATGGCATGCTGCGATTGGATGATTCACAAAGCATAGTAGAACACAGGTCATCAGACTGGATTTTTGGTTTGCCTGTGAAACTGACTGGCCAACTGAGTGACCTTAAGTCACCACCCCTTCTGGGGCTTGTTTTCCTCTTTAGTAGCCCTGGCATGGATGTTTAGTGCTAGCCCCACCCCTTCTCGTTTTTATAGTTGAGGCCCAGAGAAGGGGTAAGAAGAGAGACAGAAATAAAACCCAGATCCCACGACCAGGGATTAGACCTACAACCTGGGCCTCAAACTGTACCTGGATGTCTGCTCTCAGTTTAGGAGGACAAAGACAGAGGATCAATGGGACATCAGCACAAGGCTGAAGGAAGGGGATGAGGGCCTTTCCTATTCCAGCATCCTATTCTAAGGCCCCTTCCATCTCTGACATTCTGTGTTCTAAGACCTTCCCCTCTCTGACATTCTATGTTCTAAAGTCCCTTCTAGGGTCTGACATTGTGTTCTATGAGCTAAATTCTCCCCTAGTTTTGACATTTCCTAAAGTTCATTCCAGGTCTAACACTCCATGAGATAGGAGCATCTACCCTGGGCCAGATCACCTCCTCCGACTTTTCCAAAGTGACACCAGGTTCTTTCCACCAGTTTCCTTTGCAGATGAATATTCAGTCCTAAATCTGGTGTTCTCATTCCATCTTAATGGTACCTCTTTAGAGGTGGGGAATCATTCAGGCTAATGAGCTAGAAGGACCATCGAGCACGGACCTTGCTCCCCACAGTAAATAAGGACTCTGTGAGGCTTCCCAGCATACTCTGAAGTGTACACACACACACACACACACACACACACACACACACACACACACACACACACATACACACACCTGCAATAGTGCCCGCCAGGCATCGAAGCTATGAGAAAGAAAAAAAAGCCTATTTTTTCTAATGGAAATGAAAGCAGCCACTTTGCCTTAGAAGGAAGATTTTACCCACACGCTGGGGGAATATTTATAGCCAGCCACCCTGGCTGCTTCTCAGCTCCTGTTTTCCCTTGTCCCCAAATGAGGCCCTTAAATCACTCTGCAATAATGTTGTCTCTTTAATAAGCCTCGTCAAATGTAGTTTTCACTGATGAAACAACAAAATCAGGGGAAATGATGCTGGGGCATGTTCTGTCTCCTCGCTCCCACTCTCCATGGCTAGCTTGGGAAAGGGGAGCCTAATGGGCCCAGCATCATTACATGGCCTGGGGCACACCTTGTCTCGGCTGGCAGCCCAGGTTCACATCCATGGCCTGGCTCTTCCCGGCCAGGTGACCATGAACAACTTCTCTGGGCTGCCATTTTCTCATCTATAAATCCAATATGATAATACCCTACACTGTCCACTGGACCAGGTGATTAGGCCCCTCCTGCTTCCCAATAATGCAGTCTATGCTATACAGTGGAAAGATCCCAAATGCCTGGGAGAAGGGGGCAAAGGGAAAAGGAAGGGGAAGGTAGAAGCATGTCTTGGAGCCACCAAGGGGCACAGGAGGGAAGCATGCAGGGTAGAATTAGCTAAGAGGGATCATGGACAAGAATATAAGCCATGAGGAAGGGGAAGACTTAGTTCCTGAGTGCCATTGTAATTGAGTGCCATTGGTCAAGTTGCTTCACCTCTGTTTGCTTCAGTTTCCTTTCTAGTTCTTTCTTCTCTAAATCAGGATTTCAGATAGGATGAGCTGCTTGTGGGTACTTTCCCCATTGCCCATGAGTTTGCATTTACTCAGATGCAGACATGACATTTCTCCTAATTGAATATAAACTCCTTGAGGGCAAGACCTGTGGTTTTGCCTTTGAATCCCCAGGTGGTACACAAGAAGATGTCCAAAGGCAGAACGGCCTCCTGTGGGAGAGAGTAGGTTCCCCTTCACTGGACATCTTCAAGCAGAGGACAGAGGATTCCTACTTAGCCTCAGAGACCCCTTTCATCTCTGACATCCTGTGATTCTCTGAATGAATAGGCATTCTATAAAGGCTTGTTGGATGAATTTATTTCCTCCAATAAAATCCTCAAAGAGGTAGTGTGGATAAGAGTGTTGGAGCTGGGGTCAGAAAGACTCGAGTTCAAATCCCACTTCATAAACTTACTAACTGTGTGAATATTGGCAAGTCAATTGGCAAGTTAATTTCCCTTGGGTCTCAGTTTTCTCATCTGTGAAATGAGGGGTTAGCCTGCAAGGGGCTCTGAAAACCCTTTATAATTCTCAGATTCTGGTTGCTATGAAGTTCTTTTTTAAGGGGAAGCCTGATCCCAACTGAGATGGCTCAATTCGTAGAGAATAATGTATCAACTAATCAATATGTATTTATTTAGCAGTTACTCTGTCCCAGGTACTGAATGGAAGACCTCTAATGTCAGAAGTAACTTTCTTTGACCCATGTAGCCCTGCCTAATTTAGAACTGGGGCTACACTGGACTTGCTGTCAGAAGACCTGGTACCAGCTGCAGGACCACAGATAACCTCTCTGACCTGGGCTCCCCTCCTTGTACGATGAAGTGAGTTGGTTTAGGGGCTCTCAGATGTCATGTAGAGATCTGAGCCTGTGAGTCTATAAAATCCTAAACCCGGCAGCCCAGGATGAATTGCCAGTTCAAACAGCCATCCATGAGGATAAAGTCATTTGTGGCCAGCAGAGATGTGGATGGACATTCCCCAGTGGCCACTGCTTTCCCTGCCTTCTTATCGACCACATTAACAGAGCTAATCCTGGCCTCCAAAGGGTCAGGCTGATTGTGATCCAGGGCCTGTAATGAGAACATGTTACACTGGTATATAATTCCCGACTCCCATTACAATCTTTGTCATGAGGATGAATGGAACTCACTGGGTGATGCTTCAGCAAGCCTCCACCAAAATGTCTCTGCCGAGAGCTAATTGTAGCTGGTAAGAGGCTCCACGCCTCATCCTTCACTTTGGGTGAGCAGACTTCTGACACTTTAATTACGCTGCAGTTGGGGATGGGACTGAGGAGGGGAAGGTAGAGCAGATAGAAAGGAAGCCCTCTAGAGAGGGGGAGCAGAGCACGCAGGTCCCCCCCCAACCCGAACCGAGAAAGCAATCGGTACAACGATAACAGAAACATCAATGAAAATCAGAATCGAAAGGGAATGAGATGATCATGACCAAGCCTCGCTCCAAAGAAGAGAGATGAGACAGTACCCCACTTCCTCATTTACAGAGACGAGGGACAAGGGGCTGGAATGTTGCACATGTCAAACTCTGTTAACATGTCGTTTAATTTTGTTGACCTGTCATTATTGGAGCAGCTAGGTAGTGCAGTGGATAGAACACTAGGTCTGGAGTCAGGAAGACCTGAGTTCAAATCTGGCTTCAGATATTTACTAACTGTGTGACCCTGGGCAAGTCATTTAACTCTATTTGCCTCAGTTTATCATCTGTAAAATGAGCTAGAGAAGGAAATGACAAACCACTCCAGTATTTTTTGCCAAGAAAACCCCAAATGGGGTCACAAACTGTCAGATGTGACTCAATAACAATTGTTTTTGCCTCTTTTTTATTCTTAGTATCAAAGGATAGCTCTCAGATTTTTTATCCCAGTTTGACCTCTGCAAGACTGTAACCCCCATCAGGAATGACAAGACCCAATCAAGCAGATGGACTCATCAGCCAATCAATCAGCATTTATTAAGCACCCAAACACTGGGATGGGTGTGGAGGATTCAGATACAAAAGGGAATAATCACTGCCCTCAAGAAACTTACATTCTCCATCTGAGGTCATTGTGTCCTTGGGAACTTTAGACCATGACTGGCCAGGGCTAACAGAAATGATCGATCTGTTTCAAGCGTTTTCTCTTGACATATCATTTTTTGTGTTATGGACCAATATTTTGATGGTCTGATTGAACCTAAGGGCAGGTCCCTTTTCAGAATAACCGTTTTAAGTATATAACATAAATACCTTTAATTACAAAGGAAACCAATTCTATTGGAATAAGTTATCTATCTCAACATGTTTTTAAATATATTATTATTTAACATATTTAATTTTAAATGTCATTTTCATTATATATGTATGTGTTATAGATATAGATACATAAGCAAGCTTATGGATCCCAGGTTAAGATGGGATCATCTTTTTTTCTTTTCAGTCTTCATCAATGTTCAATCTGCTCATCTCTCCCTAGAATAAAGGACTGAGTCACCTTATCACCACTAAGAAAAGCAAAATCAATTCTCTCTTTGGTTGAGCAAATCATGGCCTGACCCAAATGAAGGAACCAGCCATAATCATCAATCATGGGTCCAGGGCTCGGTCCCAGTGGCTCCCTCAGCAGCTGGTAGCACGGCTGCTCCCAGCCCAGACTAATCATATGAAAGCTCCCATGCTGGAGCTTCAATGTTGACCAAATACCCCTTTATCAAAACAACTGTGGGAAGTGGGTCCTGCCAAGAGCATTACCCAAACGGCAAATGAGGAAACTGAGGCTCAGCAAGATTTTGGTGACTTTCCCATTGCCCTTGATATAGACTTTGAGCTATAAGAGACCCCCAGAAATCATGGAATCTGACCCCCTCATTTTACAGATGAGGAAAATGAACCTCTCAGAGATTAAGTAACCTGTCCCAATGACACACAGAGTATCTGAGGCAGGATTTGAAAACAAACTTTCTTCTCTACTCACGTCCAGCACTCTACCCATTCCACAGGCTGCCTCCCTAATATCTGCCCTATTGGTCATTGAATTTTGCCTGAATTTGTTCTGTCTTGTCTTTTCTTGGCAGATGACTAAGCAAAGCAGATGGGACCATCCCAAATCAATCTCTGTCCTTAAATTTCCACCCATCATCACTCATGCACAAAATCCACTGCATCTGGACCTGGGATCCTTCTCATTCTCAGTGAATGCAAAGCTGTCTGCTTTGAGGAGGGCAGAGAGGCTTCCCAGCTGAGTCCCAGAAGGCTTTCCCTGCTTGCCCTTCTCATGAATCACATCAGCAGAGGGAGCTTGGGGGCAGACATAGCTGTGACCCAAACGGGACCTGAAGGGCTCAGTGCGCCCAGGAAGAAGGGATGGGAGCACTGAGGGCCAGGAGTCAGGCCATCTCCGAAGAGTCATCCTGGACTCCTCTGACCTCATTTTCACTGACCTCTCCCTCCTCTAAACCTCTGTGATAGTTATCACCTGGACCACACAGTGCAACACTCAATTCTGGAATGCCAAGGACTGTCTCATGTTTGAGTTAGCATGACACAATTGGAGAAGAAGAAGAAAAAGCCTTGGATTGGGTGTCGAAGGACCGAGTCAAGCCCTCCTCTGTCACTACCAATATAACATTACCCAAGACTCTTCATCACTCTTGTTCCCTCCTATATAAAAGGACGGGATTGGACTAGATGGTTTCTGAGGTCCTTCCAGCCCAAGACCTATTATTGTACTGTGTGTATGACTTTGGACAGGTCATTTCCCATTCCCTACATCTCTCTTTCCTCCTTTATAAAATGTAGGAGTTGAGTTCCTTCTGCCTCTAAAGCTATGCTCCCATGATCCTTTGAGCAGATAACATCTAAGTTTCCTCCCCAGGAATATGGCATCTTAGAAATTCATATTCAACCCTATAATAAAGGGAGGTCACTTAGTCCTGGGTCAAGAAGAACAGAGACCCTGTGCCTCCTTCCCTGCACTGAAATCTATCAATCAAGAAGCACTGATAATTACTAGGAGGGTCACTGGACATGAAGACACTGGAGATGCCCCTGCTTCAGGAAGCTTACACTCTACTGATGTACTTACTTCTCCTCATTCCCCATGGCCTCCTGGGGAAGGGGGCAGAACTCAAAGGCTAAATGATGATGAGAAAGCTATCCCACCTGATTCTAAGTCCGCTGCCTTGGTCGTGTCCGGCCTATGAAACCTAAGAAACAAGCATTCTAAAGGGAAGGACATCCTTTCATCATAACCCTGGGGCTGCTAATAGGTTCTATTTCATTGCCAGATGGAATTCCCCAGGAGGAATCTCCTTCTACCAGCACAGGATGCTCACTATGGACATATTGGCTTTAATGAGGAGCCTGGGGCACAGAAAGGTTAAGTGACCTGAGCTGGATCACAGAGCCCAGATTTCTCAGGCATGGGACTGAAGTCAGGTCTTTCTGACTCCAAGGCTACTTCCATCCACTGCCTCTCAGTGAAACAATACCAATGAAATGAGAGATCTAGTCCCCAAAATAAAATCATTCAAAGCAATGATTTCTGGAGCATTTGAAGCTTTCTGGACTGTTGCACTCAGTACAATCCTATCAATCAATCAATAAGCTTCCAATTAAATAATCACCTTTTTCCAGGCATTGGGCTAGGCCTTTGGGATCGAAAGACAAAACCAAAGTCAAAATAATCTCTGTCCTCAAGGAGCTTAAATTCTATTGTGAGAAATAATACATGTACATGTAAGTATAGTCAGATATATGTTTATATTATATATTTATATATCCATATATAGACAGACAGAGAGAAAGAGATATGGGAGAGAGACCAAGAGATGTGAGAGAAAGATGACAGATATAGAAAGACAGAAGAGAGAGGGGAGAGAGAGATGGAGAGACAGAGAGACACACAGAGAGAAAGATAAGAGAGAGAGAGAGAGAGAGAGAGAGAGAGAGAGAGAGAATACAAGGTCATTTCAGGGCAGAGGCACTACTAGCTGCATCATGAATATAATGAGCACCATTTTTTAGATTTGTCAGTTGAAGTTAAGAGAGAAATGACTTTCACAGAGTCACCAGGTAATAATTATTAAAAGTCAGGATTCGAACCCAGGCCTCCCAAGACTCACACCAAAGTTCTTCCCACCATATGGTCCTAGTGCAGCTCAACCCCCAACAGCAGATATTCCAGTAGCTGCAAAGAGTAAAGCCCAGAGGAATGAAATTGTATCCTTAGATCCCCAGATTGATGCCTCACTCTGGTCAGTACTTAGACTTCTTTGCTTTGGATTCACTGTTGCTTTTGTAGAATCACAATATAATATAATGACATAATATAATATGATATAATAGTGATAATATATAATTATATATGATATAATTTAATATATAATTATATTATATAAACATATATTTGACATATGTTATTTCTCCCAATAGAATTTAAGTGCCTTGAGGACAGAAATTATTTTGGTTTTGGTTTTTTCTTTAGATTCCAAAGGTCCGGCCCAGTGTCTGGAAAAAGCTTATTATTTAAATGAAAGATTGGAGTCCAGCAGACTCATCTTCCTGAGTTCAAGCTCAGCCTCAGACACTTCCTAGCTGTGTGACCCTGGGCATGTCACTTAACCCTGTCTACCTCAGTTTCCTCACCTGTAAGATGAGTCAGAGAAGGGAATGGCAAACCACCCCAGTATCTTTGCTAAGAAAACCTCCCAAATGGGCTCAGAAAGAGTCAGCCAAAATGACTGAACAACAGTAACAAATATGCTCAGAGACTGTCTTTCTTTCTGCTTGCATTAGAATCCACAGAGCTTAGCCCAGGGCTGGTACATAGTAAACGCTTAATGGATGCTTGCTTCCTTCCAACCTTGAAAGTAACCTCAGAGTCCAGCTAGTAGAATTCAGGTCTCCAACAGAATCCCCTCCATGATAGGCATGAGGAGTGGTCATCCCATTCGTGGACAGCCATAGGTGTTAAGAAGCTTTCCATGGTATCCAGTCTAAATTGATGTTTTTACAACTCTCTCCGCCCCTACCTCCCCTCCAACCCCTGCCATTGTTCCTGAGGGCTTCTCCCCTCTGAGGCCAAACAGAATAAGACTAATCCCTCTCCCCCAAGTTGATTGCCCTCCAGATACATGGACACATCTCTCATGTCCATTCGGAGTCTCCACATTTTTCACTATCTCCAGCTATTTCAACCAATTCTCATAAAACATGGTGCATGGATTCACATCCCTTCACCATACTGGTGACCACCCAGATTATCACATCCTGCCTAAATCTCATTGCCCAGAACTGAACACAAAACGTTAGATGTGACCCAGCTTGGGTTGAATACAGTTGGGCTGGGCTCTCCCTACTTCTGGCTCTCAGTGTAGCCCAAGATCCAAGGTGTTTTCTTGGCTATCACATCCCACTGAGCTTCTGGTCCACTCACATCCCCAGATCTTTTACAGATAACTATGGTATAGCCATGCCTCTCCCACCTACAACTTCTGAAGTTGACTTTTTGAACTCAAATGAAAAATTTTACATCTGTCACCACAATTGTTAAGATTTAGCCTCCTGGGCCCATCCTGAAGTGAGCTTATTCTTGGTCAAATGCTATCATAGCAAAGGCTAGAATCTTATCACGCTGGAGCTGAGGGAGCTTAGAGATCATCTTTCAACATCCCCATTTTACAGATGAGGAAACTGAGGCTCAGAGAAGCAAAGGGCTTTACACAACACCTCACAGTAAGTTCGTGTCAGAACATGACAAGGAAGGTCTTCTGATTCCCAAGCCAGAATCAAAGACTCAGGCTTATGAGGAGCTCAGGGGGAGAGCTCAGTAGGGCTGATTTCACACAGAGCTGGAGAAAGAATGCCTTCCTAGGAATCAGAAGGTTCTTGTTCAAGCCCCAGCTTAGTGTCTGTGTCCTTGGACAAGTCACTTCTCTGTTAGGAATCTCAGTTTCCTTCTCTAAAGATGAAGGGGGCTGTGTGGTTCAGTGGAAAGAGTGCTGGCTCTGGGTTCATAGGCTGTGGGTTCAAATCCTGGCCTTCTCACCTCCTAGCTGTGAGATCTCGGATAAAGGCTTCACCTCCATGAGTCTTGGTTTCCTCATTTCTAAATGATAGGGTCGAACTAAAGTGTCCTTAAGGTCCCTCCCAGTCTATAGTTAAGTCTATGATCTGATAACCCCTCTCTGGGCCTCAGCCTCTTCTAGAACTTAACAGAAGGGGGACTTTGTGATTCTGAGATGCCCTTTCAGCTTGAGATCCTCGAAGATTGAATTTGCACCAAATGAAGAGACCCCACCACCACCATGCTCTCTCTCTCTCTCTCTCTCTCTCTCTCTCTCTCTCTCTCTCTCTCTCCCCTCCCACTCAATCTCCCTCTCTCCATCCCTCCTTCTCTCCCCTCTCTCCTCCCCCTCCCCCACCCCCACCCCCACCAGATACCTTGCTCTCCAGCAGGTCTGTGTTCTGCTGAAGCTCATTCCGTGATTTCTCAGATGTCTCTAGTTTCTTTCTCAGAGCAGTGAGTTCTTCCTAAAAGGCAAACCAAAGCACAACACATCCTGAGGAGGGGATATATGCTCTCCTTGGGGCATAGAGATGAAGTCCACAGAATGGATCACAAATGATTGTTTCATTTGGAAAACCCAGCATAGATGATCCCGGAGCACTCAGCCCATTCCAAAGATGGTCTTCTGAGTTTGACTTTCTTGGGTCACACCAGTTTGGTAATTATGATAACATCAATGATAACAACAGCCAGCATTTCTATGGAGATTTTGTATGAAGTGGATAATAAAGACCAAGCCTTGGAGTCAGGAAGGCCTGAATTCAAGACCTACCTCTGAGACATAGTGTCTATGTGGCCCTGGACCAGACATTTAAGCTCTCAGTGTCCTGGGCCTCTCTTTAGACTAGAAGGCACAGAGCAAATGCCCGTCTATATTGGTAGAAACATTTTCCCCAATGGGACGTCTCTGTACTAACAATCACAGATCTGAGTGAAAACAAAAACATAAACACTGCTGGTAGTCTTCACTGTTAAAAAAAAGCACCAGAGATGCATGACTTCACCTAACACAGGACCGTGGTGTGTGACAGAAAGTGGACAGTTTGTTGGGCTTCGATCCAAGCTGTGTCATATCTACAGAGAAAATGTCTCCTGCATAGAGCCTTCATTAGTGGTCCTTCCTGGAATAGATACATATTCATATTCTCTCTCTCTCTCTCTCTCTCTCTCTCTCTCTCTCTCTCTCTCTCTCTCTCTCTCTCTCTCTCCCCTTCCCTCTTCCCTCCCTCCCTCCCATCTCTCATCTCTCCTCTCTCTCCTTCTCCCTCTGTCTCTGTCTCTTGTCTCTGTCTCTATCTCTCTCTGTCTCACTTACACACACACACACACACACACACACACACACACACACACACACACACACCTGATTCCAGAGCACTTTATGGCCAAGCCTCTTACAGAATCCCATAATTAGAGTGTGGCTCTGAAGCCATCTAGTCCAATCTCCATCTGAAGAGGAATTCCCTTGACAAAATCTCTGACAAGGACATCCAATGTCTGCTGGAAGCCCTCTGGTGATAGGGAGATTCCCCCTCCTTTCTTACCCCCATTGCATTTGGAGATGCTTCTCATTGCTTGGAAATCTTTCTTGACATCCAATGAAAATCTCCTACTTTTAGTCTGCTGGAACCAAGCAGAGCAGATGTGATCCTGCTTACAGGTGGCAATCCTTCTAGTATTTGAGGATGACTTGCTCACCTCATCCCTACCTCAAAGTCCCCACTTCTCCAGGAAAGGATCACTCACCTTCTCCTTTTGGGTATGCTCTCCCTCCCTCCTCATCTCTACTTCTTGTCTTCCTAGGCTTCCTTCAAGTGCTGGGTAAAATTCTGCCTTCTACCTGAAGCCTTCCTCAATCCTCGTGCCTTCCCTCTGTTGACTCTCCAATTTATCCTTTCTAGATCTTGTTTCATGTACCTCCATCATTAGACTCTGAGCTCCTTGAGGGCAGGGTCTGTCTTTCATAGCACCAGGACTGACCACAGTGCCAGGCATGCAGTAGATGCTTAATAAGTATTTGTTGGCTGCAGACTGATGATCTCGAGCCCCTTCACTATCCTGCTCACCCTCCAGCTGATCAATGCCCATCCTGCAACATGGATGGATCAGACACACTGGACATATTCGAATTTTTAGGATGTTTGTGTCTCTCTGACCTCCCTGGCCTTGCTCTAAGTATCTTGTGGCCAAGAATGATTAGATAATATCTGTAAAGTGCTTTGTAAACCTTAAGTCTCCATTTAAAGGTTAACTTTTACTATAATCATCATCATCATCATCACCACCACCACCACCAGCACCATCATCATCACCACTACCACCACCACCATCATCACCATCACCACCATCATCACCATCTCCATCATCACCATCACCACCATCATCATCACCATCACCATCATTTACCCTTCCATCCATCCTCAGTGCCTAGCATTCAGCTGATGATTCTAAACAATTCTCATATGACTGGATGCATAAATCAATAAAATATTAAAGATGCTACCTTCACACACACATAGCTAAAATTTCCTGTTAGAGTCTTTCCTTTGTGTTAAGATACTGCTTTCAGAAGGCCCCTATTAAAATGTAAATATGTTCCTGGGACTGATAACTGGTGAACTCATCAGTACCCAGGATCCCCCTAGCAAAGACAAGCTGGGAATAGGCCCCAGGTGAGGTGTATTCTGATAAGGAAGGAAATACCTAAAGCATAAGGGCTGCTGGACTGCACAGGGTGTGGGGGGTGGGAGGGTGGGAACTAGAGCAGGAGGGTGGTCTGGTCAGTTAGTGTCCACTATGAAAAGAGTAGAAGTTCATATGCCAAAGCAGAAGGGAGAGAGGTGACAAAATGGCCATAAGGAGCTGTCTTTGCACCTGAAAAACAGGCAGGGAGTTTATCTGCAATACGGCCTGGGGAGAGGAAGCCTGCCTGCAGTACTAGAAAGTTTCTGTCCTGGTTATAGACTAACTACTACTTGAGGCATGTGGGAGAAAGATGAGGTGTGTGTGTGTGTGTGTGTGTATGTGTATGTGTATGTGTATGGGTATATGTATGTGTATATGTATGTGTATGTGTATGTGTGTATATATATGCATGTATATATGCATATGTATATGGATGTGGATGTGTATATGTATATGTATGTGGATATGGATATGTATGTGTGAGTGTATGTGTATATGTATATGCATATGTGTATGTATACATGTATGTATGTGTATATGTATAATGTGTGCTTATATGTGTGTGTATGTATACACATGTACATATACATATATAATCAGTAGGGAAGGAGGTGAATCTAACAGTGCTAGTGCTGCTGCTGCTGCCGCTAGTGGGAGAAGGGCCAGGAAGTGACAGAAACAGGACCCAGCCCAGTACTGTCTGTGCTCTAAAAATGCTCTGCCCTGGGTTAAAGCTCCCGTGGCCTGCCTCGTTTACTGCTGAGGTCGTACTGAAAACATCCTGCCCATCTGAGCCATCCAGCCCAGCTGGCAGGGAATTCACTGGGGCTGCCCAGTAGCAAGCATACCTCCTTCACCCGGAGCTGCTCCTCCCCAATGGTGATACTCAGCAAGGGCCGGATATGACACAGCAGCTGCCACCAGGGCCAGTCCTTCACCCCCTGGAACACCATTAGATTTCTCTGGATACACTGGACAGCCAGCTGCCGGATCTGAGGAGGGAAGGAAAGGGGAAAAAAACTGAGAGCCCAGGATTTTTTTTCAATTAAGAAAGGATTGATTCCCATGGAGCAGAGATTGGAGTTCTCACTCCAAGGGAGAAAAAAGTAGAAGGGAATTTCAAATAAGGCAAAAGGAAGAGCTTTAAACTTTAGTAGGAAAAAGTTGCAATAAATTGTAGGTAATTAATTCCAACACCACAAGCATTTATTAAGCACCTACTACGTGTGGGGCACTATGCTAGGGGCTGGTGATACCAAGAAAAAAGTGAGAGTTCTTGCCCTCAACAAGCCTACTGGGAACCCTTCTTGGACTAAAAGTCTCATGAAACATTGGGAACAGAAATCTGATGAGACATTGAGACAGTGTCCTGGGAACCTTCTTCTCCAATAAAATGTAAACTCCTTGAGGGCAGGGACCGTAATTTTGTCTTTATATCCCCAACACCTTGCAAAGGACCTTACACATAGTAGGCACTTTATGTGTGTTGAACTGAATTATCTAGCTATTCTTCAGCAAAGGGGAATGTAGCCAAATTTCTACTTAAAAGACCATGGTATAGACAGGATGACTCTTAAATTTTGTTTTATACCCATGGGCAGGAAATTTAGGGAAATTGTAACACCTTCCTTCCCTTTCTCCCTCCTTACTAAAGGTAGTACAGACAAAATATACATATGGTGGATCCACAGTGGTTTACCAAGGGGTACCAGGAATGTTAATGGAATGCCAATCACCGTGTACAGACTATCCCAGCCTTTCACAAACTATCAGAGGCAAAAAGCCTGCGTGGGATGGTTATTGATCTAACCCAGTGTAGGCAGGGGGCATTCTCAAATCCCTTACCTTCAATTTCTTGAATTGCTGGCGGGACAAGAATCCCTTGCAGGCAGCTTGAAAGAGAATTATATTCCGAGAGACCAGCTTCTCCCGCTGTCTTTCCAGCCTGGAGATGACGCCTGACTTCAGGAAAACCTGAAAGTATGAAAGGTCATTAGATCCCTGGACTTTTTTAGATGAGAGCAATGTTCAAGGACCCCCAGAAATGAGTAGATCAGAGGATTGTGTCTCTGCCCTGCTGATCACAGCCCCTGAAACCCAGGACCAGACATAGCAAATCAGCATGGCATAGTGGATAGAGCATACGAATTGGAGTTGGGAAGACATGAGGCAGGCACTTAGCAGCTGTGTGACCCTGGGCCAGTCACAACCTTTGCCTGTCTAAATTTCCTTATTTGTAAAATAAGAGAGTTGGACTTGATGGCTCTAAAGTCCTTCCTAGCTCAATATCTATGTGCCCCAACGAATTATGACCAACATACTGCAAGGGACAATGCCAAGGGATTACAATCAGTCACCATGCCCCAAAAAGTCAATGTTAGGCAAACCAAGGAAAGTCAACTCACTTCTCCTGGGAAACTATACATTCTTTAGGGCTGAAGTACATGTAGTAAGAGAAGAAGACTGAAGACTACTCATATCAAAAAGAAACTCTGGGGCAGGAGAAAGAGCATCCAAGATGGAGTAAGTGTGTGCCCCAGGGCGAGTCTCTAGGCATCAGTCTTCCCATTTATGAAACAAGGAGGCTGGAGAAGGCTGAATCTGAGTTCCCTCTCAGTTCAGAATCTCAGGTCTCACGCTTAACTAGCCCTGTGACCCTGGAAAAATCAGGCCACATCTAATCCTAGTTTTTCCACCTGCAAAACAAGAATGTTAATACCCACTTAACAACATCGTGGTGAGGATCAAATGAGATTGTAGGATCGTAGAATTGGAAGGGAAGGGCCTGTAAAGACCATTGAGTCCAACCTCTTCATTTGACAGGAGAGGAAACTGAGGCATAGAGAAGGGAAGTGACTTGCCAGAGGTGACCCTTTAGTGTCAGAGTTTGAATGTGAACCTACATAAGACTTGTAAAGTATTTTCTCTGCAAACACAAAAGTACTTTTAGAAAACCCAGCAATGAGGCAGGCTCTGTCTGGGGAGGTAAAGAAATGTCAGAAACAGCCTCTGCCTCCCAAGGACTTCCAGTATAGCTTGAAAGTGCTTCTGATACAGGAAGAGATGGCAGAAAAGGCAAAGGCCCAAGAAATAATAGGGATAGTCAGAAGGCACAGGAGGGAGAGAGGAGAGATAGCTGTAGGCTGGAAGGTTAGGAAAGCTAAATGACAAAGGCATTTGAGCTGGGGCTTGAAGACTGAAATAAGAATGATCCTCTGAGGTCATCTACCCAACCTTATTTCTCAAAGAAGGAAACTGATGCTTGAGAATGGAAATAAGATGCCCAAGATCACTGAGCTAGGGAGCAGGGTGTGATAGGGTGCAAGCCCCAACTTCAGCATTTCTTCTCCTTCCCCCTACTGCTTCTCTTTGATAGAAGTACAACCCTCAGTCCATCGCTGTTAAAGAAGGATATGAAATGAACTGGGAAACCTTCAGCACCTGCTCTCAAGCCTTCTCCCTCAACCCCAGAGTACTTGGACCCATCACTGTGCTGAACAAAACCTAACTCTAGGGAGCGTCTCACATTGGATTCTTATTTGATGCTGGATGAAGCAGAGACTCCATCAGTCCTCCATTCATCTCCACCTATTTTCAGGCATGGCGACAACTCTGCCGATGCCTTAATAATCCACTGTGCAAGATGGAAAATATCAGAGTCTCAGGCTCTTGCTGCAAGAGCCCCTCTTTGGTCGTTTCCGGCATCTCTGCCAAGACAATTAGCCTCATTGAAATAAAGATATGATTGACTTGTGGCCTCTCTGATTACTTCAATAACGACTGTATTAATTTCACAAGCTAGTGAATTCGAAAAGCCACTATAAAAATCAATGGCCAAAATGATGAGAGAACCAAGTCCGTAGATTACAAAAGGTGGCCAGCACTGCCAAAACACTATTGATTAAGTATGAAGGTTTCATTAAAAAGATAATTGGAAGCTACTATGCACAGAATAGAAATAAGTCATTCCACCCCACTGAGTCACGTCTTACAAGCTGTCGTTTTTTCTAGAACCATCTCACAGGCTAGAGTCCCAGATACAAGCAAAAACATGCTTTCAACATCAAAGTTATGGTGGTAGTATGGACCAGGATGAGGTCATAAAGGTTGGAAAGGAAAAGGAAAATAGGAGCTGTTCACTTGCCCCCGGTGCTGAAGTGTATCCAGCCTGTGCACAACTCTTCCATCTCCCCTCCCAAAGGATACTGACTGACTCCAGTGTCCTACCCACCCAGGCTTCACAGACATCTTCTGGTTGTACCATCACAGATATTTCCCACTCCAACTACTTTTCTCCTGTGGCTCATGTAACTGCAATCCAGTCAATACAACGAATGCTTTTGGAGAGATGCCTTAATCAATTGCCCTAAGGCTCCCCTGACCCATCCCTGAGACAACCAAAACCAAAATATTTTCCCCTTGCCACCACCTACCTACATGTGCTGTCTCCTAGTGTTAGAATGGAAGTTTCTAGAGGACAGAGACTACCCTGATTTAATATTTGTGTCCCCACCTGACAGCACCTTCCTCTTTGAGTTTATATTTGATTTGTCTTGTACATACGTGCACATATACATACACATATGTGTACATTCTGTCTCAGCATTCAGTGTAAGTTCTCTAACAGCTGGGACTCTTTCATTTTTCCCTTTGTATCCCCAGCATCTAACAAAATATTTGACACATAGTAGGTGCTTAATAAATGCTAGCTGAATGCTTATTGATCAGCATAATTCCTGGCACATGGTCTTAATGAGTACTTTTTCATTCATTCATTCATTCATTCCCAAAGACCAATACTATCCAGATTTCATTCTTCCCACGAAATTTGGAGAAAATAGTTATTCAGCAATATTAGATAATGAGGTCTTCTACAAGAGTATCATTTCCTGCTAAAGGAAAGTTAGACCCTTAAATGCTGAATACTTTTGAAAGCAATACTTGATTTTGTAAAACTATTCCAATATACATATAAGCATTCAGAGGTGCTTAATAAATGCTCATTGATTGATCCTAGACTTACCAGAAGGAGGCAAATTGGAAAGAGCACTGGGCTTCCAATCTGGAGAGACCTAGATTTGAAATCCAGCTCTGATGCTTACTAGCTCTGTGACTATCAGCAAGTCACTTAACCTTTCTTGGCCTCACTTTACTCCTCTGTAAAATTGGGATAATGCCATCTGTAATGCCTCCCTCGAAGGTTTTTGTTGACTATCAAATGTGAAAATTAATTAAAAGTGCTGCCACAAATTATAACAAAAAATAAGGGCATTGCTGTAAAAAAAGGAGAAATGCCCTTATTTTCAAGGATAAATGAGAATAGCAACAATAGTTAACATATATCTCAGGGGTAGCTAGGTGGTGCGAGAACTGGACCTGAGTGCAAATCCTGCCTCAGACAATAAGTAACTGTGTGACCCTGGACAAGTCACTTCATCTATGTCTTCTTCAGTTTCCTCAAGTGTAAAAATGGTCTGATAATAGGACCTACCTTTCATCATCATTGCATCACTTACTATCATCTTGGGCAAATCACTTAATCTCTCTGGGTCTCAGTTTCCTGATCTGTTCAATGACTAACTGGTCTCTAAGGGCCCTTATGTTTCCAAACCTCTGATTTCATGACCCTAAATCTCCCATGATGTTCCTATACCTGTAATTCACACTGTCTTCATCACAGTCTCTCAGAATAATAGCCAGTTTCTTTCAAAGCTCAGCTCAAACACAAAATGTTCACCTCTTAATGCTACCACTTCCTCCTCCTCCTCAAGTCATCTGCTTCTAATCTGTTTGATACTACACTGGTAAGACTTGGATCTAAAATCCAAGATTGGGAATTTCTCCTATGGGATCAAAGTGCATGGGCTTTGTGGCTGAGCCTTTAGCTGCTCAAGAATCATTTCCCCCCTAACTTGCAGCTTCTCAACTGTTCTAGGTGGCTAAGACAGTCAAAGCAGAAAGTAATTGTACCTCATGTCAGACATTCAAAGCATTTTCACATGCATTTTTAAATTCAGTCAACAAACATTGACCATGAACTGTGCAAGGCTAGGATGCAAAGCCAAAAATTAATCAGCCCCTACTCTCCGGGAGCCTACATTCTATTGATAGAATCAATATGCACTTACATCAGTAGAAGTCAAGTAAATATAATAGGTTTTGTTTGTTTATTGGGAAGTCAGGGAGGTAATAAAGGATGAGACTGAAAGGTTAGTCTCATTTAACAAAGAAATTGAAAGCCAGAAGGTTGTTATAGGAATGTAAATTTTTAAGATCTTCCTTGCCCCTAGGTTAAGTGCACTTGGAGCCAGTGGTGGGAGGCTTGTTTTTCAGGAACACCCATACCTTAGTGCTTTGTGATTGGGCAGTGGGTCAAGAGGGTTGTTACATTCTCTGACCCAGGAGAAGGCTATATAATCCCTGATGTGAGACTTTGTTTTGGGGCTCACTTTGAGAAGTATTGTGTGATTTGACCAGATGAGACTCTGGGCAGCCAGCCATTGAGAGCCCCCAGGCTTTGAAAACCCAGATGTTGATGCTTCCCTCTCTGGTAACTGTGATTAGGTATAGATTTATGTAATGGTTGGATAGTTTGGAAGCCTGTCTGCTGAAATGTTTCCCTGTCTTGTAACTTCTGCTTGTAACCTCTGTAAAACTCTGAAGTTCAGGGTGCTGACCTTTTTCCCCTAAACTAGGTAAACAATATATGTTTGATTGATTAAAGCAAGATTGTTAACCCATTTTGAGTTGCTTTCCTTTAGAAAAGCAGATTTAAGAACGTGTGTTGGCAGCCACCCTGGGTATGCTGGGGTGCTTGCTGCTACAAAGGTAGAAGGAACTGTCCAAGGTTTTCAGAGAGATCAAAGACAGAACTAAGATAATGCAGGGTTCCTCCCTCAGGAGGGGTGGCTAATTGAAGCCTGCTACAGTGTATGCCTGGTTAGAAGATGGCATAGACCTTTTCATTATTCATGTGAAGAGATACTTATCACTTGGGATTTTTGTACCTGACAGTTTCCTTTTTCCTTTGTGAATGTAAAGGAATCAGTGAATCTTGCTAGAGAATGTATATGTGCACACGTACATTTTTTTTGGTGATACTGATGAGTTAAGGTACCTTCTCTGGGCTCTCTCTACTATTAGGATGCTTGCTTTTTCTCCTATGGAAACCTCTCTTCCTAGGAGCTGGGCTGGTATTCCTCAGTGGGATATCAAGAGAGAGCTTTATTTCCCTTAAAGAAAGTCTCTACTGCCTTCCCTCCACCCCCATCATGATCATGCCTCAAGGATGCTCCCCTTGCTAGTGCATGGGTTATCTGGAGATGAATGAAACTCCTTAGAAAATTCTGTTGGAAGTCTCTACAAATGGATTATTTTCCAGCTTACCCATGCAGTTCATTGCTTTCCACTATTTTTGTCTTATATTCCTAAACTACTGAGGAGAGCTGCTTCCAAAAATTAGAGTTTCTTAGATAATGTTCATCTCAGCCCAAACGAAGCATCACTTTTTGTTTGATCTCTTTCACTATGGTTCCTATAGATAACAGATTTCAACATCGGGAACAGAGAAAAGGAAGATGAGCATTCTGATTCAAAGTTTGCTATCCCATTCCATGCAGAAAATCATGGCCCTAGACTCCCGGGGAGCTGAAAAGCTGAAACATCGCCTATGCATCATGGAATCCCAGCTCTACAGCTGGAAGGAACCTCAGAGGTCATATAGTCCAACCCCCTCATTTAACACATGAGGAAACTGAGGCTCAGGAAAGTTAAGACATAGAATTCCAGGGCTAGGGCTAGAAAGGGCCTCAGAGGCCATCTTGTCCAACCCCCTCATTTGATGGATGAAAAACCTGAGGCCCAGAGAAGCCACGTGACTTGTCCAAAGTCACACAGGAAGTAAGGATCAGGGGCTGGATTTGAACTCAGGCCCCTACCTCCAGAAGACCTGACTATGACGAAGTCTTCTTTTGCTTCCCCATCACACATGGGAACTTTATGTGTCAAAAAGGGAAAGCAAGTGAGCCCTCCTTGGTGCTACTGCCTTGACTATGGTGCTGGTATCCAATCTTCAGTGACCTATCTGGGAAGCTGCTCATTCTCTGAGCTACCTGGGAAGGTGCCACCCTCCTGTGGTCTTTGCACTGGCCAGAGAAACAGTGGAGATATAGGACCTTTCCATTCCTCCTTTGCTGTCATACACACACAGACCCCCCCCCACACACACACACACAGACATAGACATACACACAGAGACATAGGTACATACACACACACACATACACACACACACACACACACACACACGGCTGGCTTCAGAGAATATCCCTCAATCCACATCATTCAGATACAAAAGAGGGTTTTTTTCTTTCTCTATAAAATGGCAGCTAATTCATCACAAAATCACTCACTTGGACAGCAAGTGCTACTAAATCCAGGAAACAATAGAGACAAGAGAATCTGATCCATTTGCCTTTTCCTTTAGTCCTGCAGATGCCCAAATCACACTAATCCAGAGACCTTGAGTGAACTAAGGCAGAGAAACAAGGTGACTCACTTGGGTGTTGCCCAGCTGTACAGATGCTTTTTCCAGGTCCAGTTCCTGCAGGAGTTCCTCAATAAGCTGGGGAGACAGAAACAGGGAATTGATTAATTGATCAATCTATCAACAAACACCCACTGTGTGCCAGATACTCTTCTAGGAATGGAGATGGTCCAGGGGGTGAAGCGCTGGACCTGGAACCAAGAAGTTGTTGTTCAGTCATGTCAATCATGACTGACTCTGTGGCCCCATCTGGGGTTTTCTTGGCAGGGATACTGGAGTGGTTTGCCATTTCTTTCTCCAGCTCATTTTACAGATGCAGAAACTGAGGCAAACAGTGTTTGCAGGATCACAGAGCTAGTGTCTAAGGCTGGATTTGAACTCAGGTCTTCCTGACTTCAAGATCATTCAGAGGAGCTCTAGACCCAGTGTTCTATTCACCATGCTGCCTAGTTGCCCCTAGGCAAGAAGACATTGTCTTTTCTGAGATGAGGCAGTACATCTCCCAAGCATCCAATAATATTGAATGACTAATGCTGTCTTTTATTTCCAGGTCCATGAGCAAGGCACTGCCTCTGAGTATAGGGCTAGCTCCCCCTAGGGGTCATCTCAGTCCTTACTGATGCTAGCTGACCAACCTCCAGGCACCTCCCATCCATCCCCACATGGCGCTTACATTCACGGAACATTAGGAAGTCTATTATTCCCAGCAGAAACTGTCAGACACATAATTGCAACAATGCAGAAGGGGAAGGTATTATGAGCCTGGTGTGATTTAGTAGATAAGTTCTATTCCCCTCTGCCACAGACAGATATGGCTGAAAACTTCCTAAGACACCAAGAAAAATGCTTATTAAAAGTCAGTCCCCAGAACACAATCAGAGAGAAACCCTCCTCTACTGACCTCGATGGAAGCACACCCCATATCTCCCAAAATTGGCTGGTTTTGATTATTACATTTCAGCTCAAAATGGTCCAGGGGAGCTCCAGGCATCAGGATGGATACAGTCAATAAAATCAAAATATACAGGATTTTTTTTTCTTAAATGAAAGGAAAGGGGGCAGGGGGAGGAGCCAGCAAGTGAAAATAAGAAGGTTTGGTTGACAATGGATTCCCAGAAATTGTTCTGCAGATTTGCAGAGTTCTCTTCATCCATGCCTTGGGATATCCCTTCATTCAGCAAACCCTAAGAGGGGATTTCCTCATCCTTGGGGTAGCAGAAATGTCCTAGAGCAGAAATTGGATAGGGAGCTCCCCCAGCAGTCTGATGTGCCCCAAAGTGATTGGTTAAATAGATATTCCTTCCTTCCTCTTCTTCCATTTGAGAAAGACTTTCTATGGCATCAGCAAGGTTAAGTGCTGTTCCAGATAACTCGTTTACTTGTAAAATTATTTTCTGTGAAAGAATGTTGAATTTAAAGACAGAGGTCCTAGACTTGGGTCCATACCCTTTCTTAATAGCTTTGTGACCTTGAAGGAGTTATCAGACCAAAGATTTAGGACTGGAAGAGACCAGCCATCCAATATGGGTATTGAGTAACAAAGGTAGGATTCAAACCAAGTACCCTGACTTCTGATCCAACATGTTTTCTGTCCTACAAAAGAAATTATCCATCTGTGGACCTCAGTTTCCTCATATGTAAAAAGGGGGTATGAATAAAGAAGTTCTAAGGTCCCTTGGAGCTCTGTTTCTATGACCCTAGAACATCTTCCTAAGATACACCACGAATTCCCTTTCCTTCCGTGAGCTCAGTCAAGAGAATGATCCTTAGCCTTCCTATCCAGCCTCAAGATGAAAGGTGGGTCAGTCGTATATTTGTCCTTGAGATATGCTATATCATAGGGACCATAGATTTAGAAGATTTAGACCTGGAAGGATCCTCTGAGACTCTTTAATCCAACTTCTTCATTTTATAGAGGAGGAAACTGAAGCCAAAATGGGGTAAGTGACTTATCCAAGGCCATAGAAGTAGTAAGCAACTGATCTAGGATTTGAACTTGGGGACTGTGACTCCAAGGTTG
This sequence comes from Gymnobelideus leadbeateri, assembly GCA_011680675.1. Lineage (NCBI taxonomy): Eukaryota > Metazoa > Chordata > Mammalia > Diprotodontia > Petauridae > Gymnobelideus > Gymnobelideus leadbeateri. Next base: position 502,338 of record WOXC01011884.1, read on the forward strand.
GTGCCAGGATACCAAGTGCTATGGTTTCTATTGTGTCTGCTTCTCACTGGTCCTTCCCAATGGCCCTTCTTTCTATTTCCGATCAGCTATGGGGTAGAAACTCAGACACCCAAGATAATGAAGCACCAGCCTAATGGCTGATGTGGAGTCTACCAGAATCTCCTGCCTCTGGACCCTCCCTTGGATCAGTTGCAGCATGTGTCTCATCTGGTCTTCACAACAGTCCTGGGAGGTGGGTGCTATTATCATCCTCATTTCACAGGCAAAGAAACTGAGGCAAGGAGAGGTGAAATGACTTGGCCAGAGTCTCAAAGCTTGTCAATGTCTGAGGCAGAATTTGAACTTGAGTCTTGCTGATTCCAAAGCCAGTTCTCTGTCCACAGTGCCATTCATAGAACATAATAGAGCAATAACACTATCTTACATCCACAGAGTGCCTTAAGATTTGTAAAGAACTGTCACATGCATTATCTAATTTGTTCTTCTTCATAATGGGTTAAGTAGGTGACATTGTGGATGGAGTCAGGAGACCCAGGTTCAAATCCTGGGGGTGACCTTCTGGAAGTCACTCACCCTCACCCCCAAATCCATAAAATGAGGGGGTTGGACTAGAGGCCTCTGATCTAAGGTCCTTCCAGCTAAAGCTCCCATCGTCCTGGGCCTTTAAATATATGAAAAAACACCATTGCGCTTCTGATATTCCTAGCAGCCCTCAGGTCTTAGGGTGTGGAGGACTCTTGAAGGCCATCTAGCCCATGGTCTTTATTTTACAGAAGAGGAAACTAAGGCATAGAGAATAGTGACTCATCCAAGGTCACGGCACAGAAAGCAGCAGAGGGGGATCTGAACCCAGGTCTCCCAATTCCAAAGCCACCATTTTTGACCACACCACACAACAAGAAAGGCACCACAGAGCATGGGGAGACAAGGGTCCAGAGTCCACCTCAGACACTCACAAGCTGTGTTGACATCACCTCTTTGGACCCTCATTTTGTTCATCTGAAAAATGGGCACAATTATCTGTAGCACCTTCACTGTGGGAGGGTTGTGAGGAATCAGGGAGGCCGAGTGTGAAAGGCCTGGACCAGCATCAGCTAGTCAGAGTAGCTGGAGTGGGAGAACTCTGTGATTGAATCTTTATATTGATGGCATGGCCTGAGGACAAGAGCAATTAGATTGGGAATCCTTGGCCTCCATTATTTATTCTATTAACAGATGAGGAGTTCGTTTAATGTGAGCCAAGAATTCAGAATCATGGCGTGAGCATCCTCCTGTGGCCCTATCCTCAGGGTAACTCCTCTGGCATTCAGGACAAAGGCTTCTCTAGGACCTCCCTCCCCCATGAAATCATCCAAGCAGGCCTCCCAACAGGAAAGGGGCTGAGCATCCCGGACCAAACCGAGTGGAGAAATTCAGCCAGCCAGGAGAGAAAAGAAGAACGAACAAACAGGGCTGCAGCACTTGGGAAGACAGAGGAGAGCATGGAAATGAATGGTTGCTATATGAAAACAAGGGCTTTGCTGAGCACACACAGATCCTCCTGTCTCCTAATTACACGGCTACCTACTGAATGAGGGCCACCTCCATACCTCCAGCAGAGAATCACAGATAAACACAAGGCCTGGGCTAGTAGAGCCCTGAGAACACCCAGCAAGAGAGCTGAGGGGGCCTTAGAACAAGGGATGCCAGGGCTGGGAGGGGCCTGAGAACAGGGAGTGTCAGGGCTGGGAGAGGCCTCAGAACAGGGGAGGGAGGAGGCAGCCTCTTTTATGCTTGGGGGCAATGGCTAAAGAATGTTAGCACCTGCCAACAGGGTATGCTGGGAAGTATTTAACAACCGGCTCTTTATAAACACAAATCAAGCCCTGATCTGCTGTTTGCCTGCTTCTGAGGTATAATTGCTCACCCTGAGAAATCAGCAGCCAGCTCTGCTTCAGCATGAGCCTGGCCCTAGCATACCCCAGTGTGCTGATCACAAGGAGTTCCTGACTTGCTCTGGAGGGTCAACGCCAGAGGGTCAACACCAAGGTAAAATGAAAGACATGCCCAGAAGGCTGCCCAGGAGTGACCTCACAAGCAAGGAGTCCAGGCGCTAGAACAGCACGTCAAGAGTGTGGTTTGGGATAAGGAGACTTCTGGGGCCCTGTCATTGACCTCCATGGGGACCCGCTTCAATCTCTGCTGCCTGCCTTCAGGTTCTAGGGCAGCCACTCATTGTCTGGGTGGCCTCGGGGCAGGGGCCTTGCCCTCCTCAGGCTCCCGGTTTGCTTAGTTGTGGAAAAGGGGAGGATGGTTTAAGTCATTTTCAAGGCTCCTCTCAGCCATGAAGTTCCATGTTCTTCCCAGCTCTGACATCCCCTGTTCTAAGGCCCCTCCCAGCTCTGACATCCCCTGTTCTGAGGCCTCTCCCAGCTCTGACATCCCCTGTTCTAAGTCCCCTCCCAGCTCTGACATCCCCTGTTCTAAGGTCCCTCCCAGATCTGACATCCCCTATTCTAAGGCCTCTCCTACTCCTGACATTCTCTACTCTAGGGCCCCTCCCAGCTCTGATATCCCCTATTCTCAGGGCCCTCCCAGCTCTGACATTCCATGTTCTCAGGCCCTTCCCAGCTCTGTATTCTAAGCTGTAATTCACTTCAGGTTCTTGCTTTTGACAATACATTTTGTCAAAAACCCTTTTACAATCAAGTCCGATGGGGTTGGCTCTCCAGAAGGCTATAGGGTTCACTCCTTGTGAACCAATAGCAAAGGTCCTGATGGATCAGGATCCCTCTCATGCTGACTCCAAGCTTCAGGGAATCACCAAGTCACACCATTTCAGCCTTGAAAGGAGGCGGGAGCTGAGAGTCAAGACTCCAGTTCACAGTGAAATATCCTTCTTTGTCCGCTACAATGCAGGGCATCCCTAGGCAGGAGCGTGGGCCCTGGAGACACACATCTAGTGATGGGGGCAGAACCAGCCCAGCCTCTCCCTCTCCCACTCCCCAGGCTGCAGGTGCAGGAAGGCCAGGGTCAGACACACTACCCGAATTCACAACACAATTCCCCTCTATATCAGGGGGCTGGTCTAGCTGAATCCTGGTTTGGACATCCTTAGCCCTACTCTAACAAAGGAGCTCCGGACTCCAAGCAGGCCCAAGTCTGGGCAAATAACCCAAAGAATCGTGGCTTGGAAACTGCTGCTCCATTACCAGGATTATCCTTTAAAGACACAAAGGGTGGGAGGAATTTGGAGCTCTGCTCATCAGATCACACATTCAGGGCCCACGGGGACCTCAGAGACAATTCAGAGCAGCCCCTGCATTTCTAGGGAGCAGGACACAGGTCAGAAGCCAGCTTCCTCTGCACTATTTCCAATGGGTCAGGAGATGTGAGCAAATTCAGACATTGCTATCTGGCTGACCAGTGGGTTCTCACCAAAAAATGAACCTTTTGAATTTAGCTGGCCTTCTAATGTTAAATCAGCTTATTAGAAGGAAGAGGTAAGGGGAGGCAGGGCTGTAACTTTGCCTTGGGTGCCCCTCCACCATAAGTGACCAGCCTGGATACCACCAGTGCTTCCTGGGACACAATCCTGGCATTGTGCCAGGCCAGGTTGGACCCAGAACACGGAGGATTGGATCTGACCCCTACTTCCTCCTGACCACAGAGGCCCCTCCACTTCTGATCAGTATCTAAGAACAACATTGACCTTTTCTGCCTGTCAGACACGTCGGATTCAATAGGGAGGTCTTAACTGAATTTGCACACAGGCTCTGACAGTTTACCCAACTGAGCACGTGTTCATGTTTAATTCATGCCGTGACGAGCTTCCCCAACAACGCATATTTATCAGCTTTTTCATAAGAGGCAGAATGGAGTTTACTTCCATTGCCCCCGAAAATCTCTGCCACAGCAAACCATGTCTGTTCGAGAATTTAAAAAGTCAACCTTCCTCCCCCACCTCAGAATCAAATGGGTTTCGCTTGGATTTTTCCATTCACCCAAGCTTGATTGTGTCTCAAACCAGAGGGAGCCCTGGCATGGGAGGCCTGAGACGGGGTCCAAATCAAGGGGCAGCTGCTGGACTAGAAGCCAAGGCCGGGCCCTGTGACTCACAAGTGGGGGACGGGAGGGGTCAGACGCATCTCCCATCACTTTAGTATCCTCTGCACAATATAAAATTAGGTTGAACGATTTGACTAAATGCTTTTAAAGACCCTTTTACCTCCAATGTTATCTGTGCTAGGTTCCTCCCAGTTTTGACTTTCTCTGTCCTAAGGGCAATTCCAGCCCTGGAATCCTCTGTTCTAAGGGTGTTCAAGGAGTGACATTCCCTGTCCTAAGGGCCCTTCCACCTCTGACATTCCCTGTCCTAAGGGCCCTTCCACCTCTGACATTCCCTGTCCTCAGGGCCCTTCCACCTCTGACATTCCCTGTCCTCAGGGCCCTTCCACCTCTGACATTCCCTGTCCTAAGGGCCCTTCCACCTCTGACATTCCCTGTCCTAAGGGCCCTCTCCCACTGAAATCTCAGTTCTAAAAGCCCTTGCAGCTCGGATAGTCTAAGTTCTAAGGCCCCTCCCAGCTTAACAATGATGAGTCCGTGGTTAATGATCACACTAGATCCCTGGGCATAGAGAAAGGAACTGGTGATCCCCCAAAGACAATGCTAATGAGTGAGCTTTGGGGCAAGGAAGAGATGGAAGTTCATAAGAACAATATTAGCCCCTTGCCAACCTTGAGGTGCTAGAGACATGTTAGCTATGGTTACCACAACCCTCACTATGCTGCTCTTCTCCTCCTCCCCTCCCCCTCCTCGCCGCCTCCTCCTCCCCCTCCTCCTTCCTTCATCCTCTTCTTCTTCCTCTTCCTCCTCCTCTTCCTCCTCCCCTCCTTGGCCATCTCATCTAACTCCCTCATCGTACAGAGGAAGACACTAAGCCCCAGAGAGAGGACTGTGCTTGTCCAAACATGGCAGAGAAGAGAAATTGGAATCTGACCACTGCCTCTCCAGCCTCTCAGTGAATTCATTTTCTTTTTTTTTTGCACCTGACAGCAGCTCTCTGATTTAACATTTTCAGAGGCTCACCTGATGCCTTTATAAACGTTATCACTTCTAAACTTCACAATGACCCTGTTGGGTATGTATTATCCCCATTTTGCAGGTGGGAAAATTGAGGCCCAGAGAGGTTAGGTGAATGGTCCTTGGTCACACAGCAAGTGAGTATTAAGAGTTGGTTTCTAAGCCTAAGGCTTCTTCCAATGCCTGGTCTGGCCTTTTTCCCACCTCCCAGGCCTCCAAGGCAACTCCTCCCCAGCCCTAAGCCCTCCATGTGGTATCCTGTACCTTCCTCTCCTCCATCCTCTCATGGGGCAGCAAAAGCTTCTTCATAAATCCAGGAGCCAGAGCTTGGAACTGCCGCCGGAATCGAATGAAGGCCATATGGTCCGTGTAGCCTGGGGGAGGGAAGTAAGGGGAGATGGGGCAGTGAGCCTATTGGAAGGTCCAAGAACCTGCTGTGGGCCTAGTCCAACCCCAAAACCATTAGGAGACACAAAGGGAAGGATAGAGCCTGAGTAAGCAGGGATGCCTCACTGGAGGAGGCAAGCTTGGAGCTGGTCCTTGAAGGTGGTAATGGTACAAATGGTGAAAGAGGAAGAGGAAGGTGGAGAGCAAGGAATAGAAGAAAGGCCTGGGGAAGCAAGAAAAAAGGCCTGCATTCAAATTCAGCCTCAGACAGAGACTGCATGACCTTGGACACCATTGTGTTTGCTTTCCAAAGTCCCTTCCCTGTGACTTGGACGTCCTCCACGTCCATGGCAGGCAACAAGAAGCCCGACGTGACCAGGGGAACAATAGAAGCAATATCCTATCATTGATCCAGCATAGTAAGGTTTGCAAAGCATTTTAAAGCTGTCATCTCAGGCAGCTAGGGGAGGCAGTGAGTAGAGCACTGGCCCTTGAGTCAGGAGTTCCAATCTGACCTCAGACATTTAACACTTAACTAGCTGTGTGACGTTGGGCAGTCACTTAACCCCAACTGTCCTGCCTTCTCCCCTCCAAAAAGCAAAAAACACTATCACCTCATTTGTTCTTCACAACAGTCTTGGACAATTTTTTTTTTTAATTTTCATTTTTTAGTCATGTCTGACTCTCCATGACCCCATTTGGGATTTTCTTGGCAAAGATCCTGGAGTGGTTAACCATTTCCTTCTCCAGCTCATTTTACAGATGAGAAAACTGAGGCAAACAAGGTCAAGTAACTTGCCCAGGGTCACAGTGCTGGTAAGTGTCAGAGGCTGGATTTGAACTCATGACTTCCTGACTCAAACCCAGCATCCTCTTGACTCCTCCATGCTCCCTCTAATACTCGGCATGAGGCAGCTCTATCTCCAGGCATTACACTAATCGCCCCACTTTGTCCCCAGGCAATGGCCTCAGGCACTTGGTGAGCCCACCAGTGGGTGGTGTGTGGACACTTTCCCCAAGGACATGATCTTCCCTCATCTCTCCTGATGCTCTGACCATGGAGGGGAAAGCAGTAGGTGAATGCAGCTCTGATCTGTTTGAATTGTGCCCCCAACAGCCTCACCCAAAGACCCATCAAGGTGTATCTAGGAGGACCACGACAGTGAGGCAGGAGGCGAGGGGGAGGGCAGTGTCCAGACCAAGCATCGGGGCATCGTTCCATGTCTGCCTTAGCTTAGCCTCTAACAAACAGGCCCAGAGCATCCAGCCCAGAGCCCAAGCCCTGCGGAAGGAGCCCTGGATTAGGCAGAGTGCCTTGGATCAAAGCCCACTTTTAACTCCCCTTACAGACTGGGCCTCAGTTTCCTCACCTCTAAAATGAAGGGGTAGGAGTAGCTGGCACCTGAGACCCCTTCTAGCTCTGGACCTATTCCTGATTCTAGGAATTACCCGTTTTGACCCAATTAGACCAGTGATTTGCCTTTTCCAGACCTGTTCCTTCCACTATGAAACATGGGGCTTAGACCAGGGGACCTTGAGGGTCCAATTCCAGCTCCAGATGCATGAGCCACTGGTGATATTATTTTCAGCCATGCTTGAAACCAATGTTGATTCCCAAGGAGAAATCATCACTTTAGAGCCAGAAGAAATTCTCGCAATCACCTCGCCCAGACCCCCTCGTTGGAGAGAAGAGGAAACTCTGGCTCCCCAGAGTCTGGGGCCAAGGAGAGCAGAGGAAATTCAACATCACAGCCAAGGTTCTAAGCCAAACCTCTGGCCATAAAGGCTTCGATTTGGTGTCAGAAAGTCCTGGGTTCTGATGCAGTTTTCTGACACTGAATCTGTTAACTTGTCAGCATCTCAGGCAACACGCTTGTTCCACCCTGCATCAGTAAAGGGTGGTCTCAGTCTGAAGAAATCAAAGGTCTCTGGGGCATTTTTGGTTCTGGCCTTGCCCTTCCATACCATCTGTGTGCCTCTCCTTCTCAGATGCTGATCAGAAACTCAAACACCTTCAGCAGAAAGGCCTTCCTCGTCCGTCAGCAGCTAGACCCTTCCTTTAAAGGTCACCCTCCACCTATTCTGAACATTTCTTGTATGTGCCTTTTCTTTGACATGTTGTCTCCCAATTAAAATGCAATATCTTTGAGGTGAAGGGCTGGTTTTGCCTTATACAATCATGAGACCATAGCTTTGGAGCTAGAAAGCATCTCAGAGGCTACAGAGACCAGCCTCCATATGATGAGGGAACTCATCAGATGAGGAAACTAAGGTTAAATGACTTGCCCCCGGTCCAGTCCTGAGGCAGAATTTGAATTTGGGTCTTCCTCGATCTAAGCCCAGACCTCTATCTCCTACACCTCCAGATGCTTCATAAATACTTATTGATTTGATTGCGACAAATAGCCTTAGAGATGATCCTGGGACCCTGAGAGAAGTGACTTGTCCAGGGTCACACAGCCAAAATGTGTCAGGTGTTTCTGACTGTGAGGCCGGCCTTCTATCCATTACCTCTGTGACCCCATCATTTCCCTGAGGAAGCCTGATTTTCAATGGGGGGGAGGGCAGGGGAAGCACCAAGTTTGGAGTGGAATGACCTGGCTTCAGTCACAGTTGGGTGCCCTCCATGCTGTAGGACTTTGGGGAGCTCATTCCCCTTTCTCTGGGCCCCTCATGCTTAAATCAGGGCCTTGGACTGGATTGTTTCTGAAGTCCTTCCCAGCCACAGAGAATCACTGCAGGATGGAAGGATCGTTGGCCTGTGGGCTGAGCTCCCATCAGAACAGGGACAGCTCTTTTGCTGGAGGGAATGCCTGAGCCCTGGGCAGGGACCAAGACTGCCCCAAGAAGCACAGAGCACCTACTATGTGCAGAGCCCTGAGAGCTGGAATATAAGGTGTAGACTGACTTAGTGGGAGGACTACTAGCTCTGAGTTAGGGACATGGATTCAAATCCTATCTCTGACCTGACCTGGGTGACTTGGGGTACATAGCCCAAAGCCTGGCATGTAACAAGGGCTGAATCTGTGTGTGGTGATGTTCATAAAAGGAGAAGGCTGGATTCAGGGGCCATGAGCCCCCTCCAGCTGCAGATCTACCAGCCTCGGGATTTCTTGGGGAGAGGCCTGAAGGAGAGGGCACCACCACCCACCACAGAGATCATGGAAGGCTCACTGGAGGAGGCGGCATTTGTACTAGGCTCTCAAGGGTAGGCACTTGCGCTGTCAGCAAAAGCCTGAGCTTTCGCTGTAGGCAGAGGGGCGCAGTAACGGGGGTTCAGCAAGGACAGGGAACTGTCCAGGTTGGCTCAGAGTCCCAAGAGAACATCCTGGAAGATTAAGGCAATATCAGCGTTCTGAGGGCCTTGACTATCAGGCAAAGGAATTTAAACTTTTCTGGAAAGGCAGAAGGGATGCACTGAGGATTTTTGAGCACAGGAAGGACATGGCCAGAGATTGCTCTTCTTTCAAAGCGTGGAATCAAATTCAGACTTACTGGGGACAATAATAGATGTTCCCATGTTTGTATAAGTTAATATTCATTATCTCTTAGGATCTCCTCAGAAGCCCTGTGAAATAGTTTCTATGATTATCACATTTTTACAGATGGAGAAACTGAGGCAGACAACCTGGTCCAGGAGCACACAGCTCCCTTTTATGTGGCCATTTCCCCCATAGAATGAAAGTTCTTTGAGGGCAGGACCTGTCCTTTCTACTTCTTTGTTATTCCCAGAATTTAGCACAGTGCTAGGCACAGAGGTGGGAGAAGAAGACCTTGAACCCAGGTCTCTCTCTAGTACATACATGATGCTGCCTCCCCACTGGTTGGTGTTTATACTACAGAATGTATTTTAATGTCTACTGAGGGCTCTACATACAGAATCTCTTTGTGAGGTAAACACTGCCAATATCATTATACCCATTTGACAGATGTGGAAACGGAGGCTCAGAGAGGTGAAGGGAAATGCTCTTGTTCCCATGGCTAGTGATTGTATGGAGCAAGATGTGAACTCAGGTCTTCCTGACCCCAACCCCCACACCCTTTCCTCCATGCTGTCCTTTTCCCTTCTACTTTTCTAGGTAACAAATACCCTGCTCTCAATGCCCTGAGTCTATGGTCCAGTAGTCCCTTTTCTGCCTCCTTCCTTAGCCCACAGGCTTCTTCAGACCCTAGCTCTGTCCTTTCCTTTGTCTATGGCTCCAAGTGGACCTTGGACAGGGGGAGCTTCAGCCAGCTATGAAGGGAGGGCAGTTAAGATTCAGCTAGATAGAGGATGGGTCCTGTAGTTAGAGATATCTGAGTTCAAATCCAGTCTCAGATACTTACTAGGTCTGTGACCCTGGGCAAGTCACTTAACCTATCTGCCTCAGTTTCCTTAACTATAAAATGGGGATAATAAGATCACTTATCTCCCAGCATCGTTGTGAGGATCAAATTAGATAATATTTGTAAAAACTGCTTAGCCCAGGCCTGGCACATGGTAGGCACCATAGAAAGCCTATCCCCTTGTTTCACTTGCTTCCCTCCCCTTCCTGCCCAGAGGCTCAGGTGGCCCAACCAGCAGACAGTGACCTCCTTGCATGAGTGACTTAACAGTGGCCCCAGGGACCATGTACCATTTCTCTGGCACCAGGTCCCCGCTGAATCAGCTGGGTGAACAGCAGATATTGCCTTGAGCTGACACTCAGCACCACAGTGGGACAGGGCTCAGAGACTGCAAGGGGAAGGGAGGCAGAGCTGTCCAATGGCACAGGCTACAGGTCCCCTGGGGCAAGGGGTGGCATCCAGGCCCAGGACTCTCTGGTTCTCTGAGCAATGTGCTCCTTCTGAGGGATCCTACAGAAAGAAATGCTGAAAGGGGGAGGGGCCAGAAACAGGGCAGGAACCCCAAGGGCTGGGGCATCCTTCTGGGAAAAGGTGAAGATGGATACCATGCCTATATAGGGGGAAATGCTGAGGAGGAAGGGAGAGAGGGAGGAAAGAAGGAAGGAAGGAAGGAAGGAAGGAAGGAAGGAAGGAAGGAAGGAAGGAAGGAAGGAAGGAAGGAAGGAAGGTGCTTACCAATCCGGTGCAGCCTTAGGGCATCGAGGACCTGAGCCCCAGCCAGCTGAACCCTGAGGATGGAGATGTCCATGGGGTGCTCTCTGTGAGCTGGTGCCAGATTGGTGCCCCCTCCTCTGTCCTCTGATCCTGACTTTGGGACCAGGCAATGGATAAAATGCAACTGGGACCTTTTGATCACATTGGTCAAAGCATCCTGAGGCACAGAACAAGCAGAGAGCTCAGGTCTGGGTGTGACTCAAAGGAGGAGTTATTTAGAAGAAAGGAGGGATGGCTTTCAATTTGATTCTGGAAACATGAAATAGGGATGGTACTGAGATACAAAGATTTAATGACAGTCTCTGCCCTCTACCTAGATTCCTAGCTCCCCTCCCCAGCATCCAGAAATCTCCACTGTCTCATAGGAAGCTTTCTAGCCCCACAGATGCCTCCAGCCTGAGATCCCCCCTCCAGAAGAGCAAGCCCCTATTCTGGACCATAAGGAAAGGATTCTACCTCGAAAGTTTGGGCCATGCTGTTCTCTCTTTCCCTGAAAAGCCACACACCAAGACTCAAAACCATCAGGAGAACAAAGATGCTCCAGGCTGGAGAAAACACTAGAGTACATTAGTTCAATCACCTCCTTTGGTGGAGAAGGAAAGCTGAAGTTGTGACTTGCCCAAGGTCACATGGTGAGGTCAAGTCTGGACTGGGACAACTGCTCAAGGTGAATGGGTGGGGACCTCAATGGCAAAAAGGATACTTTCCTATAATACATCCAACAAGTGGTCACACAGCCTGAGAATAACAATAACAGCTAGCATTGATGGAACTGCAAAGCACTTTAAAAATAAGGTCTCATTTATCTTCACGTGGTGGTGAGTCAGGTAGGTCACACAGTGGATGGGTCTGGAGTCAGGAAGGCTTGAGTTCAAATCTAACATGTTCTAGCTGTGTGACCCTGGGCAAGTCACTTAACCTCTCCTGTCTCAATTTCCTCACCTGTAAAATAGGGATCCTAATAGCACCTACTTTCCAGGGTTGTTGGGAGGATCAAATGGAAAGCACTTAGCATAATGCCAGAAAGTGTTATGTAAATGTTAGCTGTTATTCCTCTAATAAGGAATCATCCTTCAATTACCTAGCTTAAAACAAGGTCTGATGGTGGAATTTCAAGCACTGTGACCCAGTTAATGGTGACCAGATTTTGAACAGTAGGGAGGAGGGGGCTTCCTAGAGCCCCTCCCCTCCTGCTTCCTGGTCAGCTGCTTCCTGCAGCTCAACGTGAGCTGTCCACGGAAGGGAGGAGGAGAGGGCTGAGAGTGCAGCTGTGGGGGGCTCACCATCTGAAGCATGATCTGTGTGCACACGGCCTTCCTTTTCACGGCAGCCAAGCTACTGGCGAACGTCTTCCTCACGAAACCGACCCGATTCAAAGCCTGCTGGGAGCAGCCCTCCATGCCAGTCACTGCCCGGCACACTGGGGGCACTCTGGAGCGAGGCAGGAACAGACTGCTGAGGTCCTCCCTGGGGAGAGGGAACGCACGGCCTCAGGCGGCTCCATGGAGGGGAGTGGAGGAAAGGATGGAGGGGGGGAGGATGGCGAAGCCCCCATGCCAAGCCCCCCACCCCACGCCAGACCCCAGCCTCAGAAGATTCCATTGGCACAGAGGACTCTCAGGGGCCCCAGCAGGCATCATCAAGGAAGGCCACATTGTAGGGGCTATAGAAAAATGCTTTCTGCTACAGCATCTGCTTATGAAACACTTCAAAGTGTTTGACCATATATGAAGTGTTTTCCGGTTTCCAATGTTCTTTACCATTTAGAGATCTCCTTGGGAAGGAGAGATCATAAGTAGTGGCACCTGCACTTTATGAAGGAGGAAACTGAGGCACAGACAGCTAGAACTTCAGCACATGTCTGTGCCTCAGTTTCCCCCTCTATAAAATGGGGGTAACCATATTTACAATCTCCCTTCCCGAGGTGTCTGTAAGGAAACTTCTGAAAACTGGCAGAGCGGGTCTTGAAGGCAATTCTCCTGATTTTAGGTCTGGCTCTTTGTCCCCCTACTAAGGACTACAGAGGAGTGAGACCTCAGACCCCAGTTAATCAATCCCAGCTCAGACTCAGAAGAAGTGAAGGTCTCATCCAAAGTCACTCAGAAAGTCACA